>JALHBL010001052.1:0-19098 GCA_023638675.1 Camponotus pennsylvanicus | reverse complement strand
TAAGTTTTGCAAATGTGAGATTTCGAATATCTTGTGCTGTCAATAAAATATCGAATTCTCTTTCCAATATCTGTTTAATCTCCACTGCCATCATTGAATCCATGCCTAGTTCAGCCAGTGACACGTTTGGCGCCGCCATATTAGGATTTTTCAATCCTATTTTAAAAAATTAGAGAAAGAATTAACCATTTACACATGATTTTAATCAGATATTATCTAATCTTGAAATTGCAATATAAGAATTATTAAAATTTTTATATTTTTTATAATTAAAAATTTTTTTTTAATTTTTATAATTTTTTTGCAATAAAAATTTATTCTGTATAAGCGAATCTTTTACATAACACTTGTAAACTCACCCATAATGTTTGCAACCACTTCAAATGGATCCGTTGCTTCGCCAGAACCTTTTTTCAACAACAAACTTGCTGCTTACGATTGGCCGATCTTGTAGCAAGAATGCTTCTAATGTGTCCAAGCAGGAGGATATTTCTTGTTGCAATGTACCACCAATAACAAGTTCTTTGTTGTCTTCTTGCATATCTGCGACAAGTCCAACGTCACCAATTGCGCCCCACTGTATAGCCAAACCATGTAAACCTTCTTTCCATTCTTCTTTCACAAATTCTTCCATTACGGAATTTGCCATTCCATAATTTGTTTGGCCCGCGTTACCTCTTCCGCATGAAACGGAAGAAAAAACGACAAAATATCTAAGCTGAGGACAAATTGTTCTGGATAATTCGTCCATCCTTTTCGTTGTCCATGCCTTTGATATAAAGGAATCTTCGAATGCTTGTGGGGACTGATTCTTGAATATGTCATCTTTCAACACTACTGCAAGATTGAATATAGCATCCACGGGACCTTGTTTTTCGGCATATTGCAATATAGATTTACAGTCTTCGTATTTCGAAGTATCAGCAGCTGTAACGATTTGAACATTCACATTGTAAGATTGCCATAATGTTATTCTTGATCGTTGATAACCGTTTTTTATCCCACTTCGCGAAGTTAATACTAAATTTTTTGCGCCACGTAAAATTAACCAATCAGTTAATTCTAGACCGAAACCACCCAGACCACCTATAACGATATAACATTTGTGTTCCAGGCAGTAGTACCGGGGATGTGCAAGTATTGGTGCATCCAGTTCATTTTCTTTTTGAACTTTTATCATTATCTGCAAATAACATTTTATTATATTTTGAAGTATCAGGAAAAAAATAAGAAAAACATAAAAAAACGAGAAGCTATTATGAAAAATGAAGATTATAGATAGAAAAGTATAAGAATGAATAAATTGTCAAATAAAATATAGTTGTACAATATAAAAATTAAAAAAATTAAAAGAATCGATAAAAAAACCTTTGAAAGAAGGAGAGTTTTTCTAAATAAACATAAAGAGGAAAGAAGCACAATAGATAACTTTTACATATTAAAACATAGTTAAGAAGATACAATACACAAAGAAAGCTGTTTAATTTTTTTATTTTAAAATCTCTTGATAAAAATATTTAAAGTGGAAAAGTTTGTGTTACAACTTACGTTTAATATTAAGTTTTAATTAAGGAAAATAAACAGAAATATTCTTAGCATAGAAATGTTTGCGTTTTAAAATACACTACTCAAAAGAATCTAGGGAACACTTTTCATACCCTAAAAATTAGGCTATTTTCAAACCGCTGAAACTCGTCGAAAAATCATCGTAGAAAAAAAATTAAAAAAGCATTTTGAAGCATGAAGTTTCAACTTTAACGCGCTATCGGTGGTTTTTTAAAAATCTTTTATTTTCCTTATTCTGCGCTTTAAAAAGGAATACACTTTAGTTCCTTAAAATTATGTATTTTTAACACGCTGCAACTTGATGAAAGAAATTTTTTTCGAGAAATTCAACTCAAGCTCTATAAATTACATTTTCTCTGTAAAATGCTTTTTTAAAAATCTTTCTACGATTTTTTTTGACCGAGTAATGCGATTTTGAAAATAAACCAGTATTTTAGATATGATATCGATACTCGGTGAAAAATCATCGTAGATGAAAAATAAAAAAAGCATTTTGAAGCTTGAAACTTCAACTTTAACGCGCTATCGTTAGATTTTTAAAATTTTTTATCTTCTTTTTTCTGCGCTTTAGAAAAGAACATTGTGTTTTTCCTTAAAATTACGTTTCTTTGACACTCTGCAGTTCGATAAAAAAATTTTTCTCAAAAAATTCAACTCAAGATCCATAAACTACATTTTACCTATAAAACGCTTTTTTAAAAACTTTCCTACGATTTTTTTGACCGAGCTACATAACTTCGAAACCAATATGTAAAATGATGTATACCGCCGGCTTTAGCGTTATCCAATGTGCACCACGTGGTTGCCGATCGGATTTTGCACATCATGTGTTGTGTGTGTGTGTGTCTGTGTGTGTGTGTGTGTGTGTGTGTGTGTGTGTGTGTGTGTGTGTGTGTGTGTGTGTGTGTGTTACATAGCAGAGATAAGGACCCCGCAGTTCGTCACTCCTGCAGTATTTAATGACTCCAAACCCTCTCTGCTCTCTCTCTCTCTCTCTCTCTCTCTCTCTCTCTCTCTCTTGTGTGTGTGTGTGTGCGCGCGCGCGCGAGCGCGCGCCAGCACGCGTGCGCGCGTGAGTGCATATGTGTTTAATAGCGTGTGTTACCTCCTCTCTGATCAATTACCGCTTGCAGACGCTCTTCTTCATATTGATTTCGAAGATATGTAGCTCGGTCAAAAAAAATCGTAGGAAAGTTTTTAAAAAAGCGTTTTGTAGGTAAAATGTTGTAATTTATGGATCTTAAGTTGAATTTTTTGAGAAAAACTTTTTTATCGAACTGCAGAGTGTCAAAGAAACGTAATTTTAAGGAAAAACACAATGTTCTTTTCTAAAGCGCAGAAAAAAGAAGATAAAAAATTTAAAAAATCTAACGATAGCGCGTTAAAGTTGAAGTTTCAAGCTTCAAAATGCTTTTTTATTTTTCATCTACGATGATTTTTCACCGAGTATCGATATCATATCTAAAGAATACTGGTTTATTTTCAAAATCGCATTATTCGGTCATAAAAAATCGTAGAAAGATTTTTAAAAAAGCATTTTACAGAGAAAATGTAATTTATAGAGCTTGAGTTGAATTTCTCGAAAAAAATTTCTTTCATCAAGTTGCAGCGTGTTAAAAATACATAATTTTAAGGAACTAAACAGTGTGTTCCTTTTTAAAGCGCCTTTCCGACTAATTTTTTCGCTCTATTATCATTCGCACGACGACACTCAAAGAGTAAAGTAGTAGTATGGAGACGCTCCGTTAAATCCTTTTCTAGACGCGATCGCGATCAATATCGACAAATTATTTGCAATATTAAAATACGTAAAATATAATATAATATAATATAATATAATATAACATAAAATATAATATAAATATAAATATGTATTGTTTACGCCAAGGTCGGTATTATTGTCTGTTCGTTATCGAAATATTTTACGTACTTTAACATATTTATATTATATTATATTACAATATAAAATATAATACAATACAATATATTTCGATATGACGAACGGACAATAACACGGTGTTCGGCCTTGACGATGTAAACAATAGCGCGCTAGTCATACGGTCTTGGTATCATTCACACGGTAACACTCGAGCAGTAAAGATCGTAGTGCGAAATACGTCGTATATTCTTAAAATAATTAAACAATTATTGTATCATGACTTTCAATTTTATTAAACTTTCGATCCTATAATTCGTATTAATATACATGTACTGCATATATATATCAATAATGAAAACAACATTTGTAATGAATTAGTATTTAATTTGATCTCATAAAAACGTCGAGCGAATCGTACTTCTCTATCCCTTATACGATATATTAAAGTGCGTCTCTCGTAATTATTCCGTGATCGGAAGTGCCGTGCAAAGTGTCTCGCAATCGTTTCTACATACGACTAAATATAATTAATTGTTTGTTCGCGAGTGAACATGAGTGCTGTGAAGGTGCAAGCAAAGGATGAAGAAAGGAGAAGGATATCTGGAAAAGTATCGGACAGCCAGAGAACAGTGAGAGAGCCTGAAGCAGCCAGAGAGATATGCGGTGAGTAATTTATAAAAATTATTTATTATTTATATTGTTGCGTCCCCGCGTCTCGTTCCTGCGGATGTATACGCCATCCGTTATTCTGTCGGGAAGTACGTCGATGGAAGAAGATCGTCTCCGCGCGCGTTGTTAAGAGGTTGTTTAACATCAACGACGGTTAGCTGAGTCTGAGCCCAGCTGTCAAGCTGAGCGGTCGCGCGTTAAAATCTGTGTTTCGTTTTACGAATTATCTGAGTTCTTGTATGTTTCTCGTGGTTCTATGTTTCGTGGTTCTTGTGTTTCAAAGAACCGTATTATTATTTTCGAGTGCGCGAGTGCGAACGTATGCCGATCAATTGTGTCGCGCGCGTTCGATACATATCGTTCCGCGGACGCAACAATATATAAATTATTTACCAATAATATATATATTCAAAATATACATATTTCTCGTTTTGTTTTATTTCTTTGATTGTGATTTAATACTGATTTTAAATTGTAACATACATAATACATATACATATAAAAAATATTCCAATTTATTTTAAAATAATTAAAACATTTATAAAATTTTTTATTAATTAATATTTTCAGATACTTTTATGTTTTATAAAACATTTCAAATTAATATATTTATTTAAATATTTCATATATAAAAAAATAGAAATTTTATTATTTATCATATTTTTAAAAGTTTATATCTAAGAAATATAAATTATTTTGTAATTACGCAGTTTATAACATTAAAATATATCTATTTATAAGTAAAAATGTAAAAATTAATTGCGCGCAATTAGGTTTAAAATCAATTATTTTGAACATTGCTTTGTATAATAGATGTTCTCTTATCCTTTATGTTTTTATTTATCGTTTATATTTGCGAATTTATGTACTACATTACAAAATAAATTTCAAAATATGTATTATATTATATATAAAATTATATATAATATAACCCTCCCATGGGGTACACCTTGTCGCGGTGGGAGGGCTTAGTACTTGGATGGTGCCTTGAGGTTTATCTTAAATTTTTCTATTTATGATAAATCTTAAGGTGCCTGAACGGGAAGCTAAGTACCCTTTCGCGTCGTCGGTGCTGTCTACGTGCCGCGGACGGCAAGCGCTTCGTTACCGCGTTTTCGCGTTGTAGTATTCTCGCGTCGTCGCGTTTTCGCGGAACTTTTGGACTTTTCATATAAAATCCCAATTTCATTTATTGTCACGAGTCTCTACTTCCGATGCCAACTAACTGGGATGTTTCGAGTTTGCACACGTTGCTATGCAACGTACACTCTTGCTTCGTGCTTCGTCAAGTGATTCGACCCGAATTAGTTAGAACTCGATCGATTGCTCGGAATGGTCGTCAATGGGTCCCTTCTCTTTGCTCGTCTACAGCCACACGCACTGCGTGTGTTAACCCTGTCGAGGAGTCGAGTGGATTCCCCTAGGCACGATTTTCGCTCGGTAAAAGGGGTTGCCTCCCCATTTTCTAAATTGCTGAATGTAAGCGTTTAAAAAATGTGGGTATCCTCTTCTTTTGCCGTCTACTAGCCTGGTGTAGCATATAGCAACCGCGGGAGGCATAATATGTCCGGGCGGAGCACCTGAAATCGTGCTTAGCGGGTCCAGGTTCGATACGAGATAGGATAATTATGCGCGAAAAAGAGTTGGTGAACTTCATTTTCCTCTATTTCCGTCAATCGTTTCGTCTTCTTTCCGGTTTGGGCTTAGTCCTTGCTCGTTGTATCGTTGCAATCCCGACCTATTGGCTCGAAGCTGATTCTCATAAGTGAAATGGGATTTTCGCTCGTACCGAAACCGGGAGTGCCGTTCAAAGTATATACATATTAAGTATATGCATCGCGCGACCAAATATAAAATTTTTTATTGTACCGAAATAGTGCGGGAACCGCTCAGTATCGCGCGTAAAAGTGCGAAAATAGCGATAAAAATATCGCTCGTGAGTGCGGGAGTGTCGTTAAGTATCGCGCGTCTAAGACTGAGAGGAGGAGGAGGCCTAGGAGAGGCATCAGGCTCCGGCAGAGCAACCTTTTGGTAAGCAATTTATTTATTTGTAATTATATATTAAATATTAAATATATTTATTATAATTTAAATTAAACAATTAATCGCAACAATTAATTTGATGTTTTTATTTATATTTAAATAAGAGAGAATTAAAGAAAAAGATTTTTAAATTAAAGCTATAATCTTGTAAAGGTGTAAACTTTTATAAAGTTATAAGAGAATTATTAGTAATGTTTTTTAAAATTTATAGAATTATTTTATTAATCTGTTATTATTATATGCATCGAATATAAAATTCAATGTATACAATAATTTTTGAAATATTAATTATTTTGAACGCTGCTACATTGAAATCTTCTTTTGTATGTTATAGATATATAGATCGATGCAATAACCCTGATGATCTGAGAGGAGGAGCAGGCCTAGGAGAGGCATCCTGCACCGGCGGAACAACCTGATGGTGAATATTATTTATATATTAATTGTTATAAATCGTTAACTTGTTATAAACGAACAATAATTCGATCTTATTATTTAAATGAATTAAAGAGAAAGATTTTTACAAAAGTCATATAAAATTTTCTATTTAAAAAACAGTTTCAAAAATTTATAAAATTTTTCCATACGTGTTTATCTGCTTATTATTTTACACATCGGATATAAAATTCCGCGCGATAAAATTTTTAAAAAATATTAATTGCATTTTGTGAGCATTATTATAAATGAATTTTATATTTGTATGTTACAGACAACTAGCTTCGATAACAACAACTCCGCTGTTGCGCATCAGTGCCGGTGAGTGAAAAAAACTTTTATTTAACTTTAAGGTAACGGATTCGTAGAGATTGCAGATGTAAATGTAGATGTAGATTGTAGATTGTAGATAAATCCGTTGCCTTAAAATGGATGAGCTAGGATGGATTAAATTAAATAAATTAAATTAAATAATTAAATTAAATTAATTTAATTAAATTAAATAATTTTAATAAGTTCTTTCGAACTTATGCTTTACATTGCGAAAATATATTGAAATATTAATTAAAAAAAGAAGATATCAAGAAAAGATTTTTTTGTAAAGAATTTGTCTAATTTATTAAATAAAGGACACGCATTGACAATTATCAATTTTATCAATTTTTGATGCTAATTTATTCTTATAATACGCACTTATCTTCTAATTGCTCATAGCTCATCCATCGTAGAATTTGTTTGTAGATATTGTTTTTAAACTTCACTTTAACTTAATATAAAGCCAAATGATTAATTAATTAAATAATTTATAATATGATAAATACACACATTAATTTTATATTTTAATATAAAATATAATTTATAGAAATTTGTAGTAATTTGGCTTTATTTCAGTTAAAATAAAGTTATATTCAATATTTAACGAACGATCGTGAAATCGAACGATTGTTACTAAATGAGCGTAAATATGTTACGCTCTTTTGCCGGTAATTATCCGGCAAAAAAAGGAGTAATTATCTCCTTCTTCGATCTCTGATTAGAGATCGAGAAAGAAAGTGGCCAGGATCAACGAAAGGTAGGTTCAACTGGCCTGAAGAGTACGGTTAGGGTACGCGGTTAGGGCACGCGATTAGGGCACGCGATTAGGGCACGCGGTTAGGGCACGTGACTAAAATATATACGTGATTAGGTGAGGTGATGATTAGAGATAGGTTCCTCAAATCTCGAATAATTTTAGTTAATCAGGAAGTAGGGTTGTTAAGGCTATTAAGTAAAATCATTAGAATTCTTCTATTAATATTAGGGTTGTTAGGGCTCTTAAGATCATTAGAATTCTGTAATAGTAGGATTGTTGGAGCTATTAAAATTATTAGAATCCTTTAATATATAGTAGGGTTGTTAGGGCTATTAAGTAAGATTCATTCTTTCTTTTAATATTCCAATAATCCTAGGGGTAAATTAAAATTATCTTAATTAAGTTGAATTTATTTTTAAAAACGTTGTAAAAATAAATATAACATGTTTTAAAAATAAAAATGTTTTAAAAGTGAAATTTAAATTATCAAAATTATCTTCAGAAATATTAAAGAAATTGCATAATTATTAACGTTTAAGAAACCTTAACATGTTATATTTTATTTTAAAACTTAAAAATATATGTGTATTAAATCAAATATAATATTAAATCCAAATGTTAATGCTATTAATATCAAATTATTATATCGATGTTATTAAATATTTGAATAAATATTATTATTTGATATTGATAGCATCATAAATTTGTAAATTGTAAATTGTAAATTATAAATTATAAATAGTTATAAATTATAAAGTAATAATAGTAATAATAGTTACGTCCAGGCCCGAGGAAAGATGGGCCGAAGGAAGGACGTGACACTTGTATCCCGAGAACAGGTGCCTTAAGGGCAAATGTCTCGGGTCGAGCGAGCCTGCGGGAGGCCCAAAAATAGGTCAGCGACCGCAAGAGTCGATCTTACGCTATTTCTGGTCCAAATGACCGCTCGACGGTCCCCTTTTTGGTAAAGGAATTTAATCCTTTTTACCCGGGACGGGACCAAGTGCGATTCAGGAGCGTGGGAGAAGTGAGGGATCAATTGAGTTGAAAAGCGAAAGAATAAATTTAAATGAATTTATTATATATTATAAAGAAAGATTATATAAAAATTTTAATCATAAATCGATACGGTCTAGTACATGATTCTGTAACAATATTAAGTGAGTATGTGTATGTACGTGAGTGTGTGTGTGTATGCGAGACAAAGAGGATTTAATCAAAATTAGGAGGATACCTTTCTCGGAAGTATTCTATGGGGTTATCGGTAAAGGGGGTGAAACAGGGAATGGAAATATCGGGAGGAGCGGTGCGGAGAAAAGCCTTAAGGCTAGGAATGTGTATGGGGCCAGGTCCTAAGGTAAAAGAACCTGGTAGAATAGGATCTGTGTATTGAGGGTAGGTTAAGGAGAGAATTATTGCGATGGTTCGATCGCTAAAATTGATCCAGGAGAAAATAGGGGGAGGAAGAGCGGGAGGACAGAAGAGATGAGAATCAGGAGTTGCTTCGTGGGGTGGAGAAGGAAAGGGCGATAATTGCGGAAATTCAGGTGGATAGTTGAGTTCCGTGTCGTACACGGGAGAGTAACTAGGAGCAAGGGTTCCAGGAGACAGATACGGGGAGTAATTGGGAGGAGAGGTTTGAGGAGGGAGATATGAGGAGTCTCGCGTATCTTCTTGGAGGTTACTCAAGAAGATTCGGGTAATAGGAAGATTCGTATTTATTTCGTTTAAATCTAATGTAAAAGAAGGATCGGCCACAGCCTGAGCCAGTAATCTGCGGGTTCGGCGATTGCGACGGTATCGGAGTCGCTTTGCCTTGGCTCTAGTGGATTTCCTCGAGACGGGTTCCACTAGGGAAGCGATTATAGTAAGTAAAGAGAAGAAAGCGGAGGGAGTTTATAAACAAAAGAAAAGACTTACTATTTGTTTTAGAGAACGCGATTGCGGTTAGCGCTGGCTGGTAGTTGTTGCTGGGCCTCTTGGCGTCGGGAATGACAGTATAGTTGCACTGTTGTTTAGCAAACGCGCACAGACTCGATGGGGTTACTGACTGTTTTTGTTAATACAAATAATCCCGAGATTTTTGAGAGGAATGACTGAGTAATACAAAAATGCTGAGATACTGATTAACTGATTAATGGAGACTTAAGGATGAAGAATACTTAAGAAGTGTGTGCATTTGTTCAAAGTTCGCGTTTATATATCGTTTTTACCCTCGCGTTTATTTTAAGTTCGCGTTTATATATCGGATTACCCTCTCCTAGAGTGAGGACCCAGGGAAGTTAACGAATAGAAACTCTCATTAGATTTCCATCGTCTCTTCCCTGCCCCCTCTTATGAGCGTTTAGAACAAATGTAACAAATCAGAATTATATTACATTCGTTCGCGAATAGGAGAGCATCTTCCAAAACGGGGAGACCTAGGATTCTCAGTATCGGAGGTGGTAGTAATTTATGTCTTGCAGGATGCGTCTGCTAAAGACAAGGGATGACTTTTACTACCCCCTTGAAATTAAGATGGGTACGTGTGTCGCGTCGCGACATCCGGTCACTCGCGTTTTCATGAATAGTTTCTTTTACTTTCTATAGCTTTTTGGATTTTATGAGTTTTCAAGTGATCGGAAAATATCAAGTTCAGCTGACTGGCTGGCGCCTTGACTGTGACCGGATGCTACTCTTTATGATTTTATAGCCCGTTAATATCTAGCTGTCGTTTTTGGGAGCACTTACTGAGAATCCTATTCCAATTTAACTGACATTAACGATTTTTTGGAAGTCATGCACATGTGCGCCAGTTATGGGAAAGAAAAGAATCGTGAAGTCCCTTGGACGTAACAGTTATAATTGTATTTTAATTATAATCTAACATTGATATTTTAATTGTAAAATACAATACAATTATGACTATAATTATATTATATGAAATTGTATTTACGATTGTAAATTCTTATGTAAATTACACGAAAAATTATCGAAAGTATACGTATAATGATTACACAATAGTAATTAACATAATAATAATTCATTAAATTAAAGTATTTGTATTCTGTAGTATATATTTTTTTTTGGAATATTCATAAAAGAGTAACTGTTTGTATTTTCATGTCAAAGAGTCATTAATAAATTCGGAAAATTTTTATATAAAATGTAAAAATGCGATGCTAAATTATTGATTAAATATAAGCATTATAAAATTTGACGGACGCCTTCGTTACAGAATCGCGAGTCAATTATTATAAATTTAATAATTGTAATTAATCAGCTCACTATAAAAAAAAATAAATGAAAATTCGAGTAAAGGCATTGAGAGCTTAGTAATAGAACAAATCATCATAAACAAATTCTATATTAGTCATCGAAAATTACATCAGTTAATCTAGAAATTAACTGAACTATAACAGTAAATACATGACACGTATATATAAAATAATAAATTAAAAATAAAAATATGAAAATAAAAAATGATGATATCAACTGCGGATGTTTCGGCTTGTTTTCAAGCCATCTTCAGCGCAATAATATTGTTAAATTTAAGTTAAATTAAAGGTGAACGATTCCCAATGGGGTTATATGGAGCAAGTACTTAAAGATTGGTGAAATTTCCTCAATCTGTGTGAAACAATCGAAGGTGTTGTAACCATTAGGTGGTACATCACTAGTTGATGATGTAGGAAGACCACAAATATAACGTGTCGATGTTAGATCCATGATATTGAAGTTCACTCAGGTCATGCAATGTATTCTCGTTAAAATCTAGTGATGAGGAAATCATAGTAAAAGTCAACTATTAGGAACTTTCGAATGTGAAGTAATTGTGTCAAGATAATCAATGTGTATATATGAAATTTAAATATGTTGAAATAATTTAATGTGTGTCAACTAAAGTACTAATTAAACTGTATAAAATAATTTCCGTTCGATGGAAATAATTTTGAATATAATAATGTCACAATTAAATACCTTACATAGTCCTGAGTGAAAGTTAAAAATTATGTCGTTATGTTTTTAAAATTCAATCTGCGTATAATCTGTTGTCACAACAACGGTCGAACATTTAGTGACGAAGTATAGGGTGTTACAATATATTCATTTGTTTCTATGTATGACTTTCAAATTTTTGGTAGTTTATTTATCAAATCGTTATAAATAACCGGTAAGCATTCGGTGTCTGTCTGTAGGTTCAAGCTGTTTCTTTGTCTTTTGATGAAAAACATTTCAGAAATTAGTCTTTTGTTGTAACAAGTTTCTTTATCTAAAATTTTAACGTCATTCCATTTAAAATCATGATTATAATTTAATTTATGTTCTGTGATAACTGAATGTCTACTGGTATTACTATTTATGTTTTTTCTGTGTTCATTAACTCTTGTAATTAATTTTCTACCAGTCTGTCCGACGTACGATGCATCACAATCTTCGCAATCAATCTTATATATTACATTCGTATTAGATTGTTTAGGAATGATGTCCTTATGTGCTTTAACAATCGAATCCAGTTTGTTGAGGCTGAAGTAAGATAGCCTTGTGTTCGCATCTCCCAGAATGTTACCCAGTTTACTTGTTAAACGCGGCAAATAAGGGACCGTAAAATACGAAACAGGCTCACTCCCACCATGCAAGTCAATGGTAGAATTGTTAACAATCTCTAAATTATGTTTGGTATTATTAGATTTATGGAATAAATAAGAGAGTCTGGTTTATTGTGTCAAATATAAACTTTAAAGGGTAGCCATTATTAATTAAGGTGTTAATGATTAAAATTATATTTTTCTGATGAAATTTCGGATGTGATAAAGTAAAGGCCCTATCTAATAGACAACACACAGTGCCTCTCTTTTGGCAATCAGGATGTATTGACAAAAAGTTTAAATATCTTCCAGAATATGTTGGCTTGTGGTACCAATCAAAAATCAGTTTTTTAGCTTCACGTGTGATGGCAACTTCTAGAAAACTAATGGTATTGTTGTTCTCTAATTCAATGGTGAACTGTAGTCTAGGATTTATAGAGTTGAAGGTGTTTAAAATATTTTAAACATAACGATATAATTTTTAACTTTCACTCAGGACTATGTAAGGTATTTAATTGTGACATTATTATATTCAAAATTATTTCCATCGAACGGAAATTATATTATACAGTTTAATTAGTACTTTAGTTGACACACATTAAATTATTTCAACATATTTAAATTTCATATATACATTGATTATCTTGACACAATTACTTCACATTCGAGAGTTCCTAATAGTTGACTTTTACTATGATTTCCTCATCACTAGATTTTAACGAGAATACATTGCATGACCTGAGTGAACTTTAATATCATGGATCTAACATCGACACGTTATATTTGTGGTCTGCCTACATCATCAACTAGTGATGTACCACCTAATGGTTACAACACCTTCGATTGTTTCACACAGATTGAGGAAATTTCACCAATCTTTAAGTACCTGCTCCATATAACCCCACTGGGAATCGTTCACCTTTAATTTAACTTAAATTTAACAATATTATTGCGCTGAAGATGGCTTGAAAACAAGCCGAAACGTCCGCACTTGATATCATCATTTTTTATTTTCATATTTTTATTTTTAATTTATTATTTTATATATACGTGTCATGTATTTACCGTTATAGTTCAGTTAATTTCTAGATTAACTGATGTAATTTTCGATGACTAATATAGAATTTGTTTATGATGATTTGTTCTATTACTAAGCTCTCAATGCCTTTACTCGAATTTTTATTTATAAATTTAATGATATGCTTTCCGTTAGCTTTATTTATTTATGAATTCCATATTGCGCGGAACTGAATATTCTTAAAATAAATTATTAAATTATGATTGCGAAAATACCGTGTTCTTTCCGCGTTCTCTTCACGTCCTTACACAAGATTATCATTTTAACAGAAGAATTTTATCTCTGTCCCTCTCGTCAGATAATATTCCTAAATATTGCTATTTAAATATAAAGAAATGTCGAATAAGAGAGTAAAGATTCGATGTGATAAGTCAACGATTAAATATTAGCTTCACAAAATTTAACGATCACCTTCGATATTATAGAATCGCGAGTTAATTATTATGAATTTAATAATTTGTTTTTTCAGTTATATTTGTATTTACGAATTTTTTTTTTCGTATCGGAAAATATTCATAAATAAATTAATTAATAATAAATTAATAATAAATTAATAAATTACCGTTGCGAAAACATCGTGTTTTTCTCGCGTTCTTTTTCGCGTTCTTAGACGAGATTGTCGTTTTAATAAAAGTTATCATTATTCCTTCCGTTAAATAAACGTTAATGAAAGTTGCGTGGCTCGTACCGCCGAGGAGTCGAAACGATTTTCATCATGGAGAATTATTTCTCACCGGTTTTTGTGAGATCCATTCGCGACGTCTAATTCAGTGCCCTGTTAAAAATTGGGAATTTTTATTGTAAGATTGAAGGAACTAATCCCAGGTTTTACTGGCAATTTCCGAAAGCAATGATTTCGGTAGTAATTCAACGACGATACGCTTCTTTAACGTTGAATTAATTTAAATAATATATATTTAGATGAGAGAAATGTATCTTTTCTTTTCTTCGTTAAAAATGTTCTATCATTATTAGGATTGGTATTATTATTGTCTATATATATAATGCCAGAAAGATTTAATAGTAGATTAAATATGGATATAGCGTTGTGTATAAATTTTAGTTTTTCAAGAAATTTCATATTGTAATTAATTTGTATAAATTTTTTGATAAAAATGATTACGAACGAATATATTTTTAATTAATATAATTTGTCTCTTTTGAAAAATTATTTCTAGGTGCTGGGGATATTAACATTAATTTTTAGTTTCTTTTAAGAAACTATTTGCAGAGTATTGGACATCCATCGCCATTTTGAAATATTAGTTTTTAGGTATATACCATTTATATATATATATATATAAAATATATGCACAAATTCACGTATCCAAAATGTTTTTATAATTTTTAATAATGTTATATATTATATTTATAAAAATATTTTGGATACGTGAATTTGTGCATATATTATATTATACTTAAAAATAAACTAAAAAAAATTAATGTTAATATCCCCAGCACCTAGAAATAATTTTTCAAAAGAGACAAATTATATTAATTAAAAATATATTCGTTCGTAATCATTTTTATCAAAAAATTTATACAAATTAATTACAATATGAAATTACTTGAAAAATTAAAATTTATACACAACGCTATATCCATATTTAATCTACTATTAAATCTTTCTGGTGTATTATATATATAGACAATAATAATACCAATCCTAATAATGATAGAACATTTTTAACGAAGAAAAGAAAAGATACATTTCTCTCATCTAAATATATATTATTTAAATTAATTCGACGTTAAAGAAGCGTATCGTCGTTGAATTACTACCGAAATCATTGCTTTCGGAAATTGCCAGGAAAACCTGGGATTAGTTCCTTCAATCTTACAATAAAAATTCCCAATTTTCAACAGGGCACCGAACTAGACGTCGCGAATGGATCTCACAAAAACCGGTGAGAAATAATTCTCCATGATGAAAATCGTTTCGACTCCTCGGCGGTACGAGCCACGCAACTTTCATTAACGTTTATTTAACGGAAGGAACAATGATAACTTTTTTATTAAAACGACAATCTCGTCTAAGAACGCGAAAAAGAACGCGAGAAAAACACGGTGTTTTCGCAACGGTAATTTATTAATTTATTTTTATTATTTTTATGAATATTTTCCGATACGAAAAAAAAAATTCGTAAATACAAATATAACTGAAAAAACAAATTATTAAATTCATAATAATTAACTCGCGATTCTATAATATCGAAGGTGATCGTTAAATTTTGTGAAGCTAATATTTAATCGTTGACTTATCACATCGAATCTTCACTCTCTTATTCGACATTTCTTTATATTTAATTAGCAATATTTAGGAATATTATCTGACGAGAGGGACAGCGATAAAATTCTTCTGTTAAAATGATAATCTTGTATAAGGACGCGAAGAGAACGCGGAAAGAACATACGGTATTTTCGCAATCATAATTTAATAATTTATTTTAAGAATATTCAGTTCCGCGCGATATGGAATTCATAAATAAATAAAGCTAACGGAAAGCATATCATTAAATTTATAAATAAAAATTCGAGTAAAGGCATTGAGAGCTTAGTAATAGAACAAATCATCATAAACAAATTCTATATTAGTCATCGAAAATTACATCAGTTAATCTAGAAATTAACTGAACTATAACGGTAAATACATGACACGTATATAAAATAATAAATTAAAAATAAAAATATGAAAATAAAAAATGATGATATCAAGCCCTTCCGCCTTGTTTCCAAAATCCATCTTCATAACCCCAATATAAATAAGACAAATTAAAGGTGAACGATTCCCAGTGGGGTTATATGGGCGGTACTTAAAGATTGGTGAAATTTCCTCAATCTGTGTGAACAATCGAAGGTGTTGTAACCATTAGGTGGTACATCACTAGTTGATGATGTAGGCAGACCACAAATATAACGTGTCGATGTTAGATCCATGATATTAAAGTTCACTCAGGTCATGCAATGTATTCTCGTTAAAATCTAGTGATGAGGAAATCATAGTAAAAGTCAACTATTAGGAACTCTCGAATGTGAAGTAATTGTGTCAAGATAATCAATGTATATATGAAATTTAAATATGTTGAAATAATTTAATGTGTGTCAACTAAAGTACTAATTAAACTGTATAATATAATTTCCGTTCGATGGAAATAATTTTGAATATAATAATGTCACAATTAAATACCTTACATAGTCCTGAGTGAAAGTTAAAAATTATATCGTTATGTTTAAAATATTTTAAACACCTTCAACTCTATAAATCCTAGACTACAGTTCACCATTGAATTAGAGAACAACAATACCATTAGTTTTCTAGAAGTTGCCATCACACGTGAAGCTAAAAACTGATTTTTGATTGGTACCACAAGCCAACATATTCTGGAAGATATTTAAACTTTTTGTCAATACATCCTGATTGCCAAAAGAGAGGCACTGTGTGTTGTCTATTAGATAGGGCCTTTACTTTATCACATCCGAAATTTCATCAGAAAAATATAATTTTAATCATTAACACCTTAATTAATAATGGATCCACCCTTTAAAGTTTATATTTGACACATAAACCAGACTCTCTTATTTATTCCATAAATCTAATAATACCAAACATAATTTAGAGATTGTTAACAATTCTACCATTGACTTGCATGGTGGGAGTGAGCCTGTTTCGTATTTTACGGTCCCTTATTTGCCGCGTTTAACAAGTAAACTGGGTAACATTCTGGGAGATGCGAAGAGCACAAGGCTATCTTACTTCAGCCTCAACAAACTGGATTCGATTGTTAAAGCACATAAGGACATCATTCCTAAACAATCTAATACGAATGTAATATATAAGATTGATTGCGAAGATTGTGATGCATCGTACGTCGGACAGACTGGTAGAAAATTAATTACAAGAGTTAATGAACACAGAAAAAACATAAATAGTAATACCAGTAGACATTCAGTTATCACAGAACATAAATTAAATTATAATCATGATTTTAAATGGAATGACGTTAAAATTTTAGATAAAGAAACTTGTTACAACAAAAGACTAATTTCTGAAATGTTTTTCATCAAAAGACAAAGAAACAGCTTGAACCTACAGACAGACACCGAATGCTTACCGGTTATTTATAACGATTTGATAAATAAACTACCAAAAATTTGAAAGTCATACATAGAAACAAATGAATATATTGTAACACCTATACTTCGTCACTAAATGTTCGACCGTTGTTGTGACAACAGATTATACGCAGATTGAATTTGAAAACATAACGACATAATTTTTAACTTTCACTCAGGACTATGTAAGGTATTTAATTGTGACATTATTATATTCAAAATTATTTCCATCGAACGGAAATTATTTTATACAGTTTAATTAGTACTTTAGTTGACACACATTAAATTATTTCAACATATTTAAATTTCATATATACACATTGATTATCTTGACACAATTACTTCACATTCGAAAGTTCCCTAATAGTTGACTTTTACTATGATTTCCTCATCACTAGATTTTAACGAGAATACATTGCATGACCTGAGTGAACTTCAATATCATGGATCTAACATCGACACGTTATATTTGTGGTCTTCCTACATCATCAACTAGTGATGTACCACCTAATGGTTACAACACCTTCGATTGTTTCACGAAATTGAGGAAATTTCACCAATCTTTAAGTACTTGCTCCATATAACCCCATTGGAATCGTTCACCTTTAATTTAACTTAAAATTTAACAATATTATTGCGCTGAAGATGGCTTGAAAACAAGCCGAAACATCCGCAGTTGATATCATCATTTTTATTTTCATATTTTTATTTTAATTTATTATTTTATATATACGTGTCATGTATTTACCGTTATAGTTCAGTTAATTTCTAGATTAACTGATGTAATTTTCGATGACTAATATAAATTTGTTTATGATGATTTGTTCTATTACTAAGCTCTCAATGACCTTTACTCGAATTTTCATTTATTTTTTTTTATAGTGAGCTGATTAATTACAATTATTAAATTTATAATAATTGACTCGCGATTCTGTAACGAGGCGTCCGTCAAATTTTATAATGCTTATATTTAATCAATAATTTAGCATCGCATTTTTACATTTTATATAAAAAATTTTCCGAATTTATTAATGACTTTTTGACATGAAAAATACAAACAGTTACTCTTTTATGAATATTCCAAAAAAAAATATATACTACAAATACTTTAATTTAATGAATTATTATTATGTTAATATTACTTACTGTGTAATCATTATGTAACTAATTTTCATGTAATTTACATAAGAATTTACAATCGTAAATACAATTTCATATAATATAATTATAGTCATAATGGTATTGTATTTTACAATTAAAATATCAATGTTAGATTATAATTAAAATACAATTCGTATTGCATTACGTCTCAAGGGACTTCACGATTCTTTTCTTTCCCATAACTGGCGCACACGTGCATGACTTCCAAAAAATCGTTAATGTCAGTTAAATTGGAATAGGATTCTCAGTAAGTGCTCCCAAACACGACAGCTAGATATTAGCGGGCTATAAAATCATAAAGAGTGTTAAAAGATCTCAAGAAATTTGAACTCGCGCCCAATGTCGAACACATCCACCGATAGCACACGGCGCTGCTGGCGCAGCGAAGGGCCTCTCTCTAAAGAAGAGATCGGTAGAGGAGCTTAGAACTTTCTCTCTCTGCCCGCCATTGTGAGCTTCTTCGTTGTTCGGCTCTCGTTCCGTGCGAAAGGGCATACTATGAAACGACTACGAA
>JALHBL010001051.1:102500-458172 GCA_023638675.1 Camponotus pennsylvanicus | reverse complement strand
GCTGGTTCCGTGGATTAAAAAGCGCATCTCTTTCATGCAACAAAGGACATACTGCTTGGACAAATAACTGGGTGACGTTTATGGATACTATGCTACAACTGCATATTCTTGGATACGATACTAGGAACTTATATGTTCCTACCAGTATTCAAAAATTAGTGATCGATCCTGTGCTTCACTCATTAAAACTGCGGGACATAGTAACAGAAGATGATAAACGTATGTTCATGGTCAATTAGAAAGAAAAATTAATAATTTAAAATTAAATATATAAATACATTAAAAACGTTAAAATCAAATATTGAAAACATTCTTCTTTTTTATCTACTACATTATTACTAATATAATGGAATCTTTGTGTAATGAAATAATTGATTGAATTGTCTCATTATAGAATTATCAATACGAATATACAAAGAAATAGACGCGATTATATCTGGCGGAATAGAGATTCGAGGCGCTAAAGCTACCGTGATTTCTCGCCGGAAATTAATCCAGGATCCCGTTATTGAAGAACACATATTTGTAGCTCATCATGATCGTGCGAAGATTTCTTTAGGCGAAACGATCCAAATATCGGCGCAGCTTGCGTTGGAAGATCATCAGAACATTAAAATAAAAGCCATTGAATCAGTTGAAGATATCGATAATGTAACATTGGAAGAATTATCATCTCCGCTGTTAATTAAAGCTTTTAATGATATGCCACTAATACAGGCAAACTGTCACTTTATTAACATCATCGAGTCGTTTCAGTCCAGCAGAATTGCCACAAAATGTTACAATCGCAGATTTAAATGCATCTTTAGATGATAAAGTGTTAATAGCTGTTGGATTCAATCTTTTGACGAAACAAATCTCGTTAGAAAGACTTTTACCACTCATAAGAGAAGGTGGATATCTGTTGACACGCGAAAAGTACAACATAATTAACTATGAAAAATATTTGCAGCAATATGAATTAAATATTATTCTTGAAAAGCGCACTGATACAGAAGTAATCATACTTTTGAAGAAAAAAGTTGAGATAAAAAGAACGACTGTTGTCAATATAGATAATAACAATTTTAATTGGCTCCAAAAATTAAAATTACTTTTGAACGATGAGAATCAACTTGTTAAAGACAGTAGAATCATAATTGTTGGAGAAAAAGACTTTGAGTGTGGTTTGCTAGGCTTCATTAACTGTTTGAGGAAAGAGTTAGGCGGCGAATTTGTTAGAGGTGTACTTATTCAAGATCAGAAGGCTCCTAAATTCTCTTTACAAAATCCCTTTTATATGCAACAATTGCAAAAAGACATGACTATTAATGTTTTGCGCTCTAATAAAATCTGGCGATCTTACAGGCATTTACAATTACCGCGTCCAGAAGCTCAACTTGTACCTTCCGCTTATGTTTGTCAAATGGTATATACATATTTTTGCGAAGATTTGCAAAGTTTTTTTAATAGTATATAAATACTCTCTATATGTATACATGCGCAATAATAGGTAAATCTGCATAAAAAGGAACCATGCTCGTATTACTTTGACCTTGACATATGTTGTCAAGGTCATCCTCCTAAGTAATAGTCAAAAGGTTTTAGCCGTCGGTCGTTGTTTATTAAAAAGTTATTAACGAAGAAAGTCAAGATCAAAATACGAGAGGGATCTCCTTTTATGCAAGTTTACCTAATAATAATTATATTTTTGTTTTCTGTAATGTACAAATTCGCTATTTAAAATTTTACTATACATATAGTATGTCACATATAATAAAATATTTTTTTATATTTTATAGGTTTGTGGTGATCTAAGTACATTTTGTTGGACGGAAAACGAAATATCTGATTCTCAGCTCGAAGATTTGATACGTATAGTTTATTCGTCTATCAATTTCAAAGATGTAATGTTAGCTACTGCGAAATTAAATTCATTGTCGACCGCAATGTCGCAAGAACGATTTCAAAGTATATCTCTTGGATTGAAATATGTAGGATTCGATACCAATGAACGTCGCGTAATGGGACTTCGTGATAACAAGTAAATATTATTATTATTCAAGCAATCATTATATAAAATATCATTGATCAATTGATCAATCATCAATTAATTAATATTGCTCTTTCTAGATGTATAGCAAACATCGTTGTAAAAGACAAAGATTTATGTTGGAACATACCTGATACATGGACATTTGAAGATGCTGCTACAATCCCATGCGTTTATAGCACGTGTTACTTGGCTTTATATATTTATGGGAAGATGAAGAAAGGCGATAAAATACTTATACATTCCGGCATTGGACAAGCAGCTATCCACCTAGCTCTTAACGAGGGATGCGAGGTGTTTACTACCGTAGGTACAACTGAAAAGCGAGAATTTATTAAGAGAACGTTTCCGACTATTATGGATAAGTATATTGGAAATTCTCGAGACACCAGTTTCGAACAAATAATATTGCATAATGTTGCAAACAAACGGTCACGGCGTGGATATCGTGTTAAATTCGTTGGCAGAAGAAAAACTAATCGCGTCCGTTCGTTGTCTAGCACGAAATGGTCGTTTCCTGGAGATTGGCAAATTCGATCTTGTTTCTAACAATCCTCTAGATATGATCATGTTTCAAAAAGGTATTAGTTTTCATGGAATTCTATTAGAAAATATATTTCTGGGTTATCACAAGTATAAGTCTCTATTATCCAAAATGATGGCTAACGGTTTGAAAAATTGAATCGTTAAACCACTTCAAGTGAAAGTTTTTCCAAAATCAGAAATTGAAGCGGCTTTTAGATACATGTCAAGTGGGAAACATATAGGAAAGGTATGTTAATAATATAACTATTTTACAATATTTATAAACGGTATTACAACAATTTGAAATATTATAATACTACTCTCGACGTCTCTCTAATATATAAATATATATTTTTAGATAATTTTAAAGATTCAGGAGGAAGATCAATCTTTGAACGAACTAGTTGTCGCACATCGTTGTTACTATTGTCTCAGTGATAGAAGCTATATTATATTAGGAGGTCTAGGTGGATTCGGTTTGGAGTTAACTGATTGGCTAATACTACGAGGCGCTAAAAACATCGTGCTGATTTCGCGAACTGGGATAAAAAACGGTTATCAGCGCATGAAATTTCAATTGTGGAGATCCTACGGTGTAAATGTGATTATTATCAAAAATATCGATACCGCCAACCGTGATGATTGCGAACACCTTTTGCGAACTGCGGAAAAGATAGCACCGGTGCAATATTCAACCTGGCCGTAGTGCTGAAGGATAACATTTTGAAAAATCAAACCGTCAATACCTTTGCGGAATCCTTCAAATCGAAGGCCTGGGCGACGCAAATGTTGGACGAGCTGTCCAGAAAAATCTGTCCTAAACTACGGCAGTTTGTAGTGTTCTCTTCCGTTTCTTGCGGTAGAGGAAACGCTGGACAAACTAATTATGGCATGGCTAATTCCGTCATGGAGAGAGTGTGTGAGAAAAGGGCGAAGGATGGATTACTTGGACTGGCGATTCAGTGGGGAGCTATAGGTGACGTAGGTCTTGTCGCTGATATGCAAGAAGAGGATAAGGAACTCGTTATCGGCGGTACTTTGCAACAAAAGATATCTAGTTGCCTTAATGAACTCGATACATTTTTACTTCAAAACCGGCCAGTCGTAAGTAGCATGATTGTAGCCGAGAAGAAAGTAGAATCTTGCAGATTTGACAATATGATAGAAACTGTTGCTAATATTTTAAGTAAGTATTCGCATGCAGACTATTTCATGTATGTTAAACTATTTCTTGCATAAGATATAGTAAATCTAATATATTTTATATTTACAGATGTAAAGGACATGAAAAAGGTAAGCCAAAATACATCTTTATCTGAGCTTGGAATGGATTCTATGATGGTTGTGGAAATTAAGCAAATCCTGGAACGAGAATTTGATATCTTTTTTACTGCGCAAGAAATACGGAATCTTACTTTCGCAAAACTTAATGAGATTTCCAATGCAAACACTGGTGATAATAATACGCAAATTGAAAATTCAATCGATAGGAAACCAAATATTGCGAAATTATTCGGTATTGTAAAGGACAAAGATTTTATGACGAAAGTTTGTTTAGATATCTTTAAAAAAGAAGAAAGTACGATCCAAGTATTTCTTATACCGGGAATCGATGGCTGTGTAACTGTATTTAATCACTTGGCATTAAGCGTTAAATTTTCCATGACATCGTTGCAATGTAACACAAACAATATTAACGCTATGAACACACTATCGGAGACGGTTGACTATCTTCTTGAGGTATCGCAATTGTAATTTTTGTGTTTCTTTGATTGAAAAATTTTTATTAAAATTTAAAATCCTGACAGACATAAAATTTGCTGAATTATTTTAATAATATTTTTATAGCACATATCCTCAAGATTAAAAGATAGAAGAAATTTTGTAATGGTAGGATATTCTTTCGGATCTATTATCGCAATTGAATTAACAAGAAAATTGGAAACTATGAATTTTAAAGGACGACTTGTACTTATCGATGGCGCTCCGGATCAAGTGCAAATAATGTACGAACATTATATGTCAAATTCTAGCAACATAGAACTTCAAAATGACGTTTTAATTACTATTATGGAAATTTATAAAGCAGGATCCAGTGAAAAGGTAAAATCTCCTTTTTTATATACACAAAAATAATTTCTAGTTACAAATATTATTCCTATATCAGTCTTATATTTTAAACATCTTATGATTCTTACATTTTTTTCATTTAATCAATAATCATTTGAAAACAATCAAAATTAAAAGTCTAACTTTTTGCGGCTGGGACTATTTCTAATATTTCCTTTCAGCAAGTTCACGTACAATTCATCTATTTTCTCTTATTGTAAATAGTCATAAATTATGTCAAATTAAACTCGATATAGTACTAGCTGGAACAAAAAATAACGTTAAGTTAGATTTGACATAAAACCGAAAAAGGTTAAAAACCTATAAAAGATTTGAAAAATCATTTAAAACGGAATATATAAATTCGACAGGTTCTACAGGAATTGAAGAAATATAAAACTTGGAAGGAGCGCTTTAATATTTTTGCCAAACATTTTTTAGCAATAAATACATTACTTTCACCCATAAATCTGAATACGTTGTGTACAACAGTGTATAAACATTTAATCATTGCTCGACAATATAATCCTTCTACATTACCGCGTATTAAATCACCCATAATGTTGCTAAAAGCTACATTGTCACATGTACATATGATTGAAGAGGATTATGGTCTGCACAAGGTATTTCGGAGAAAGTTTTGTTAAGATGTATATTTAATAAATTAAATTTAACAAAACTTATCGTTTAACGAAATATATATAATATTTAAGATAACTCAAAACAAAGTGGAGGTACATTACATCGAGGGTAATCACTTGACGATCTTGAGAAACGAGAAAGTGGCAGCTGTGATTAATGAGAGACACTATGATCATATTAAATGATTCACTGATATTAAAATTAGAGAATTTAAATGATTTTTAGGAAATCGTCTACGGGCAATTAAGGACATATTTGTATGAAATATTTTGTGACATTTTATCAATAAAAATAACATTTTATTGATAATATATTGGTCGAACATACACAAAAAGCCTACAACAAACAATATGTATTAAAGTGCAATCAATCGATTGATTGTGATCAACTGTGAGATACTTTAATATATTGTTCTGTGTCGATTTTTATGTATATTCGAACAACATATTACCAATAAAATGCCATGAAATATTTAATTTTATAATTATATAATTTTATTAAGAATTTAAGTGATTGTCTAAAATCATTTAAATTCTCTAACTTTGCTTCCTTATCAAGAAAGTTTTGTTTTCGTAGAAAAAATTTTTTTCTAGTTTTCGATGCCAATGTTCAAAATGTTTTAAAATCTTGAAAAAAATACATTTTTAAAAAATGTCTAAAATATATGACTGTATGTATGTAATATTATTCAAACGTCTATAACTTAAAAATTGTTTGAATACTGCATTTCGGCATACAGTAAAACAGTACAATTTTGGTAAAATAGTACCATATTTTTATTTTTCATTTTTTTACTTCATCATTTATTTACTATCATTTTTTAAAATTTAAATAGTATGTATATACATATGGGACGTTTCACGTCAACCGGATCACTTGTCTGCCCAAAATTTGAAGCGACCTACAAAGACGTTCGATAGCTCAAAAAATTAGTCTTTACTAGTACTTTCGAAAGTCATGTGCCCCGTTTTGAAATTCAAAATGGCGGATCCAATATGGCGACTGAAAATGTGAAAATTAGTAAAAAGCTAATCTTAACTTGGGAGTTACATTACTGAAATTCAAGACGGCGTATCCAATATGGTTGCAGAAACCGTAAACAGACTACTTAATTTAAAAATCAAATTGTTACTGTGGTTACTACTCTAACGTTTTTTTTCAGAGTAGTTAGTGAGCAATCCCATCGGTAACTCACAATGAGTTACCGATGGGATTGCTCACTAACTACTCTGAAAAAAAACGTTAGAGTAGTAACCACAGTAACAATTTGATTTTTAAATTAAGTAGTCTGTAACTCACAATGAGTTACCGATGGGATTGCTCACTAACTACTCTGAAAAAAAACGTTAGAGTAGTAACCACAGTAACAATTTGATTTTTAAATTAAGTAGTCTGTAACTCACAATGAGTTACCGATGGGATTGCTCACTAACTACTCTGAAAAAAAACGTTAGAGTAGTAACCACAGTAACAATTTGATTTTTAAATTAAGTAGTCTGTTTACGGTTTCTGCAATCATATTGGATACGCCGTCTTGAATTTCAGTAATGTAACTCCCAAGTTAAGATTAGCTTTTTACTAATTTTCACATTTTCAGTCGCCATGTTGGATCCGCCATTTTGAATTTCAAAACGGGGCACATGACTTTCGAAAGTACTAGTAAAGACTAATTTTTTGAGCTATCGAACGTCTTTGTAGGTCGCTTCAAATTTTGGGCAGACAAGTGATCCGGTTGACGTGAAACGTCCCATATATATATTTTAGATTTTCAGACAGTTTCTATTTTTCAAAAAATGTTTGTTTATACTCTAACTTCAGCAAATTTTGTGATATCATACTAATTTTTTTTTAATTTTAAGTCAATAGAATATTATTAAAGGACGATTGATATTAAATTTGGTGAGAATCAATTAAAAGGTTTATTTTTCATGAAATTTTAAATTTTTGAAAATGTTCGTGCACGCTTTAATTAGCGTATATTTTGAGATATCGTGTTAAACTTTTTATACGAATAGAATATCATTAAAGTATAATTAATAAGAGTTGGAATTAAGTCATCGTAGAATTAGTTGTCGGTGAGATAATCAAATCGAGATAATCAAATAATATTACGCATTACAACGCGGAAGCCGCTAATGAAGAAAGATGCGGACATTGAACAACTTGTACAATCGATTGTTGCTTCATTATAGATTCAAGATCTAACAATTGAGGTAATGCATGAATAAAAAGTTATTAAATTGACATCCGATAATTTTTCTTTTTTATACATGAAATCGCCAATATTATTTTATTTATTTAATTTTGAAAATTGTATTGATTATATGTATTACTAGTTATGTGAAAATGTGCATCTCTTGTTAATGAGAAACTTAAACAATTTGTAATTGTTTTGCAACGCAATAATATTATTAATGTGTATGATGCAATAAAGGCGATACGTGAGAGTGATGCGTTCAATAACGCATCAATTGTAGATTGCGAATTATTAACATATGCTGTAAATGATGTTCTTCATGGTACATACAATAAATAAATTATTTTTTATCAATTCGATTTATGATTTTAAGTATTTCTTCCTTTTCTTTATGTATGAATTAAAATGTAATAATCGGCAAATTTTGGTCTTTTTTCAACACACTCTGCTAAAGATGCTAGAGAAATGCTGAGATAGATGAAATGTGATATTCCAATTAGAAAGAGATGTGATATTAATGTAATAGATTATGTGATTTTAAAATACATAATGGGATATATACAAAGGATCATCCCGATTGCGCACATTACCGATCAAATACGACGATATTTCTCGATCGGATACAGTCTCTATCGGATACAATGCGCAATCGCGATTCACTCCTAATCAAAAGAAGTCTGCAACATTAGAATATCATCTAATATCGTTCTTGCGACTTCCGCATTATGACTTCAGAAGATTATTTTTCGTTATTCTTATTGAAGATGATAATTTGATGGAAGTTGACAATAACTTGGACGAATCATCCGACGAAAATCGCGAATTCTTTACGAATAATCTGATTGCGCGATTGTAGTGAAAACTTTACAGAAATAACAACAAATCTTAAAATGAACTGAAATTAATGTCATAGATATTGTGAAGAGAATGTGTTTTACATATTTTTTATATTTTTATATATTTTTATTATACAATTTTTTAAAGACAATAACATTTGATTTTGCATATATTATTTATTACGAATATCGGACTTATTTTCTACTCGTGATATGCAAAAACATGAAATTCTATCTAACCTTGACCTATTCTGAGAATGAACTTTGCTTCGTCTTGCAAAGTGCACGCGTGGACACACGCATGTTCTCTTCTACGAAGAGGGCTCCACTTCGAGAAGATATAACCCATACAGCACTAAAAGATTGCAAAAATATTGCATAAACCTAACATTGAAACATTGTAATATTGCATAGAAGTTGCGAAATGTTTTTGCATCACTACTAAAAGCTTGCAGCAACGTTGAAATATACGCCCTACTAAAAGCTTGCAGCAACGTTAAATTATTACAATGTAAGATTATAGTAATGTTACGGTGCAACGTATTTCTAATATTAAAATATGTTTTGCTACAAATGCAGAACGCCTTAAATTTAATAAATAAACTTTAAAAATATAAGAAGATATTTAAGGAAGATAGGAAAAATGCTTTTAAAAAATGTCTATTAGTTAGTGTTTCTTATTAAATATTTATCTCGATTACCTATATACAATTATTTTACATACACTCGACACCAAATATTTTAATACGTGCAATAATGGCTATTTCCCATTTACCCATTCAATTGAGAAAAATCTATTTAATATTTTTGGTAGTCACAATTTCTACTTTTTGCCTAATGTGTTGCTTACACACTGCTTATTACTAGCGCAAGTTCTAATTGGCTCTCTGCTTTTCTGTTTTGTTGCTAAGGTGTGAATGCACCCTAAGGGCCATTCCAGAATACGTTGCAAATGTTCCGTTGCCAGTTGCTAAACCATTGCGATCGAATTAACGTCAAACTAGTTTGACGCTAATTCGATCGCAATAGTTTGTCAACTGGCAACAGGATATTTGCAACGTATTCTGGAATGGTCCTAATAGATTAATCTGACAGAGAGAGAAAGAGAGAGGAGAGAAAGAAAGAGAAAGAGAAAGAGAGAGAGAGAGAGAGAGAGAGAGAGAAGGCTGCATTCAGCGGACTCAACCGCTAAATACCTATCGAACGTGATTGGTTTCTACTTTCAGATCCAGCCAATCAGCGTCGAATTACATTGGAAAATCTAGAAATGTTGCTCAATTGTTGAGTCCGCTGAATGCGGGCTTTAAAAATTCATGCGCAAAATAATTAACAATTGTTATCAATTGATAATGTTTCTTTTTAAGCTTTTTTATTTTATTTTATGTAATTTTTGTTTTACTAATTTACTCCAAATCATCAGGGTGTTGTAGATTTTGTAATTACATTTACATGTAAATTGTTTACATATTGTTTTCATGATGTTTATACGAATTTTTTTCGTGTAAACTATGTAAAGTATTTTAAACTAAATGTCAAGAAAAACAGTAATTAAATATTATAGTTAATATAATATAATTATATATATATATATATATATATATATATATATATATATATATATATACATAGAATATAATATTATATAGAATATAATATTATATAGAAGGGCTACAAGAATATGCAATAAAAAATGGAGGGTTCCATTTTAAAAATTCAAGGTGGCCTTGTCGTGACCTTGGCGACGCCATCCATGGTCAAACACATGGCGCCAGTAAATAGTTCTTTTTACACCCTACAACTTTTGTTTGAAACAATTTTTTGTAAAATTTCTATGTTTTGTGATATTTCGAGGTTCCGACTCTTTCGAACACTCCGTATGCCGTAGCGATGTAATGACACGTTTCTGACTACAGGTTCATTTGCAAAAAATGATTCTTATGGTGCTCCCAACAATCTCTGAAAATTTGTCGATTGAATTTCCGAACACTGTATGTACTGGGTGTTAAAAAAGTCTGGACACGGTCGAATATCTCGATAAGGAAGTTTACATAAACCGTAAAATATCTTGTAAAATATTCATTTTTCGATTATCTTACCTTAATACTTTTATGCACAAAATAATGAGAGGAATCAATTGGTGTAAAGAAAACACATTGTTGTTTCGAAGAAAAAATATGTAATTGTTAAATGCAAATTACATATCTTTTTTTCAAAACAACTATGTGTTTCCTTTACACCAATTGATTCCTCTCATTATTTTGTGCATAAAAGTATTAAGGTAAGATAATCGAAAAATGAATATTTTACAAGATATTTTACGGTTTATGTAAAATTAAAAAATGATTTCAAGCTTCATAACTCGAAAAGACCGGAAATAAGTTAGCGCTGGAAGTGCATATTTTTTAATAAACTATAGCTCAAACGATTGCTCCTTAATTGCTCCCCTTCTAAAATTAATAGTTTTTTTAATATTTGTAAAAAACGTAAAATTGACCATTTTTACTGAAAAACATATTTCTAATGGTTTTCGACAATTATATCCGGTATAAAACGATTGCTCCCTAATTGCTCCCTATTGCTCCATCATTAGTTTAACGATTATTGCATTATTTTATCGAAAATTAATAAATAAATCATTTCACAAATGACGACGACGCCACCTGTCCGCCACTTATCGGAAAAAAATGTTTTAATTGTTTTCGGCAATTATATCGAATATAAAACGATTGCTCCTTAATTGCTTTGCATTGCTCCATCGTTATAATTAATAATTATTGCATTTTTTAATCGAAAATTAACAAATTAATCATTTCACTACTGACGACGTCGCCACCTGTCGGCCACCTAAAGAATTAAATATTTTAATAATTTTCAACAATTATATCCAACATAAAACAATTGCTCCTTAATTGCTTTACATTGCTCTATCGTTGTAATTAATAATTATTGCATTTTTTAATCGAAAATTAACAAATTAATCATTTCACTAGTGACGACGTCGCCACCTATCGGTCACCTAAAGAATTAAATATTTTAATAATTTTCAACAATTATATCCAATATAAAACGATTGCTCCTTAATTGCTTTACATTGCTCCATCGTTATAATTAATAATTATTGCATTTTTTAATCGAAAATTAACAAATTAATCATTTCACTAGTGACGACGTCGCCACCTATCGGCCACTTATCGGAATTAAATATTTTAATAGTTTTCAACAATTATATCCAACATAAAACGATTGCTCCTTAATTGCTTTACATTGCTCCATCGTTATTTTAATAATTATTGCATTTTTTATCGAAAATTAACAAATAAATCATTTCACAAATGACGACGACGCCACCTGTCCGCCACTTATCGGAACTAAATGTTTTAATAGTTATCGACAATTATATCCAACATAAAACGATTGCTCCTTAATTGCTTTACATTGCTCCATCGTTATTTTAATAATTATTGCATTTTTTATCGAAAATTAACAAATAAATCATTTCATTAGTGACGACGTCACCACCTATCGGCCACCTATCGGAACTTAAAACATTTATAACGTTATCACTTGTGAAATGTTTTTTTTCGTGAATTTGTGATAAAAAATGCAATAGTTATTAAAATAATGATGGAGCAATACGAAGCAATTAAGGGGATCCTGTACTGAACGGCGAACTCTTACACGATTACAGCGCCCTCATCTAATCCTCATCCCGTATCTCTCTCTATCACGTTATTTATAAAGAAGATGCACTGCTTTTTCCACTCTACTTTACCGATATTTCAGGTACATACGGACTGAAATTTTCGGAAGAATGCCATTTATTAATTAGGCAATTAAATTCAGTTTTTATAATTCGACAATCTTCTACGGTGTAGTATACAATCGTGAAAACTACTGTTTTATATATAAAAGCTATAAAACTTTTATAAGAAGCTAATATTTGTACAAGTTGACAGGTCTGACGCCATGTTGCTTTAACATGTCGATAAATAAAAATGTAATTTTATACTTATTTTCTTTTTCAATACAAAATCTCGTACTATGTAGAGTTTTCACGTGTCCGTTTGCGTGTATACTTCAATTCTGGAGAAGGATTTTTAATTCTATACAGGCAATAAAAAATGGCACACTTCCGAAAATTACGGTGTTTTCGTCGATAATACAGGCGACTCCAGCATCCCCTTAAGGAGCAATCGTTTTATGTTGAATATAATTGCCGATAACTATTAAAACATTTAGTTCCGATAAGTGGCCGATAGGTGGCGACGTCGTCACTTGTGAAGTGATTAATTTGTTAATTTTCGATTAAAAAATGCAATAATTATTAATTATAACGATGGAGCAATGCAAAGCAATTAAGTAGCAATCGTTTTATGTTGAATATAATTGCCGATAATTATTAAAACATTTAGTTCCGATAAGTGACCGATAGGTGGCGACATCGTCACTTGTGACGTGATTAATTTGTTAATTTTCGATTAAAAAATGCAATAATTATTAATTATAACAATGGAGCAATGCGAAGCAACTAAGGAGCAATTGTTTCATGTTGGATATAATTGCCGAAAACAATTAAAACATTTTTTTCCGATAAGTGGCCGACAGGTGGCGTCGTCGTCATTTGTGAAATGATTTCTTTATTAATTTTCGATAAAATAATGCAATAATCGTTAAACTAATGATGGAGCAATAGGGAGCAATTAGGGAGCAATCGTTTTATACCGGATATAATCGTTACTGTATATTGTACGACAGTATCCTTTGCAAAACACTATAATTAAGTTAGTTTTCATTAAGTACTTTCCGAGTTATGAGACTTTCTCAATTTTACATAAACCATAAAATATCTAGTAAAATATTCATTTTTCGATTATCTTATCTTAATACTTTTATTTACAAAATAATGAGAGTAATCAATTGGTGTAAAGAAAACACATAATTATTTCGAAGAAAAAATATGTAATTTGCAATTAACAATTACATATTTTTTCTTAAAAACAACTGTGTGTTTTCTTTACACCAATTGATTACTCTCATTATTTTGTACATAAAAGTATTAAGGTAAGATAATCGAAAAATGAATATTTTACTAGATATTTTATGGTTTATGTAAAATTAAGATATTATTTTAAGCCTCATAACTCGAAAAGTACTCAATGAAAAAATACTTTATTATAACGTTTTGGAAAGCTCTCGAGATGAGCTGTAAGAATATGCAATAGAAAGTAAGCAGTTTCGTTTAAAAAATTGAAGGTGACCTTTACGTGACCTTGAAGCAACTATTCAAGGTCAAACTAATGACACCACCTTATGCCCCCCTTAAAACCATACAACTTTTGTCTGAAACATCTTTTTCTAAAATTAAAAATAAGAAAGTTATTTGGGGTGGGACATTAAAATGGGACACCCTGTATAGATGAGTGTTCGTACCGAAAGAGTGAAGCGACTTTGTTGCACGCACTCACGTAGAAAGATATTTATTAAACAGAAATATACGAATACGTGTACACGCATATAAGAATGCACAAGATTCAAGACAAGATAATTCGTAAAATATTATGTGTATCGGTATTATAAATTTTCGAAAATTTAAATCTTGTTTTGGTCTTGAGCGAATTTTTAGTAAAAATGTTAACTTCTATTATCTCGATTTTATTAATAATTTTTACTTCATCTTTATAGTAATTTAAGGTAGTTGTGTTTAGACGCAATATTTATCTACAAAAAATTTTCATTTAAGACTTTAACGCGGAAAGATATAGCACATTATACATCGCGATCGACAATAATTTGTTCAATTTAGAGATTGCAGATTCTCAATATAATATATGAGGAATTTTATTTATATTACATAATTTATGCATTCTCTAATATACTTCTCACATATATATTTGTTGCGTCAGATATTGAATGTGAATCGCCCATTATAGATGTGATCACATAGTGGTTTATAGGTCTAAAACATGTCAGATACAGGCAATAACTTTTCCTTAAAATTTGTAAAAATTCCTAAAATTTATAATTATATCTACAAGTAATTGATGTTAAAATTAAAATTTTCCATGTAATAAACCGGAATCGGAAATTCTAAGGACATAACATGGAAATTTCGCATTGCTCATGCGAAAACCACAAAAAATGCAAATGCGTTTTCTGCTCGATGCGTCCATCGGGAATCTCGTATATGCAGTATGACAGCTATAGATATCGGTCCCATTGCAAATATTGAAAAATGACAGTCATCTGCTCTTTTCGACATAATTGATATTCCTAAAATATATTGCTCATCCTTTACATATCTTTTTTCATCCGCACAATCTCGCTACCACCGCTTGACGGTTTGCTAAAGACTCGTGCGTCACCGAAATATGCTAATTGAGTTTGCGAAATTTAATGTCTTAATTAAATCAATATAATTTTGTGATTAATCGCCACATGACTTTCGGCATTAATTCGCAATTTCCGCGATGAGATCGTTCTTTATACAACACATTCGAAAGCTCATTGTCATGAAAATGGACATTTTTTTGGGATGTTTGGCATCATAGCGCAATATTGTAGAAAATGATAAAAGAGTTTATATTACATATCATCGTTAAACACGCATAACATGAAGAATTCTAATTTTAATTTATTATTTAAGTAAATTTGCACTTTTTAAGAGTATAAAAAATAATTTTTTAAAAATTAATTATTTCAACGAATAAAATCAGTCAACTAGAAACCCATAAAAATTTTATGAACTTCGCAATAAATTACTTTCGTTATACAGTATTACAGTTTATTTATACGGATTTATCAATTTTGTGACAAATTTATCCAATATCAACAAAGTAATAATGGTGTTCACGTCAAACTGGAACCTATTAAAATGTTCAATCGAATACTGCAAAGTAAGTCCTTTAATTCCATTGCGACGATGAACTTTTGCCAACAACTGGCGCTACAATATCTGCAACGACCTCGCTATTGTTCCTCTTTTTCGGAATACAGTCGAGAAGTAACGAGAACGTTGTTGTAGAGCGGATTTAATTAAAGTACAGTAAGCATGTAGCTTAATGCGGTTTGTCTGAAAAAAATAAAAGCGTAATAGACGAGTTGTAATTATTTGTCACTCCTTACTAACTCAACGAGCGTTAAAACCGTGGACGTTATATTCGTGGTTAAATAGTATTAAATAATATCTCAAACTTCCCATAATTTAATTAAATCCCTGTACATATATGTTTCGTTTTAAAATTTTGCAAGAAATCGGCCATTCTGATTTACAAAAATAACAAAATTTTCACAAAAATTGCAAGAATACGAAAAATACAGGTACAAAGGTATTAAATATCCTGCTGCAGACTTTTTTAACAATTTTCATTTCCTAGCAGTGCATCTGCGACCCGGTGCTACGCATAATATTCGGGCATGAATGTTTATATTAAAGTAAGCCGTGGTAAAAAAAAAAGAAAAATCTCTTATCACATGGAATACAAAATTCGCCACATCGCGACGCGTTTATTACACCATTACTGTGTATTACGAAAAAATCTTACAGCAGATAATTTAAGTAACTCCTTGATGCAATCGGCGTCTTAAAGTAATTAAAATAATGTACAAAGCTATATAAATTACAGAGAATAAAACTTTTGAAAAACTTTTCTTAATTTACATAAAATAATCTCTTAGTTCTAATCTTATATAGCTCAAGTGTCCTTAACGATAAGTTAATCAACTTACTCCCACTTTCTACTGAATGGAGCTAAGTCTTAAGCCAAAGAGCTTAACCAATTAAAATCTTAAAAAACGCCTCTCCTTCGAAAAATCGGTCTCCTTGTCTTTAAGAAGGAAGTAATTGAAATTATTTCATTTGTTCGAAAAGTTTCCCACCATCCAGTAAGGAGAAGGAGCAATAACTTTAAAAAATGCAAGCGCAAGGCGCGACAGACAGTGCAGTTGACAGTTCAGTTTACAGTTCCTTACGCAAAATATTCAGCATTTATTCATTCGGTAAATGTTTACTTTAGGTTACACAGCTCGAAAAATTTTTATTTTCACATATGTTGTAGAGGATACATTCCTAAGTAATACATTGTTTGAATTTTGCGGCGGTCTCTCTTCGTTCCTGAGATATGCGATTTTGAAATTTTATACTTACTTGTATCATCTTTTCGTTACATTCTAAATATGTTTATATTTTTCTGTTTACATTTACCGAGGTCATCTTTCTGAATAACTTCTAAAAGGTTTTAGCCGTTTGTTTTTTATTAAATAGTTATTAACAAAAAAAGTTTATGAATAGAATATAATTTTACTACATCATGTATGTTTAAGAAGAGAGAATATAGGTAATTATGCATAAATAGGGCCCAACAACCCCGCCGATAGGGGACGCATTGCAAAGAGTTCAATCACAATGGATATATGCTGTAAGTTGTAAAGCGAGGTCCACCTTGCCTACCGGCTGGGTGGTTGCGGGAGGGGAGCCGAAAGCCCCCCTTGCACCCCCCGCGCGCGCGCGCGCGTGTGTGTGTGTGTGTGTGTATACACATACATTTGTGATATTTTTAAATTGTATTAAATTGTATTAAATTCTATATAAATTGAAATTGTTTACCTTATTTTTATTAGAATATTTATATTAGAATATTAATTAGAGATAGCGTAAACGTAACCCAAAAACGCTAGAGATAACGTAAACGTAAACAAAAAAATATAAACATACAAGTAAAATATAATATGAAACCGTGATGAACAAATTGTCACGTCCGGCGCCCCTAGATCCAGCAGAAATTTTTCTTTTCTCACTATCTTCCATCCAATAAGCTACAAGCACAAACTAACATGAAACTGAGAGAGACACACTTATATGTCATCTATAATAAAATGCGAATCTGAGAGAGAGACATATATGAATCATCTATACGAGCGAGATAGACTTATATGTAATACTTGGGAAAGACAAGGACCGATATAAGGAAATCCTTTTAAATATGAACTCCTTTTATTATACAAACTATATAAAATAATGTAAAATATGTCTAAAAGATTAAGGAGAATCTATTTATGTAAAAATCATGATAAATGACCAATATTTTAAATAATCAATTATTGTAAATCTTTGAAAAAGGTCATTTATCGTAATTTATTATAATTACTATAATGTATGTAGGACATGACCTTGCAAGCAATGCATTCAGAGAATCTGTTAATACGTATTCCTAGAAAACTTTCTCTTAAAGACCACCCAAGAAGTTCGCAAAAATCCCTTTCATAGAATAAGCCAAAAGGAATTTGTTCTTAAAACTCTGTCATAAATTACCTCTACCACTCAATTTCAGAAATGTATAAAAACACTTCCAACAACGGAAGAGCGGGCATTCTCTCATAGATTCACTCTAGACTTAGACTCACTCAGATTCTTACTCGCACTGTAAAACGCTAATCAAGTCAATTCAGAATAAAGAATTCAAATTTTAAACAAGAGTATACTTCTTTAATCATCATCAGCGAAGAGAATCCAACTCAAAGCAGTTAATTATCCTGAGGTTTTACCCCCTTAACCGCAAGAAGAACCCATAACTAAGACGTTCTGTCGAACTTGTAAAACTGTTGGAAGATCCTCACAGAACCAACTAATCGAAGTTACCAGAACGTCACATTGTATACACATACATTTTCTTTATTTATTATTGCCTCTTGTTTTTCTTTTTCAGTCATCAAATATTTGAAATCACATTTCTGTATCAGAAAAGTGCAAATTCTGAAAATGCAACTCACAGATGCGACTTTTTTGCTGAACTCGTTGATGCCTCTTGCAGCAATTCTACTATCACGCCAATTATTGAACATTTTTTCTGTGCGAGCTGTAAAAAGGCTTTTCTTCCTTGAAGCATCTTTTTTTCTTCCTTTGGTAGTGCATCTGCGTATCCAATATGCCATTTTTCATGATAAAAATGCATAAAGCCACAGGTAAACAACTGAGGTAAAGGCTGCGTTCCAAAATTCACTGCCAGTACTGAAAATCTGTAGTGTACGTCACACGTAAACTATAGATTTTCAGTACTGACAGTGAATTTTGGAACGCAGCCAAAGCCGAGCTGGCCGGGTAAGGTTAATAATTGCAAATGGCGCCCAACCATAACAAACTATTCCCTCAGCGAGTTCCCTCTCAATTAGGTGCCACAAATCGGGACCACTTTTGTTACATGGAGTTCGATCTCCTTCTCTCTTACTTCATGATTTTATGTAAAGTCAATGATGTGAATCAAAATGAAGGTAATTATGCATAAAAGGGGTACCCTCTCCGATTTGCTTTATTTTTAAATATGTTATAGAGGAGATCTTCCCGAGTAATTTCGTATATATATATATATATATATATATATATATATATATATATAGTATAAGGGTCGGACTCAAATAGTTTTGGAGATATAAGCTGAAAAGAATAAAAATAATAAATACAAAAATAATTTTAATAGAATATATGTATTTGTAAACTTTACTTTGTCTTGCAAAGTACATGCGGGGACGCCGCATGTCCCCTACGGGGGGCTCCACTTTCGAAAGAAATAACCTAACCCAACTCGTGTCTGAAATGTGGAATATACCTGGCTTCGCACAGAAAGTTACAAACTTATATAAACCATATAAACCATGTAAAGCGAAATGTCATATATCAAGGTATTTCTTACACTTCAGACACAGGTTGGATTAGGTTATATCTTTCGAAAGTGGAGTCCCCCGTAAGGGGGACGGAACATGCGGTGTCCCCGCATGTACTTTGCAAGAAAAAGCAAAGTTTACAAATACATATATTCTATTAAATATATTTCTTCTTAAACATATATGACACACATGGTAAAATTATAATATCTACATTTGCGACTTTCCACGCGAATTTTTGTATTTATTATTTTTATCCTTTTTCAGCCTATATCTCCAAAACTATTTAAGTCCGACCCTTATACATATATATATATATATATATATATATACGAAATTACTTAGGAAGATCTCCCCTATAACATATTTAAAAATAAAACAGATCGGAGAAGAGGCCCCTTTTTATGTATAAATACCTTTTTTTTTATATTTGTGCCGTCTATCAACGCTTGTTGTTTGTTTGCCTTTTAATTATTATTTTTATGATTCTTATCTATTAAAACCACTTCTAATTAAAGAAATTTTCTTTTTCATTTTAAATTTTATATAATTTTTCAGTACTTCAAACAAAAGATTTACAATTAGAGAAAAAGATTATTGAAACCTTAAATACGACGCAAAATCTACTTGTTTGTTTTATTTTTTACCAAAAAATTAATAATATATACAAAGAAAATAAAAGTAAGAAAACTGAATAGCTTTTCACACGTATTAATGCAAACTGTTGAAACTGCACTGCCATCGTTTTTATGTCCTATGCCAATACATAACGTATAATTAATTTAAGATATACAATTAGATAATACTAAATACTTTTTATAATGCAGAACGGTATTCGAGCTAAGAAAAGATAAAAAAAGCGAAATGTACAAAGCAAATATTTGTTTATCGTTGTTGCTAACAAAAGTTTGAGATCTAAGTTGTTGATAAGTTTATTTATGTATTCAAATTAAATATGAAATAACATATAGTATCGAATTAAGTAAAAATTTTATGAAAGAGGAGGGAGAGAGAGTAGTGATAATTTTTTGGAATAAAAAAACATGAAATTAACAAATACATTTTACATAAAGGGACATAAAGTCGGATTAAGTTGTTACAAATTTAAAAAATCGGAAAAAATTTATTTCCTATAATTGGGATATAAACTAAAGTAATTTTTATGAAAATATATACAATTTATCACATATTAATTTTTAAATATATAGCAAATATTAAATATGATCATAAAATTTTAAATATACACTCACCCGCAAAAAAAAACGGGCCACTAAATTTTAACACAATTTTGTCACATTTTCAAATAGCGATAAATCAGCAAATAATCACCGTATCGAGATGAAATAAAGCTCAAATTAAAGCTTGAACATTTCTCTTAAAAACCAAAAAAACCAAATTTGAATTACAAAAAAGTTTTATAAAATGGCGGACGTTGAAGATAACCTTCGAAAAAAGGGAAACAAATTTTTTTTTCAACTGTTGCGTTGCTCAGGAGAATCTACACGCTAATATACAAATGTATGAGTTTTGAAGCTCATTTATTTCCTAACAAATCCATATTTTGAACAATTTTCTACGATCTTTTTTAATAAAGTTATACCGTTTTGAAGAAAATGTTGCAAAATGGGACTTTTCTTGTAAAATCTGCAATTCAACAATAAATTATCGAGAAAAACTTTTTCAATAAAAGAAATTAAAGTGTAACTCGACCCAAGATGCTCTATATGGTTGGATTTAAATCTTGTGTGAGTGCGTGCGTGTACATATGCATATGCATGTATCCTGCTCTTGGCATTATCCAGGGTCAACCATATCCATCCATTGATAATGTTTTATCGCATTCTAGAAGGAAATCATGTTTAAATTTGTTTACTTAGAATATGTTATCTAGAAAAATTATGTATGTGTCGTATGATTCTCTTGTGATTTCATTCGTAGAAGTGAATAATATATAGATTACCGTAAAATGTTCATACAATATGTAAGAGAACGTTGAATATGTGTCCAAAATGTGTAAATAATTTGTTATTTATTCTCGTTATTTTTTTCCATGTCCTACAACTTGATGAGAGAAAATACATTGCGATATAATCTTTTTCACATATATTTTTATTGCTATCACATATATTTGCACATACATTTATATACTATATATTTGTACAATTTGGCAGAATTTTTAAATATAAACTTTAATTAAAGGGTAATTATGCATAAAAAGGGCCCACCTTCGCACAAATGTGTTATTGACGTATGTTGTGAAGATGTTATCCCTGATTAACATTCTGAAGGTTTTAGCCGGCGGTCGTTCTTTATTCAAAAGTTATTAACAAATAAATGTGAGAAATATTGACATAAAAATTCTACTTTATATGTTCACCGATTTGCTTTATTTTTAAATATGTTATAGGGTAGATTTTCCCGAGTAATCGTATATATATATATATATATATATATATATATATATATATAAGGGTCGGACTCAAATAGTTTTGGAGATATAGGCTGAAAAAGGATAAAAATAATAAATACAAAAATAAGGTAAATCTTCGGAAAACCTACCTATATGAAATAATGGGTAAGAATACCCAATTTCTACGTATTTTTACCTCCCAAACACGAATATGAAACTTAAAAATAACGGTCAAACTCGCAAGTCGAAGAAAAACGCAAAAAAAAGGTAAATTAAAGGTAAATAAAAAAAAGGTAAACAATTTAAATTTATATAGAATTTAATACAATTTAATACAATTAAAAAATATCACAAATGTATGTGTATACACACACACACACACACACACGCGCGCGGGGGATGCAAGAGGGGCCTTCGGCCCCCCTCCCCCCCCCTGCCGGTAGAGGACGCATTGCGAAGAGTTCAATCACAATGGATATATGCTATAAGTTGTAAAGCGAGGTCCACCTTGCCTACCGGCGGGGTGGTTGCGGGAGGTGAAGCCGAAGGCCCCCTTGCGCGCGCGCGCGCGCGTGTGTGTGTGTGTGTGTGTACACATGCATTTGTGATATTTTTTAATTGTATTAAATTGTATTAAATTCTATATAAATTTAAATTGTATTAAATTCTATATAAATTTAAATTGTATTAAATGTATTTAAAATTATTATTTTTTTATATAACAGCTAAAATAGTAGTTTATGAAAAAATTCAGTTCGAAAAAGATCATTCTATTATCCAGTTATGACATCAACATGATTATTTTCACTTCCGCCATGTTTATGACTAGCGATCATTCCAATTGTAAATTTTTGTATTTACTTGATCTTGTTTCAATATTTTTCAGTTAGAGCAATACATATTCGAAAATAATTGATCTCTTTTCTCATCTAAATTTTAACTAATTTTTTTCGACTTTTGTAATAATTTGAATTATAGATAATTATAATTAATATTATTATATATTATCTATATATTATATAGCTAGTTTCAAAATAATTATTACAGCTATTTTTAAAATAATTTTTATAATGACGCATAAAAAATACTTCATATTATAGTTTATATATATTTTTATAAAATGGAAAGAATTCTAAATCAATTATTAGTTATTAAATTCTAAATTATAAAATCATTCGAAGGAATTAATTATTAAATTCTAAATCAATCACAGAATTATCCGTAATGACGAAATTCCGATTACAAATGTATAAAATTTAAGATATTTTTAACAAATTTTCTAATCGATAGAAATTGTTACATATTATGTGAACATTCGCGAGTTTTCTAAAGCTAAATATTAAAAGCAAATTAATCGATTTCAATGTTCTTGAAATATATTATACAGGAAGAATCGCTAAATGTGTTTTGCATCAAACATACAATTTTATTTCTTCTTTCCTTTCATAAAATCTTATCCTGTATCATTTCCAAAATATAAAAAATAATTTCAAAATAAAATTTAAAGTAAAGTTTAAAATTTATGATAATAAATGTGATTACGTAAATAACTACTCACTTCTGTTGTACGCATCTTCAATGGATTGGCCATTGATTGACATTTATTTATGACAAATTTACAAATTAAATTCATCGTACATTCAATCAATATTAAAGCATCCTTTATATCCTATTTTCTATAATGTAACTCATGAAAATAACTTTAATTCTAACTCTAATTTATAATAAAACAATAAATTTAGATAATATACATAATTATAATTTCAGTATAATGAAAAATAATTATAATATTTATAATAGTTTATAATAAAAAAACTACAATGGGGACTGACTACTATTATTACTATTTTATAATAAAAAAGAATATGACATAAGAAAATATTTCGCTTATATGTCCGCATACGTCTACTATCTAAAACTATCTAAAAATATTATAAATTATTATTATTAAATGTTCTGCGAATAACTGCGGCATCTCTTGGGTAGTGTCTCGCTAACATTTGGTTTGGTACGTAATGGGTATTTTTAATTTGACAGAAATATCGCCCAATCTCTGTATTATATATCCGTGACATGCATATCGATGTTATAAAGCCTAAACCAAGACACATATTTTATATTTATATTTTTTTATACGTTATACAAATAATACATAATAAAAATATATATTATATGATATATAAACAGAAAGAAACGTTTGATATTCATACTTTGTGGTACGTAACACATGATGTCATTATCTATCAAAATGATATAATACGGTTGTAAATGGTTCCGAATGTCACATTCGAACTCTAATTGATACAGAGGAAAAGAAAACCATTCAGTTTGATATTTGTTATACCATCCAATTATGACACCGACGTAACTACCTTTACTTTCATAATTATCTTCAAAACTAACAACCATTTCAATTGCGAATTTTACTTTATCCGATCTTCTTTCGCAACACTTTTCAATAAGAAGAGATGTACACTGAAAAATTAGAATACAATTGACGTTTCTTTTTTTAACTAAATTTTAAATCGCTTTTTGTAGTTTTGATTTGGATTACAGATAATTAATAATTTATAATTATAACGAATATGATTATATATTAATGTGCTTTATGTATATAATAAACTATCTTCAAAGTGATTTATAATAACATATGAAAAAGTACCTACCATATCATTATTTATATCTATTTCTGAGAGAAGCGTAAAAGAAATATCTATCGGCATATAATTTTTAAAAACTTTTCCTAGTTCATAGATTACCTAAAAAAAAGATGTTATTAAATTTTAAATAAATTATAAAATCATTTGTAATTCCAATTACAAATATATAAAATTTAAGATATTTTTGTCAAATTCTATAATCGATAGCAATTGTTGCACATTATGTGAACATTCGCGATTTTTCTAAAGCTAAATATGTATTAAAAACAAACTAATTGATTTCAATATCCTTGAAATGTACTATAGAGGGAGAATCACTGAGTATTTTGCATCAAATATACAATTTTATCTCAGAAAACAATTACATTTATGAATAAAATGCAATGATTTTTGTCTAAAAACCCTATTCAAATAAAAAATTGTAATACAAATAATTACTCACTTGTTTTATAGATATCTTCATCCGATCGGGCACGTCTTCATTTGATTGAAATATAATTATGAAAGAAATCTGCCGATTAAATTGATCGTACATCCGTTCAATGTTAAAATATTCTGTATATCCTGTATGACCTCTGTATCGACAATAAAGAAAGACATATATATATATATATATATATATATATATATATATATATATATCTTCTTTATTTAATACGAGTCTCTATCCTTGATATCTACAGTCTCGTTCTCAATTCTGTTAGATTTTGGCATTAACTTTTCTTTTATAATTCGATACGCTAAGTAGCGACTAGCCCTTCTACGTGTTCTTATTTTATTGATCCTTTATTAACGACTGTCCGCCGTGGATTCGCGGTGAACGGTTTTGAATACCTCGTTTTTGGGGGTATTTTGGAGGAAATCGCCTAACGACATGACCATATACGGTCATGGAAGATTTTTCGTGGCGGTCAAGTCTAAGTGCAAGCGAAGGGGTTCAAAGTCGAAACCCTTGGCATTTTCGCGTTTCTGGCGAACTCGCACGCTGAGCTGACGGTTTTACGTGGTCCGCGAACATTCTATCGTGTTCTAATTATAAAATTTATATTAACGGTAAAATAAAGTTATAGTCCTTCAGACTATAACAGGTCATATTTGCCTTGCCAATTATTTTGAAGTTGGCGAGTACTCGCTTCATCGAAACAATTATAGCTGCTTGCTCGATGAGATCCTTCAGATCGTCAGCCATAATCACAGGTGAGAGGACAATGCAAGTCCTTTTTAATGCACGGACGCTGAGCGTAATTAACGTGCAAGATGCATGGCGAGCTGCCGTCGCAAGGATGATGTTTGAGAAACACGGAAAAACTGCACTTAAAGATATCCTAAAGCGACGAGCGAACTCCGACGGATTAGCGCCCCATCTAAAATGTCGATAATATCATTAATATTGACATTTTTAGTTCCGCCATTACCGACATTATTATTGAAACATGCATAATAGAAAATGTAATTTTGTCCATTGTGTTCAATATATTAATAAAATGAGTAATGAGAAAATGAGCAATATCATATTTTTATTGACTTATATATACATGCATATATATATATTTTATATATGTATAACATATATATATTATATACAGGGTGGCCCACGTAAAGTGTTACAAACATATATCTCGGAAACGAAGCAATTTAGAGAAAAATGTTTCAGAGAAAAGTTGTATGGTTTCAAGGGGGACATAAGACGGTGCCATTAGTTTGACCTTGCAGTCACCTGAAGGTCACATGAAGGTCACCTCCAACTTTTTAAACGGGACATCCTATATGCTTTTGCATATTCTTGTAGCTTATCTCGAGAGCTTTCCAAAACACTATAATTAAGTTAGTTTGCATTAAGTATTTTCCGAGTTATGAGGCTTGAAGTAATTTCTTAATTTTACATAAACCGTAAAATATCTAGTAAAATATTCATTTTTCGATTATCTTACCTTAATACTTTTATGTACAAAATAATAAGAGGAATCAATTGGTGTAAAGAAAACACATAATTGTTTCGGAAAAAAAATGTAATTGTTAATTGCAAATTACATTTTTTTTCGAAACAATTATGTGTTTTCTTTACACCAATTGATTCCTCTCATTATTTTGTACATAAAAGTATTAAGGTAAGATAATCGAAAAATGAATATTTTACTAGATATTTTACGGTTTATGTAAAATTAAGAAATGATTTCAAGCCTCATAACTCGGAAAGTACTTAATGAAAACTAACTTAATTATAGTGTTTTGGAAAGCTCTTGAGATGAGCTACAAGAATATGTAAAAGCATATAAAGTGTCCTATTTAAAAAGTTAGAGGTGACCTTCACGTGACCTTCAGGTGACTCTTCAAGGTCAAACTAATGGCACCATCTTATGTCCCCCTCGAAACCATACAACTTTTGTCTGAAACATTTTTCCGTATCTTTTAGATTTTACGAGATATTTCGATGGAAATGTTAAAATGGAACACCCTGTATAATTGTTGTATATATAAATGTTTATATATTTGTAATATAAATTTACAAACATTTATAATACATTATATATTTATTTCATCGCGACAGAATAATGAATTTATCCTCACAGCACCGAACATTGCAGTAAGATTATAGAAAGGTTACAATCTTACACATTACAATCAAGTTATTGGTATATACCATTAATCTTACAATATAATCTTATAATATTGTCGAAAGATTAATGGAACCTTATTTCAATATTTCAGTAACCTTACGCACAATCATCTTACTTTTCATTGTGTATGCTGAAAATATTGCAAAACTATGAAATATCGCTTAATATTAATAATTGAATTTGATATGCGTTTTTTCAAAATTATTTATTTATTAAAAAATTAAATTAAATTAAATTATAAAAATACTGACAATTATAATATCATAAAATTATTATATTATAAAATTAAATATTATTATATTATAAAATGTATTATATTATGAAATTAATAAATTTATTTGTCTGTATTATTCATGCTTGTTTCGACATTTGAAATCCGCGGATTAATTTGAAACGGAACCAGAAACCGATCAATGGCTCCATCAATCAGGAAAATATAAAGGCCCGTAAGGAATGTGCTCCGAGTAGCAAGGAAGGGAAGGAAGGGATGGTGCAGAAAGTGTTCTGAGGTTCGAAGAGTACGGTCGTGCCGAGCAGTATATCGTGATAGTGGTCATACTAATTACTTATTTGAATCAATTATCGGCTGATACAACAGTCAGTGAATCAAGTTGTAAAATAGAGTCCTTCAAGCTGGTACAAAAGTGTCACGGATTTCGGAGCACATTCCGGAGCGCCGTACGTTCATAACCACGATTAACTATTAGACTGATACTACTCAGTATACGACAAAACTATTGTGAAACTCTTTCTTTTTCGAGTTAATAAATTGCTAAAAATACAATTTATGAAACTACGTTCAGTTCATGTGAGATCATTTGGTCCGAAAACCGTTTCTCTTTCGAGAAAGAACTCAGCGATACGATAACAATGTTTGACAATTTGTCAATATTTTGTGTCGTCAGATGTATTTATTTTCTTATTTATTTTCAATTAAAAACATTTATTTTCTTTTTATTAGCTTTGACGTTGTTCAAATTGCACGCCACAATAATTAACGTTCCGACTTTCCCGGCGTGGCATTAAGTACATCAGTACTGCCACACAGAGCGACTGTATTAATCTTAAAGCGGTTTTATTAATCTTAAGAAAACCAGGTAATTATCTGCATTTTAATACAAAAAATCAGGTGATCTACAAATAATTTTATTTAATTTAATATTTAATATTAATTATATAGATTTATATTATATTAAGATATATAATATTAAGAGGTTAGGTCATCATTCTTTGTTTTGCGAAAAAATTATAATAGCGAAAAAATTATTTATTATGAATAGAATACACAAATATAAAATATATTCTAAGGGTCATCTTAGGCATTTGGCTAGATCAGAGACCGAATCGTATTCTTTTAGTAAAAGGTTATTACAGGCACGACAAACCTCACCTTGCAGTAGTGCTAGTTCAATGAATATGAAATATAAGATGTCACGGACGACTTTCGCGAACGCCGACGGATAGTCGCAGTCGGGATCAGGATTCGGTTTTCTTAGGCAAGCTGAAGAATTTTTCTCGGTGGTTATGTCAGAAAGTAAATTAGGTTTATTTAGCGTTGAGTGTATATGTATGAAAGTACAAAAGTGTCTTGTGTGTTGTGTGAAAATAATATGCGGTGCGAATGTGTAGTATAAATGTACGGTGTACGGTGTGACTGTACGGTGCGAATGTGCAGTTTATAATGTAAGAAAGTACAAAAGTGTCTTGTGTGTTGTATGATAATAATATGCGGTGCGAATGTGTAGTATAAATGTACGGTGTGAATGTTCGATCGCAAATATCGGTGCTATTGTTATGCACAAAAGGCTGACCGTTATTTTACTCGTCGCGGAAATCGGAATGTGTTAAAGGGCTTCGCGCGATGCAGAAAAACCCTGTCAGCTGTTTCGCTGATCTATTATCGGCGTGCGGTCAATGACCGCGTGACGCTACGCGACGCGTGCCGGTGTTTTTGTGCCGTATTTTGACGCGCGGTCTCAGCGCAGTGATGGTAGGCCGGGTGACTTTTTCGCCCATGCGCCGCGAACGCGGCGTTAACGAAGTATCTAGTAGAAGCAAAAGGTGTGTCACTGGTCGCCCTTAAATAAATTTCTGAAGGAAAATTTTTAGAAAATTTTTACGAGCGACCAACAGCACACTATCATATACAGGGTGTATAAAAAAGGTCGGAACCCTTGAATATTTCGAAAAATATCAGTTTTATCAAAAAATGTTTCAGACAAAAGTTGTAGGGTTTAAAAAGTTCTATTTACTGGCAATATATTTTTGAAATTTTTTTAATATTTTTTTTTCTCTACTTATCTCGAGCTTTCCAAAACACTATAATTAAGTATCTTTTCGTTATTTTTTTGAGTTATAAGGCTTGAAATATTTCTTAATTTTACATAAACTCCCAACAAACATTTTTTGAAAAAAAATATGTAATTTGCAATTAACAATTCCATATTTTTTCTTAAAAACAACTATGTATTTTCTTTACACCAATTGATTCCTCTCATTATTTTGTACGTAAAAGTATTGAGGTAAGATAATTGAAAAATGAATATTTTACAAGATATTTTACGGTTTATGTAAAATTAAGAAATTATTTTTCAATACAAAATTATTATATTTTTGAAACCTCGAGATACTACAAGAATGTGCAAAAATATATAGGATGTTCCATTTAAAAAAATTGAAGTGACCTTCACGTGACCTTCCAGTGACTCTTCAAGGTCAAAATGATATTGCCAGTAAATAGAACTTTTTAAACCCTACAACTTTTGTCTGAAACATTTTTTGATAAAACTTATATTTTTCGAAATATTCAAGGGTTCCGACTTTTTTATACACCCTGTATATTATTATCAAAAATTTAATTAAGCTGAAAAAGAAAAAGATACAAAAATCACCGACTCAGATGCTGTTGCCCGCCAAAACTTTGGCGCCCATAATCCGCTATCTGATACACCGTTGCTTTCCTGTGATTACTACTGCGCATGCGCGAAAAAGTCACCCGGCCTACCATCACTGTCTCAGCGTCGGTTTCGATGTATCGAACGCGCTCTGGTTCCGGTTTGTTTATTAATGAATTAATTCGCGTGGATGGAAGATCGCGGGGATGCGCCGTGCCGACGAGAACAGCTCGTCGGGGGTAGCTCTCCTCTCCACCTCGGTAATTGATTGCAACGGCGGTGCGGCGGCGGGATCTTTTGCTGAAATCGAGAACACTCGACAATATCGGAGATCGCTCCAATATTCTTTTTGGCGGATTTTGTAATTCTGGATCTTAGCCTTTAGCCCGAAACCGAGAGTGCTCGGCCGAGGAGGAGTTCGCTCCACCTTCTGTTCGAGGCTTTTAGGCGTTCTCTAGGATCGGTTCTAGGTTCGGATCGTGCTCGCTGTCGCAAGCGGAATCGGAATCTGGGTGCCGAGATAATGCCGAGGGCCTTTTTATACCCCGAGTAATTAATCCCGCGCCGGCGTAAAAACGGGGTGTCCCCACCGAGCGGCGGAAAAACGGTGCGGAACGGATCCGCTCGGTGAGGCGCGGCGGAGCCGGGCGCGAGGGTTCTCACCCAGGGCTCTTCGGGCGCCCTCGGCTGTCGTCGGCGCGGCTTGCCGACGGCTTCGGCGGCCGAAGTTCGGCCGTTGATCGGTTCGAAATTAACAGTTAATCGGCGCTACGCGGCGCGCCCCTGCCCCTGCCCGGCGGATGTTTTCCGGGCGGCAGCTTCCGGCTGATGTTCGCCGGGAACAGTAACGTGCACTGGGGGTGCATCGTTACAAAGAAATTATTGATAATGTTAGTCATATATCATCAAATCAAGACAACTTAGGTGATAACGTATTGCAATCGAATTCCATTAAATGTGATGTATTATTGCCCGAGTCTATAGAAACAATAAATACAGACGATGACAATAACTTTGATTCTGATATCAATAATGAATCTTTGAATAAAAACGCGGATAAAAATTTAAAAAAAATCTGTGGCTACATGGGCAATAAAATATGGAATCACGCACTCTGCTCTGACACCACTTCTGGAAATTTTAAATACTTATACGAATACTACATTTCCAAAAGATCCCAGAATCCTTTGGCAAACTCCTAGAAATAGTGATTTTATTGAAATGGGCGATGGGGTGAATATTGTTATTTCAATATTAAAATTATTATAAAAAAAAATGATAACTAACATAAGAAAAAATGGTAAAATACTGTCAGACTAGATTTGCTAATAAATATTGATGGCATGTCTATATCTCGCTCCTCAAATGCTTGTTTTTGGCCTATCTTGTATCGGAAAATCTGTGTCGTAATCGTAAAGTATATGTTGCAGTATTGTATTATGGGTATACAAAACCAAAAGATCCCAATGAGTTCTTAAAAAGATTTGTATCTGATTTAAAACCATTAGTAACAGCAGGATTCATTGACAATGAAATAACAATCAAAGTAAATTTAAGTGCGTTGATTTGCGATGCACCCGCAAAATCATTTATTCTTTCAGTAAAAAATCATACAGGATACTTTAGTTGTACAAAATGTACCATAAGAGGTGAGTGGGATGGACGTATATGTTTTCCAGGAATAAATAAAAATATCCCTTTACGAACTGATTCAGAAATGGCAGATAATAAATATATAGAAGAATACCAGCAAGGGGAATACATATTAAAAGAAATTGACAATTTCGGATTAGTTTCTTGTGTGCCACTTGATTATATGCATTTAGTGTGTCGAGGGGTGATGCGAAAATTAATAAGTTTATAGTTAAAACATGTATTTCCAAGAAGAGTAGCCAAAATTTTCTGCAAACGAGTGTCTCGATTGCTTAAAAATATAAGATCAACAGTACCATTAGAATTTAATAGAAGACCTAGATCTTTGGAAGATTATAAACAATGGAAAGCTACAGAATTTAGAACTTTTCTTTTATATTTAGGACCAGTCGTTTTTTAAAAGATATATTAGACAGAGACATGTATAAAAAATTTTTAACGCTTCATGTTGCTATTTCAATATTACTTAATGAAGCTTTTGTAAGAAAGATTATTATTTAACTTATGCTGAAAATCTGTTAGAACACTTTGTTCGTTCTTTTGCAAAACTATATGGTAAAGTACATACATGTATCTCATAATATACATAATCTACTACATCTTGTCGCAGACGTAAGAAAATTTGGAATATTAGTAGTTATAACTTTAGTAGCTTCAGGTTTGAAAATTACATGTCGACAATTAAAATACTATTAAGAAAAGAAGACAAACCGCTACAACAACTTTCGAGAAGATTTAGCGAAATTGAAAGTGTGAATGAAAATTTTGAAAGAATAAGAAGCTCTGAATTATATTTAGATAATAAACATTTTGATGATCTCTCTCTCTATATCAAATCGACAATATTAAAGATCAATACAAAATGTTGCGCAACTCATTATATATGATCCGCTGCAATGATAAAAGGAATAATTGCTGCATGTTAGAAAATGGAGAGTATATAGAAGTGGAAAATATTATTCAATGTAAAGATAACATGATATTTGTAATTGGGAAAAAATTATTAAACGTACAAGATTTATATGACGTACCTATGAAGTCTTCACTTTTACAAATAAATATTGTAAATAAAAATTATGAAAATCAAACTTCAAGTGCATGGAATATAAATTGTTGCAGCAAAAGCTTGGAAAATTCCATATGGCGAACAGTTTGTCGTATACCCCTTAATACATACGTATAAAAACTAATGTAATAGTTATAACGTGGATTACTCTTGGTCCACAATCTTTCGTGAAGTGATGGAGCCGTAAGAAATTAATCAATGGCCGCATTCAGCAGACTCAACAGTTGGGCAACATTACTAGATTTTCCGATGTAATTCGACGCTGATTCGTGTCTGAAAGTAGAAACCAATCATGTTCGATTGCTACTTAGCGGTTGAGTCTGCTGAATGCGGCCAATCATAATACGACTTCGTCACTTAAAAAGCAAGATTGTGGACCAAGCATTAGAGTGCTATCATTAATATATATATATATATATATATGTATATATATATATATATATATATATATATATATATATATATACAGGGTGTTTCATTTTAATCGCCCCAGGCAAATATCTCGAAAAATATGGAAATTATGAAAAAATGTTTCGGACAAAAGTTGTATGGTTTCGAGGGGGCCATAAGATGGTACCATTGGTTTGACCTTGAAGAATCATTTGAAGGTCACGTGAAGGTCACTTCAATTTTTTTAACCATAAAATATCTTATAAAATATTCATTTTTCGATTATCTTACCTTAATACTTTTACGTACAAAATAATGAGAGGAATCAATTGGTGTAAAGAAAACATAGTTATTTTTAAGAAAAATATATGTAATTGTTAATTGTAAATTACATATTTTTTCTTCGAAACAACTATATGTTTTCTTTACACCAATTGATTCCTCTCATTATTTTGTACGTAAAAGTATTAGGTAAGATAATCGAAAAATTAATATTTTACAAGATATTTTACGGTTTATGTAAAATTAAGAAATGATTTCAAGCCTCATAACTCGGAAAGTGCTTAATGAAAACTAACAATTATAGTGTTTTGGAATGATTTCAAGCCTCATAACTCGGAAAGTGCTTAATGAAAACTAACAATTATAGTGTTTTGGAAAGCTCTCGAGATGCGCTAAAAGAATATGTAATAAAAAATAAGGGGTTCCATTTAAAAAAATGCACTTCCGGTCTGAATCGCCTATTTCCGGCCGGAACCAGAAGTTGAAAATATCACCATTCGATAGAGCGCACCCGATTTATAAGGAAAATGTTTTTACTTTTTTGAAATAACTACTTCTCTAGTTTTTAAATGGGTGGTACGGGTGGTCTGAAACACCCTGTATATATATATATATATATATATATATATATATATATATGAAATATATATCAATGTTTTTAACATACATAAGTGAAATAATTTTTATTACAATATACATGTATATTAAAATTATTTTATAACTTAATTACATGTTTTAAAAATATATTTAAATAAAACACATTTTTAAAAAATCATGTTTAAAACACTTGTTTTAAATATGTTTAAAACAAAATTGTATTTAATTTGATGTAATGTTTAAAACATGTTTTAAACATTTGTTTCAAATATAAATGTTTAAAACATAATAAACCTGGCCATTACCAGTGAACTGGTTAAATAAAATTATATTTACAAAAAATGTACAAAGTTTCAGGAACTAAAACAGCGAAGACGTGATAAATCCGAAGACTGAAAAAGCGGCGTAACTGACAAGTAAACCTACCCAAGTGCCACCCGCCGATCTTAATGAAACTCAGCATACTTGCAGAGCATCAAAAAATATTAGATACGTATTTTTGTATACGTCCCCATAAAGCTTTTTAAGGGTAAAAACCACCCTTACAATATAAAAATTAACCCTTTTTGGGACCTGTGAGAAATTATAAAATTAAGTTGAGTTAATCTTACAAAAATTACTGCTCGAGGGTTTTCGGGGTCGCTGATTACGAATCTGATGTCAGTTTCTCAAAATTCAAAATAGCGGATCCAATATGGCGGAATCTTTTTTTAATTCATCGGATTCGCTTGAAACTCGTTACTCGGGGGTTTTCGGGGTCGCTGATTACGAATCTGATGTCAGTTTCTCAAAATTCAAAATGGCGGATCCAATATGGCCGAATCTTTTTTAATTTTATGACGGAATTTTTTTTTAATTTTTTTATGGCGGATTTTTTTTTATTTTTTTTATTTTTTTTATTCGGATATTTTCGGGGTTGCTGATTATGAGTCTGATGACTTTTGTAAAAGAAAAGTAATGTTTTAATACGGATTGATGTATGATAAAAATGTTTTGCCTGCAATTAGCCTAAATATTTTTAGTTACCGGGATCAACCACGAGGTTGCAGAACAATTTTGACCCCTTTTTTAGCTTTTTTTAGTTTTTTAACTTTTTTTAATTTTATTATTTTTTTTTCATTTTTTTTTTACGTTGGTCTTTTTGCGTCTGACGATAAAATCTGTTCAGTAAAAATATTTGCAGTTCCATCCGACTAATGGAAAAGAAAGAATAATTAAATATTGGATACAAACAAAGATACAACGTTTTTATGGATCTTCCTTGTAATTGTAGCAAAGATGAGGTTTAGTCTTAAACTCTATATCGAAAAAATGGTCCATATACATAGATATTGTACACCATGAACATTTCATAACAGCTGCTTCGTCACAGAACTTGCACGAAATTTCATGATTTTGAAAACAATAAGTTGCTGGCGTGCCACAGCGAGGTGGTTTTTCTGACGTATAGCCGCTTTTGTACCATGCGTATTTAAACATATTTATAAACCTTAGGGATGAAAATTGGTTGTGAGTCAGCGATTGTAATTTTAAGACATTGTTCCTTAAATGTAAATTGATTTTAAAATCGTATAGCATTACTAAATCGGAGAATTGTTTCAGAAAGTTTTTCCAAGGTCTGAATGTATAGACATCGAGAGGTTGAATCATTCCAGTGGTACCAGCAGGAATGATTTTTACTGTAATGTCCTTACCATATTTCTCAACATTTTCAAAATTTTTTTCCGTTTGTCCTGTCCAAGAATCAACCCGGGAAAAAATGATAAGGTCTGTTTTGATCAAATTAGATCAAATTATATGTGATTAGATCTAAATTTTTAACCAAATTGATTGAGTAAGTTCTAACAGATCTAGGCAATATCTGGTCAGATCTATTTTAGATTTGGTTGGATTTAGATCTATTTATTATATATAGCATTTTCGGTTGCGGTGATCAGAATACATATGAACGGATCTAATTAGATCCGGCTAACTCAAAATGTTCTAATTTTTACTCTGGAGTATATACATGCCATGTCCAAGCAGATATGGTCAGACCTAATTACAATTTACCAAAAACTTAATGTTTTTTTACATTTTGCTGGAGTACGCTAGACCATAACTAAACAGAAATAGTCAGATTTAATTAGATCTGATTGAATTTCCTGTGAAATAAAAAGAAAATATATATATAATTATCTATTTTACTTTATAGTAAATTCTCATATTGTGTGTGTATGGAGAAGGTAGGTTGGAGATGTGGGTGTGGATGTATTCACAAAATTAATAAAATGTAGGCAAATTTATTTGGAAAAGTATCAATTGTATTTATTTATGAAAACCTAAAAGAACCAATATACTTACAAAATGTTTGTTTACAAAAACATCTTTAAAAGATAATACATTCTTTTTTACATTTGCAATGACTCAAAATATATTTCCAACAAAAATTTAATTTATATGAAAAATAACTGATTTTTTCACTTCATTTACATGTTTTTTTTCAACATATTAGGATTTTTGCAAATATAATTTCCAACTCGAATAACATGAGATATACATTTAATATTTTTTAATTTAATTAATGTGTATTGATTTTCTTCCTTGATAGGTATTATATGCTTTACTTTTGTGTTAGTCTCATGATGAACAAATATCTTTGCGTGTTCAATAATGAAGCCTTGAAGAACAAAACACAAATCATCTAGAAGTTTAAAAAAAAATCGAATGGATCCATACATTGAGCTATTGTTAGTATCGATTTGAACAGTATAACTATTGGTTTTTACAATTTTATATATCTGAGAAGTATAGACTTGATTATTAATTTTAGCTCGAGCGTAGAAGTTTAAATTTTCAAAACATAGACCTTCTGCTTCAATTAACATAATTTCGGCATCATGTAGATTCTTTATTGCTTTTGCTTTACCAAGAAGCTGATTAGTATTGTTTGCCTGATGAGAATTATTAAATTCTTCATTGTATTTATTTTTTAAAGCTTGCACGCCCTGAGCTATTTTGATGTTATTAATAATTTCTTGACCGAGATGTTTCGATCCATGTACGCAATTTGCAATTAAACCATTATAATTTTCAAATGGGAAAGCCGATGTTGCAAACAGTGGACCCCACCGTTTCACACATTCTACAAAATGTAATAATTGATGAACATTATATGTATATTGTCTATCAGAGTATAATATTCCAACGTCTCTTACGAATAGTCTTAATAAAATTTCTGTTTGTTCTAATTCTGGATAAATATGTATAGGTTTTTGTAATAAATTAAATAAAGATATTACGAAGAGAAGCCAATGTTGAAAATAAATGTCTGGTAAATAATCAACAAATGCTGGAATTGAATAATACAAAATCAAATAAAGATATTCTGATGCCTTATAGAATGAAGAAAGAGTTATGCTTCGTGGCATTCTATTAAAAAAATGTGGAGGCTGAATATTTTTTAAAAAATTATCGATTTCTAGGATAGATTTTTCCATATTCCAATTACCTTTCTTCTTAAACCAAAGGTCTATGAACTGTTTTCCAACTCCAAGAAGAGCACAGTGCATATATTCAGGTAGAACACATTTTGCTAAGTCAAGGAAAGGTAATGAAGAAACAATTGATTTGCCTTTAACACCTTTAACTTGTTTTTTTTTGTCTTTTAAGGCTTCCTCACCTTGTATTTGCATTCTTTCATTACTTCGTAGTCTACTTGCTTGATTTTGAAAAGCATATACTCGAATTCTTCTTTTGCTTTCAATTTTTCTACTTTGCCGAGTTTTTATTTCGCAAATATTGCAGCCGTACTTGCCATTGTAGTTAATAATATTTTGTATTTGAGCACGAGCTGGCGCATCTGCTATTATAAGAGGAGCAACTATCTTTGACGTACAAACTTGATTTGTCATTGGATTTATCCAACTAATACCTTTGTGAAAATATTTGCAAAGTTTTTTACAAAAAGGCTGAAGAAATGTATTCATCAATGGTTTTCGAGTAATATCATACCAAAGACCGATAACAATAATGTACGATTCTCGAAGATGTTCTGGTAGTTCCGCAATCATAAACATTAATGGCCAACAATGGCTTTTCGAGCTTTTTACTAAAGATATACCGTCAGTATTGAGGATTAAAGTTAAATCGTACTCATTTCTTCCATTTCGTGAGTTAACTCTGATATATTCTGATCCATCGGTAATATCAGATATTAAATTATCTTTATGAGCAGCAATACATAGCTTGTTTCCAAGATCCCTGTTTTCAAACATGTGCTTTATTTGATCCTGAATATCTAATTCATAAAAATGAGAAGTACCGTTAGCGCTCGTGCATGATTTGCAAACTTCCATTATACTATTAGTACCATTGTAAAATAAACATTCCTTACAGTAATAATGTTTAATAATATTACAAGAGGGAGCTGCATTTTCAATATATTGAAATAAGCGAAATTGTGTTGTTGGCAATTTATTAGGCTTGGGAAGAAATAACTGCAACATTTTTAATATGGCATTCAAAGCTGCTTTCGTAAGTTTGTGTTGTAGGTATAAATTCATAAGTGTTAAAACGCTTTTAATTACAGTTATTTCACTGTTGTCATACAACAAATCATTGCTGAGTTGATTGACTGCTGACGTTACAAATTCATCTTCAACTTCAAAATTTTTTTTATCATTATCATCTTCGTAAATATTCCTTTCGTGATAAACACTGGAATCACTTCCTTCATATGTTTCATTTTCACTTTCAGGAGTAGAGTTACTCTCTTCATCATTTAAATCACAAACAAAAGGACCATCACTGTTATCATTATTAGTCATAGAATCATTAAATTCATTGTCATCGCAAGAACTGTTCTCACAATTATTATTGTCTGATTCCTCTTGTAATAGATTACAGCTAGAACTTAATCCTCCGGGAGTTTTTACATTTCTTGACCATCGTTGTAGTGTTTTTTTCGGAATCTAAATAAAGAAAAAACTAACATGAAATCATTTAAAAAACTATGAATTCAGGGCTTTTTGTATACTTTCAGACATGCAAAATGTATAGCTTCAATATTTTTTTATATTTATATTATACATTCAATAGATCTTGCAAAGTGAAATTATATCCAAAAGTTTCCATCTTAAATTCCAATCTCTAAAAACAATTCCAATTTTAATATATCTCATTTTTAAATAATTATGTTGTATTGAATAAATTAAAAAATATAATTTTTAAACACATACAGATATCATAAATTGTTGAAAAGAAATTCACTACAGTAAGAGATTGATATGAATATTATGTATTTAAAACTTTAAATCTGGCTGACTAAAATTAGAAAAATTATAAATATATATTTAATAATATATAGTTGTCATGAAATATCAAATCAATCTTTAAACTTTATATAAGTAAAATTTACTTACTGGCACATTTAAATCATTTTTCCAAAGTTTATATCTGTTTTTTATGATAGATGAGTGATGATTGTATTGTTCGTCTTCTTCTGATGACATATTTAATTCTATTTTTTTGTATCTGCTATTAGATCTCTATAATTAAAAAAGTGCATGATTTTTTAGTATATATATTATAATTGCTTAATTAGTTTTACTATCTTCATTAATTTATTAATTATTCTTTACATTATTATACTTTTTAGGATTTCTTTAACGATTACAATATTAATTATGACATTAGAAATAATATAAGTAGAGTAAATAAAATTATAATTACACGAGTACAAAGTATTTTTGAGAGGTTATTCGATCTATGTGATTTCCATAAATAAAAATATAAATAGTGAACCTTAAATTGTAAAAATGTTTCAATTTATATACTTACCAAAAAGTATAACAAATTAAAATTTTATAATTTAAGTTTATAAAATATAATCTTTATTATTGTCAAACAAAAAGTTTGGCAATATTTGGCCATATTTATTGGCTGTGTGCATTTTGGCGCTCACAGCGCTTGTAAGCATTATTTGTCTTTGTTTAATATTTGATAAATAACAAGGATAAAGACTAAAGTACTTCACTCGATGATGCCATTTCTCGGTCTTTAGCAGCCAATAGCATCAATGCGTACAAATGATGGCCAATGACGTTACATGTCTGTGTGGCACATGGATGTGACGTCGATTTAAGCTCGATTTACGTTTGTTTGTTCGTCGCGCCGCATATACACAGAAAAAACCCGGCAGTGTTTGCTGCGTGAGCACGTGTTAATGTTAAGCTTTATAAAATTTATTTTCAAGTCTAATAAAGTAAACTGTGATCAATGTATCTCATTGAGTGCATCGACGATAATTCTTATTGCATTGTAGAAGATGAATATGTTTATGGTGATGGAAAAATTGAAGAACATAGTGTAGTGCACTTTGATTGGAATGGTAGATCACATGAGGGAGTCGTAAAAATGAAGTCAGGTAAGCAAAAATATAATTTTTATATGTGCACACATGTATTATCATTTTTAATGTTGAATAACATATGTGTCATCGATTTCTCTTAATATTTATTTAAATCTATAGATATTAGCATTCGTGCTTCAGACAGAAGTGCACTATAGATCACAGAAATGCCTTAACATATGAATTTATATACATATCGAAATATATATGTATTTCGTAACATATACATTTTTCATGTATGTATATGAAAAATGCATATGTGTTTCGATATGTGCATAAATTAGTGTGTTAAGCCATTACTGTAGTCTGTATACGTGTACATAACCTAAATACAGATACTTCTTGTTTTATGAGTCATATAAAAATTTTCAGAAAGTCAGACTGATTTGAAAAAGAAATTGAGAGAATTGCAAATGATCGACAAAGCAAATAAAACTCCAGAAGATGATGAGATAAAGGAGAAAAGACAGAGAAAAGAAAAACGAAGCTATTCGCCAGACGAAAGATATCCTCATTCATCAAAAAAAAGTAAAATAAATTACAATGTAAGTACTTTTTAACTGTTTAGATGTAAAAATAACTTTATCATAAAAAAAATTGAAAGATTATTTTACATATAATTCTTCGTGTTTCATTTATTTATAGAATAAAAATAAAAGTAAAGGTATAAAGAATAAAAACAAATCAACAGAAAGTACTATCTCACAAAATAAAATTTCTAAGTTAATTGATAAAAGTGACAAGTTAATGGCAAAAAGTAAAAGTATTAATTATGACATTTCTATTTCCGACTCGAGTGATGAACAAAGCAGTTCACCATCTCCTACCAAGAAAAAGGTATTTACAATATAAAATTATATTATAATTAATATATTTATACAATAAATTATAATAAATTATAATTAATATATATAATTATAATTAATACAAAATATGACATTTTTTAAATAAAAGCATTTATTTAAGGACAATGTACGTTATCGGCGTCAAGATATTATATATCTTAAAGATATAAATCGAAATTTGGGTAAAGAAAATGACAATAGATCGACCAATTTATATGATGGGAAAGTTCAATTGATGAGTCGATCATCTTCTCAATCACTTATATCAAAAGCGGACAAAAACAGAAGAGACTCTTTCAAGATACAATGAAATTAAGAAACATTGATAGTAATAGTGACTTCATCAGTTCAAACGATGAATCTGACAACTTGAAGGATTCTTATCATAACGAAAAGCACAAGAAAAAATTAAAGAAATTGAAAGAAGAAGAATTTAGAATTTTAATACAAAAATGTGAGCAATTATATGGAAAACATTATCCTAATGATGAGGTATTTGTAATATTAATTTTGAGCTTTTTTCAAATAGTTTTGAGTTTATTTTCTAATTGTAAAGAACGGAAATGTTTTCAGATGATACATCTTAAATACAATGTTTATTGCCGCAAAAGAATTTTTGATAGTGCTTTAAGTGTTGCAAGTCAAGTGACGCATTTAATTCGTCGCCTAATCGAGGGAGTTTTTAAAATTGAAAAACTTTTAGACTATACTTTGACGGGTCAATCTCCTCGGACTCAAGGGAAGGAAAAAATAAACAAGCAATTCGACAGCTTAGATTTTACAGCGAAGATGGCTATACAAGGTAACTTATACAAAATAATAAAAAAGCCATTATCAATATATGATGTAGTTATTATTTCTCATTTACTGTAATATATAACATGGTCTTATTTAATTTTCTTTTCTAGAATTTTCTGTGGAATATGGAAAGTCAAAAAATTGGTCAATTCCATCGGAATCTAGAATCAAACGTACCATGACGCAAAAAATTGGTGAAATGAAGAATCAATTACTTGAACAACGAAATCAGAAATAAAATCATTAAAAAAAAAGATGAATTATAAGAAGAGAAATTTATATTGATTACTCTGACAATGAGTCATATATTTTTTTGACAACTTAAGAAAAGATTTGTGTTAATTTTTAAAGATTTTAAAATGCTTATATCAAACATTACTTAATAAAAAAAGTGATATTCAAAGTGATATTAATAAGTTGGATAAATAAGGGTTATATATAACTAGTAATATCAATGTGTTACAAAATAAAATTACATTAATATGTTATATTATTTTTTATTTTATTTTTTGTTTTTTTTTTTAATTTTTCTGAAGTAAACTAACGAACAACGACTTTACTGTAGTTATTTTTAGTTTTTAGTTTATAAAATATTTCTGTTTAATTCTTAAGTGAACACTGCAACGACTTTATTTTTTTATACTTGTTTTTAGTTTTTAATTTATAGACCATTTCTGTTTAATTCTTTTGTGAACACTGCAATGACTTTAATTTTTTGTACTTGATTTAGTTTTTAGTTTATAAACTATTTTTATGTATTCTAATTTTTAAGTGAACTGCAACGACTTTATTGTACAATTGTTTTTAGTTTGTAAACTATTTTTGTGTATTCTAATATATTGATACAAATAAAAATAAAATTATTTTTGTTACAAGTATATTAAAAAATTTATTTAAAAAAATAATATTAATATAAAATCCAAATAAAATTAAATGAATAAAAAAATTAAATCCACTGAAATTAAATTAGATCCGAGTTATCAGATCTACAGTGTATATATCTAACTAGATCCAATTGATTCTGATCAGATATAGACAAAATCCAAATCTAATCATATCCGACAAACTCGAATCTAATTTGATCAAAACAGACCTTATCATTTTTTCCCGGGAAGGCACAGAAGATATCGTTCGCCAACGCACGTATTAGGTAGAAAAATGTCTTGGAACCATTGGACTGCAAGTTTTGAACTTAATTTTCCGGACTGTGATGCAAAAGTGACAATATTTTCGGCTTTATACAAAGTTTTTTCAACAATAGGTCCAAAGCAACCGCCTTTTTCTTGAGTCACTATAAGCAAAGGAGATTTCAATAGCCCACTTGCTGTTATAATCGGTTGGATTGTATAACTATGTGTTAAAGAATTAATACTTTGAGCTAAGGATTCAACCTTCAATGTTCCTACAAATGCTAGCGTGCATCCTGCATGCATTTCAAGATTGAAGCCTGATTGGTCAGTATTGTAAACGTTATCTGGTCCAATGATTGAAATTTCCTTTTTTATATTTTCTACAAATTCATCTGTTTGCTTTTTCAAGGTTTCTTTATTTTTAAGATGAGTTTGAGTTACGAACTTATTTATCTTCCTTGAGACAATGCGATGTCTTAATTTAAAGTTTTGAATCCATTTTGCAGAAGCCGTAAATGAATTTTTAGACAAACCAGTATTATCACGTTCTCGTAAAGCCCACATTTTTAAATCTATATCATGAATGGCTAGACCCCTTTCGCGTGCATTTTGGAACTGATCGAGTACGTAATCAGAAATTTTCTGTAATTTTTCAATTCTATTTCCATTTTCAGAAACCTGCAGTTCCCACCTATGCAGCTGTTTTTTGTCGTTCAATTTATTGAAGCGATGCTTAACGGTATCAAATTTGAGATTCCCTTTTTTCCCCGATTTCCAAAACTCAACTGCTTTCTTTTTATATTCTAAATCGACAGGCGTCAAAAATTTTTTTACTCCCTTTACAACTTCTTGTAAATCTTCTTCAGATTCTTTTATTTCAAAATCTTCATCAACTAACTGTGGGTCAGGTATCACACTGTCTTCTTCAAAGTTTAAGGTGTCAAAAGTTTCTATGAACAAATTGTCTTCAATAGCATCTTTGATTACACTTTCCAAGTGTGACGCAAAATTCTTCTCCGCTTCGGTAATAATTGAATCGATTTTATATTGAGGTTCATCGAAACTCTTTTTCAACAGATGTAAAATATTGTTCGGATTCATTATCATTTTCTAACAGAAATACTATTTTTATAACAAATAATATGTGACAAGAACGGTAATATCTCTGATTGCGAAACGCATTCACAAAATGTCGAATTACATATATTGACGGATATGATTTAGGTTTTTATATATTCGACATTCCTTTGTTTTTAACTTTGTAGCGACCCCGAAAACCCTCGAGCAGTAATTTTTGTAAGATTAACTCAACTTAATTTTATAATTTCTCACAGGTCCCAAAAAGGGTTAATTTTTATATTGTAAGGGTGGTTTTTACCCTTAAAAAGCTTTATGGGGACGTATACAAAAATACGTATCTAATATTTTTTGATGCTCTGCAAGTATGCCGAGTTTCATTAAGATCGGCGGGTGGCACTTGGGTAGGTTTACTTGTGAGCGGTTTCAGCGAGCGGTTTACTAACAAGTAACACTACCCAAATGTAAATCGCCGATTTTGATAATTTTTGAATATGTTATAGTAGACGTAAAAATAAGACATACGTATTTTTTTTTATCGGCGGAGAAACATATTTAGGGAGTGAAACACCCCTTTGAATGAAGGGGTGTCTGGGGTCGATTTAATTGTTTTGTATATTAGGATTTAGTATTTTCGACCCGAACCAAATAAAATAGTTGCATCACCAAGAGATGAAAAATGAAAAATTTTCGACTCGATTCAATCATTTTTAGGGGGTAAACTACCCCTGTTTAAAACGAAAATTTAAAAAAATGCCCGGAAAATTGCAAATTTTATCCAAAAATTTTGAAAAAAATATATGTTACACTCACATCCAAAACAAAATTGACCTGTTTGGGGATTTTTTTAGAAAATTAGTTTTAAAGGGTAACTACCCTTTCATCGAATTTCTTACGTAACATTTAAATTTATCCCGAAGTAATGGTAAACAGTTTCATTTATCGTCAAATTAATTAATATTTACAAGTTAGTCTGATCAACCCTTCAATTCTATAAGGGGATGAAGGAAAACCTACCCTTAATAAGAGCAAGAAACCGCGGCCCTTAGCATTACCTAGGATCACGACGGGGACGTGGCCGCGTGGATCCCATTTTCTTTTATTTTTTTGGTTTTTTATTTGTTTTTAAATTTTTTTGTTTTTATTTGTGGTTTTTTTGTTTTTTTTTGTTTTTTTTTTATATATTATATTTGTATTTTAGCAATTTTTAAAAAATTTAAGTTAATTAAATGTTACAATATGACTGACTTTAGTAATGTTAATTAATGGCTATTCTTTATAGTCTTTACAATAATGAGGGCCGCTTTCATTGTTGGGATCAAAAAAGTGAATAAGACACATATAATGTGTACACCAAGCGCACCTAATGAATGCATTATCTTTACAATACTTGCAGGATATATCACAATTTTCAAAACAGTACTGGACAGGAGTCTTGCATTTAGGTGGTTTTTCTTGAATATACCCACTTTTATACCATGCATATTTAAACATGTTTACGAACATGGCTGAAGAAAACTGGTTATGAATCAGCGACTGAAGTTTCAATACATTATTTCTTGCATGTAAATTGACATCAAAGCCATATAAAATTATCAGATCTGAAAAATGCTTTAAAAAATTTTTCCATGGTCTAAACCCATAAACATCTAGGGGTTGAATCATACCAGTTGTTCCAGCAGGAATTGTAAAAATGTTGACATCTTTGCCTTCTAGATAAACGTTGTCAAAATTTTTCTTTGTTTGTCCTGTCCACGAATCTAAACATAAAACCGATTGTTCATCAACCACAGACAAGTAAATATCTTTGTACCATTGAACTGCCAGATCAGATGATAATTTCCCCGATTTTGAAGGTACTACGACAATATTTTCTGCTTTATATATGTTCATTTCAACAACAGGTCCGAACTGCCCACCCGTTTCTTGTAAAACAATAAATAAAGGCGACTTGAGTAATCCACTAGCTGATACAATCGGTTGTATCGTATAGCTATGTGTTAATGAATTCTTCGATTGTGTTAAACATTCAACTTTTGCTGTTCCTTTAAAAGATAATGTTCGTCCTGCATGTGATTCATAATTAAAACCAGACTGATCTGAATTATAAACATTGTCAGCTCCTAATAATGAGATTTGCTCCCTAATTTTGGATACAAACTGATTTGCTTCTTGTACTAAATCACCTTTCTTTGATAAGAGCGTTTGGGTAGTGAATTTATTAATTTTTCTGGATACGATTCCGTTTTATTTTAAAATTGTGAATCCACTTTGATGAAACCGTGAAAAGTTCTCGAGGTAGTTTAACTTCGTTTCTTGCATTTAAAGCCCATCTCTTAATATCAATATCATGAATTGGTATTGACTTCAAATGTGCATTTTGAAACTGTTTCATGACATATTTGCTAATTTCCAATAATTTTTTATTTCTTGTGCCGCCTTCTTTCACTTGCATTTCCCATCTATATAACATCGTAATATTCTGAATTTTTTTAAATTTACTTCGTACACTTTCAAATTTTAAATTTCCCGTTTTACCAGAATGCCAATATTGAACAGCTTTTTCTTTATATTCAAAATCTATCATGGTTTTAACTGTTTTATTATCATTAATAATATCGTTATAATCATCATGAAAATCTTCTTCAATTGCATGAGTTTCAGGAAGCGCAGTATTATCTTCGCAACATAAAGTGGTATAACTTTCAAACGTCAAGGCAGAATCAATGGAGTCTTTAATTATATTCTCCAACTGTGACGCAAAAGCTCTCATCATCATTAATAGCTGAATCAATATTATATTGTGGATAATTAAAAGCTTGTAACAATTTTAAAATGTTTCTTACATTCATCGTCATTTATGTGTATACGTATTCGGCAAAAATACGTAATTGGTGAGCTTAAGGTGTTTATTGATTTTTAAATTAATTTAATCAAGATTAGAGCACCGTTGAAACTCTTAACGACATCCGCGACATCCGCGACAAGACGCGCGACCGTCTTGGTTACAGTTGTTAGATGGCTCGTTGTTAAGGTCTCGGATGTCGTTAAGAGTTTCAACGGTGCTCTAATCTTGATTAAATTAATTTAAAAATCAATAAACACTTTAAGCTCACCAATTACGTATTTTTGCCGAATACGTATACACAAAAATGACGATGAATGTAAGAAACATTTTAAAATTGTTACAAGCTTTTAATTATCCACAATATAATATTGATTCAGCTATTAATGATGATGAGAGCTTTTGCGTCACAGTTGGAGAATATAATTAAAGACTCCATTGATTCTGCCTTGACGTTTGAAAGTTATACCACTTTATGTTGCGAAGATAATACTGCGCTTCCTGAAACTCATGCAATTGAAGAAGATTTTCATGATGATTATAACGATATTATTAATGATAATAAAACAGTTAAAACCATGATAGATTTTGAATATAAAGAAAAAGCTGTTCAATATTGGCATTCTGGTAAAACGGGAAATTTAAAATTTGAAAGTGTACGAAGTAAATTTAAAAAAATTCAGAATATTACGATGTTATATAGATGGGAAATGCAAGTGAAAGAAGGCGACACAAGAAATAAAAAATTATTGGAAATTAGCAAATATGTCATGAAACAGTTTCAAAATGCACATTTGAAGTCAATACCAATTCATGATATTGATATTAAGAGATGGGCTTTAAATGCAAGAAACGAAGTTAAACTACCTCGAGAACTTTTCACGGTTTCATCAAAGTGGATTCACAATTTTAAAATAAAACGGAATCGTATCCAGAAAAATTAATAAATTCACTACCCAAACGCTCTTATCAAAGAAAGGTGATTTAGTACAAGAAGCAAATCAGTTTGTATCCAAAATTAGGGAGCAAATCTCATTATTAGGAGCTGACAATGTTTATAATTCAGATCAGTCTGGTTTTAATTATGAATCACATGCAGGACGAACATTATCTTTTAAAGGAACAGCAAAAGTTGAATGTTTAACACAATCGAAGAATTCATTAACACATAGCTATACGATACAACCGATTGTATCAGCTAGTGGATTACTCAAGTCGCCTTTATTTATTGTTTTACAAGAAACGGGTGGGCAGTTCGGACCTGTTGTTGAAATGAACATATATAAAGCAGAAAATATTGTCGTAGTACCTTCAAAATCGGGGAAATTATCATCTGATCTGGCAGTTCAATGGTACAAAGATATTTACTTGTCTGTGGTTGATGAACAATCGGTTTTATGTTTAGATTCGTGGACAGGACAAACAAAGAAAAATTTTGACAACGTTTATCTAGAAGGCAAAGATGTCAACATTTTTACAATTCCTGCTGGAACAACTGGTATGATTCAACCCCTAGATGTTTATGGGTTTAGACCATGGAAAAATTTTTTAAAGCATTTTTCAGATCTGATAATTTTATATGGCTTTGATGTCAATTTACATGCAAGAAATAATGTATTGAAACTTCAGTCGCTGATTCATAATCAGTTTTCTTCAGCCATGTTCGTAAACATGTTTAAATATGCATGGTATAAAAGTGGGTATATTCAAGAAAAACCACCTAAATGCAAGACTCCTGTCCAGTACTGTTTTGAAAATTGTGATATATCCTGCAAGTATTGTAAAGATAATGCATTCATTAGGTGCGCTTGGTGTACACATTATATGTGTCTTATTCACTTTTTTGATCCCAACAATGAAAGCGGCCCTCATTATTGTAAAGACTATAAAGAATAGCCATTAATTAACATTACTAAAGTCAGTCATATTGTAACATTTAATTAACTTAAATTTTTTAAAAATTGCTAAAATACAAATATAATATATAAAAAAAAAACAAAAAAAACAAAAAAACCACAAATAAAAACAAAAAAATTTAAAAACAAATAAAAAAACCAAAAAAATAAAAGAAAATGGGATCCACGCGGCCACGTCCCCGTCGTGATCCTGGGTAATGCTAAGGGCCGCGGTTTCTTGCTCTTATTAAGGGTAGGTTTTCCTTCATCCCCTTATAGAATTGAAGGGTTGATCAGACTAACTTGTAAATATTAATTAATTTGACGATAAATGAAACTGTTTACCATTACTTCGGGATAAATTTAAATGTTACGTAAGAAATTCGATGAAAGGGTAGTTACCCTTTAAAACTAATTTTCTAAAAAAATCCCCAAACAGGTCAATTTTGTTTTGGATGTGAGTGTAACACATATTTTTTTCAAAATTTTTGGATAAAATTTGCAATTTTCCGGGCATTTTTTTTAATTTTCGTTTTAAACACAGGGGTAGTTTACCCCCTAAAAATGATTGAATCTAGTCGAAAATTTTTCATTTTTCATATCTCTTGGTGATGCAACTATTTTATTTGGTTCGGGTCGAAAATACTAAATCCTTATATACAAAACAATTAAATCGACCCCAGACACCCCTTCATTCAAAGGGGTGTTTCACTCCCTAAATATGTTTCTCCGCCGATAAAAAAAAATACGTATGTCTTATTTTTTCGTCTACTATAACATATTCAAAAATTATCAAAATCGGCGATTTACATTTGGGTAGTGTTACTTGTAAGAGCGGAAAATTCTGCGAACTGCCAAGTGCAAACTACGAAGTGCCCACATGCGGTGCCCGTTTTATAGCGAGCAAATTTTGGGGCCCTTTGCGACGCACAGTGGGGCCAAATCCCAAATAGCTGGTCAAAAGTCGAAAAATAAAGTTTCGATTCCGGGGATTTAAAGGGGTGGGGTTGTTTGAATAATAGCCCGAAGGTTGAATTCTAGACTAGAGAGGGTCCTATCTCTTATACCTGCTCTTACATTCCAGTTCAAAAGTGACCCTCGCTCGAGCAAGACGTGTCGTGTTTGGAGCCGAGTTCTGTACGTTATATTCAGGAGGACGCCAAAAGTATAAAAATAATTAAATTTCAAATCTAAAAAATGGATTCGACAGATAGAAGTAAGTAGAATATCATCACGTATTACAAAATTTATAGTAATAATTTATGTGATATCAATAAACAAATTATTTATACGAAAGTGAACGTAAAATTGCGACGGAAAATTTTAGAAACGTAGAAAAAAGTTTATGAGTTCTGTAGAGTTCTGCGACCAGACTTATTGCATGTTGTAGATTCAAGTATTATTTAATGAAAGCAACAAAAATCTGCAGTTACTTGCTGCTACCCTGTTATTGGTGCAAGTTTTTGTACGGGGCCAAAAATATACTTTCTTTGTTTAATATTTCGAAATAGAGTACATGATTATGCGAGGTAACAACACGACTAATCTCTTCGCGGGTACAAAACGACTTATTCTCTGATCCTTCGCGACACTTTATATAGTATTAGCAATAATAATAATCTGTTTTCGAGAATATTCGACGTATACGACACGTCCAGCTTCTAGAATATTCGACAATCGCAGCGGCGAAATTAAAACAAATAGACGTAGCAACGGTCGCGGTCGTAGGAATAAATATGTTGTCCATAAGTAAGCTACTCACATTTTTGTAATAAAAAATAGATTTATTCTGAATTTTAAACATTAAAAACGCAAAATATGAAAAAAATGTTTTTAATAAAAGTTGAAGGGTTTTAAAATATCTATTCAGGGGTGTATTCAATTTGTAATTAATTTAAATTTTTTGAAAGAAAAATTTTAAATAATTTTTTTTTAATTTTCTTGTAGTCTTCATTGTATTGAGTTTTAAGATGCGCAATTTACTTTCAGAAATAATTTTAAAAAAATCATATTTTGGAATAAATAATAGTAACTAAGGTTGAATATGGGGAGATTCACGTCAATTGCCCCAGCGCCGCCGCAGACGGCTTGTGCGAGCGCAAAACACGACTTTTCATCTCATCGTTTCGGTCTTAAAATAATAATTAAAAAATAATGCAAAAGTACATACTTACGTATTTTTTTGTTAGCTTTCCAATGGTAACATTTTTTTTTGTTGATTTTAATTGCATAACCTCAAAAAATGCAAAAGTTTGAAAAACACGCCATATCATTTAAACTAAAATTTTAAGAATTTTTTAACCCGTCTAGATTGAAAGATGAGACAATTTTACATAAATATAGTCAATAAAAAAAGAGGGGTTTTTTGTTATTTAGTAGTAATAAATCGATGAACATGACGGTACGAGGCGTTTCGCGCCGCATGGCGCGCGCGGTGCTCTAGCGGTATGAAATAACGATATAAATAGTTGTTTAATACAGACGAAATTTATTTATTTAGAGATTTCATTATGAATTATTACTAATTGTTATAAATTTTTGATACATTTAACGTTTTCAAACTTTGTTTATTAATTAACAACGCGTAAATATTTTCATTTGGAAAAATAGTCAACATATTTTACAAATTTAATCCACAATTCATTACATTTTTATGTACACTTTTATTTACATTTTTTCTTTTTCATATTTACGTCAATTATAGTTTTTTTACGTTTTAGTTTCGGAAAAATTTCATAATTTTCACTTAAAGAAGTAGTTTTTAAAATAAATCTATTATCCTTAGTAGGTATAAAAGCATGGTATTTTAACGTTCCCGGTATCATATTCGCATCAGAAATATGTTTTTTCAAGTTAAGAAAAGTTTTGTCGTATTCAGTCTTACGACTAAAAAAGACTTTAGTTTCTTTACAGTGATTTTGCGCCCAATGAAAAAGGTCTTCTGGCGTTAATATATGATTGCCTGAAGAAAGCTGTAGACTTGATCTTCTAGCACCACGTTTTAAATTAGCTCCTATTCCATCACATGCTCCTTTTCCATGTGCTGTAGCATGAAAATGCCATTCAGCTGGCATCCCAAAATTTTTTTCATGAAGCAAAAGAAGGTGAAAACTTGTTTTATTTTTAAAATGTTGTGTTGCGCCATCACTTACGTAATAAATTTTCTTGGGATCAAAGTCTTTCTTCAAATAATCAATAATAATTTTTTGGTATACATACACAGCAATCGTATCGTGACAAAGATTATCAGATATTATAGCTAAACTCTTATGCTTCAGTTCATTATTTTCCGTGTAATAAATTACAACTGTAAATATAGTAGCCTGGTTGTTATTCCAATGAAAAGATTGAGCTGCATTTTGTACTACAAATGCGTAATTTTCAGCGAAATCAAAGGTAACTATAAATTCTCCATCGATTAAGTCACTTTTTAATTTCTTAACAAATTCGGATTGCCTCTTGGCGAAAAAGTCGTGTGTTTTTAATTTCATTAATTTTTCACACAGCAAATCTAAATACTCGTAAATTTGTACGTTTTTTAACGTTATTGTGCATCGATCAGTTTGCGTCCATGTATCATATTTTATTTCTGAAATATTTGTAGCTTCCAAAAAATCTAGCAGCGTCTTTTTAAGTGCATCAAAATTTGGGCAGCGTAAACAATTTCCTAAAAAGCAATTTTCAGAAGCATTTTGGCATACGCTTGCATCAATACAATCTTTATAATTTTTGAGTGGCGTTGCAGTATGCTTCGTGAGTTTTTCTAAATTAATCGCAGATAACATTAATTTTACATTTTCGTGATGCACGCAAACACAAACATTATGCGTACCGCTACTGCCTGCTGAAACACAGTGAGATGGCTTGAACTGTATAAATTTTGTTAGGCCAATTTTAACGTTTTCATTCTCTTTTTTGAATAAGGCATACAGCTCATTTAAATTACCAAGTAATAATCTTTTTTGAATTTGTTCCCGCTTACCACTATTCTGTTTCAATGAAACGCAATCTTTTAAACCGGGCATTAAACGACTTACATTATCTGTTTCATAAAATTTTTTAACGAGATACTCAATATCGGCAGACAAAACCTTGCCTTTTTTGCTGTCAGGCAATGTAAGTATACCTTTTTCAGCAGTTAAATCTAAAGCTTTTCTAGCTTCTCTCTCGGTACAATTGAATTCTCGTATGAGATCTCGTCGATTCCAATATTTCGGAGCAAGGGTGAGCAACATAATTCTTTCTTGCTTATCAATTGATGTCGCGAATTTCTCTTTGATTTGTTTTAAGACTGCGACACCTGCCTTATGATACTCATCGTCACAAATTTTGTTTTCATTTCTGAATTTGTAAGCCTCAACTTTGCATTTTAAACAAATCATAGCGTCGTTTGGTACAGATGGAAACTTTTCTTTCAAACATTGTGGAAATTTGACCAAGCTCTTGTTGACACTATGATTCTCTTTCTTTAAAGGATTAAAGCACACAACCATCTACAATTCATATTATTAATGAATTTTTGATGTAAAGTTCAATTTAATGTACAATAACACATACGCAACTCGTACAAATGAATTTTTTAATATAATTAGATTAACGCGAAAATTGATACCTTTTATTGAAGAAAATACAATATCAGCGTTGAAAATTATAAAATACTAGCACAAATATTCTACTAAAGCTTGTTTCTTGGTAACAATAAGTATAAAAACTATTACAGGTTAAAAAATCGTTTCTTTTTGGGAAGTGCATATATGCACTTGCACTTGCACTATATCACTATAAACAAACATTGTTTATATCGTTATTTCAAACTGCTAGAGCGCCGCGCGCGCCATGCGGCGCGAAACGCCTCGTACCGTCATGTTCATCGATTCATTACTACTAAATAACAAAAAACCCCTCTTTTTTTATTGACTATATTTATGTAAAATTGTCTCATCTTTCGATCTAGACGGGTTAAAAAATTCTTAAAATTTTAGTTTAAATGATATGGCGTGTTTTTCAAACTTTTGTATTTTTTGAGGTTATGCAATTAAAATCAACAAAAAAAATGTTACCATTGGAAAGCTAACAAAAAAATACGTAAGTATGTACTTTTGCATTATTTTTTAATTATTATTTTAAGACCGAAACGATGAGATGAAAAGTCGTGTTTTGCGCTCGCACAAACCGTCTGCGGCGGCGCTGGGGCAGTTGACGTGAATCTCCCCATATGTAATTGTCAATCTATCTTATAGTATTATATTTTCACATTTTAGAATCTGCCGACGATGATGCTCAAGCAAGTGATTTATCAAGAAAGGATATTTTTCTTGTATTAAAAGGCCATTTAAATGAGAATGCGATGACAGCATATCAAGAAATTGAAAAGTTTTTGTCTCGTAAATTGCAACGCTCTTTTACATTATCCGACAATGTAAAATCTGTCATACGCAAATTATTACATGACTTGAACGCAAAGTGGCAGCAAGTGACGAGGAATGAAGACAAATTTTTGAAAAAGTTTTCTAGATGGCTAAGTGTTTTCGTTCCCTCGAAAAAACCGAACAAGCTTCAGAGAATTCCAGCAAAATGGATCGACCTACTTCAGGATTTGCAGAATCTAGTGATCGGACAAAACGAAGGAAGACTGAAGATTTGCGTGCACAGACAAGTATTGAAGAATTGTCATATGCCACTCAAATGAGCCTTCGAGCATCTGGGAAACTAGATGCAGCAAAAGTTGTTAAAGATGTGACATTGGGAAGCCCATCAAAAGCTATGAAGTATAAAAAAAGTATAGATTCGATTTCAGAAACCACTCTTTCTGCTGATGGTGCTCTGGCGCTTATAGTTGAACAAAAATGATCAAGATCACAGTATCAGGGACTTCGTAAAATAAGCAGAGAAAATAACTATAATTTATTTCCGCCGTATAAATTAGCATATCACGCGAAGTTGAAATGTTATCCAATTAAATCAGATATCACTGTAACTGAATGTAGTGCCGAAGTGAAACTACAAGCTTTGCTGAATCACACAACTGAAAGAATCTTGTTAACTCAAATGGATGTTATTAAGAGTTTGTCTTCTGAAAAAGTTCGTAACTTCAATTTAATTTGTAAGTGGGGTTGCGATGGCACTTCTGGCCAAAGTAGATATAAACAAAAATTTACCAATGATGGAAGCAAGTCCGATGATAACATTTTTTTCACTTCAATCGTTCCACTGCAGCTTATATCAACCAACCAAGAAACAAACGCTACCCTTATTGTATGGAAAAATCCGAGGCCATCATCTCCCCGTTTTTGTCGATCGATTAGGATTCAATTTTTTCACGAAAAAGCCATCTGAAGCCATCCTTAACGAAATGAATTATATTAAACAGCAAGAAAGTAATCTTGTCCCTTTCGAAAGCGTTATAGATGGAAAAGAGATAAGCGTTTCTTACCAACTTGCTTTCACCATGATAGACGGTAAAGTTTGTAATGCAATCACGAATAATGCATCTACTCAACATTGCTATTTATGTAAAGCAACTTCAAAAGACTTTAACAATATAGATGCAATTATAAAAAAGAAAGTCTCCGAAGATCATTTACAGTTTGGGTTGTCAACTCTGCATGCATGGATACGATTCTTCGAGTGTTGTTTGCATATAGCGTATAAACTGGATATTAAAAAGTGGCAAGCGCGTAGTGATAAAGAGAAGGAACAAAAATCCGAAAAACAAACATACAAAAAGGTTTCCGTGTACAAATGGGTCTTATAGTCGACCAACCAAAGCCTGGGTTTGGTAGCACGAATGATGGGAATACCACTCGACGATTTTTTGAAAATTCAAGCACTTCTGCTTCTATTACAGGGGTGGATGAAGATTTTATTAAACGTTTTCATGTTATATTGCAGGTAATTTCGTGTGGCCATGAAATTGATTTAATTAAATTTCAAGATTATGCCTTACAAACAGCTCGCAACTTTGTACAGTTGTATCCGTGGTTTCATATGCCAACTTCAGTGCATAAGATTTTAATTCATGGCGCACAAATAATAAATTCTTCATTATTACCGATAGGACTGTCACGGACGACTTCCGCGAACTCCGGCGGATAATCGCAGCCGGGATCAGGATTCGGTTTCTTAGGCAAGCTTAAGAATTTCTCTCGGTGGTTATGTCAGAAATTAAAAGTGATTTATTTAGCGTTGAGTGTGTACAAAGAGAATGTGAGTGTGTGTATGTGTGTAAGTACAAGCGTGTACTATTGTACAAATGTACGATGTGAGTGTGCAGTATAGATGCACGGTGTACGGTGTGATCGTGCGGTATAAATGTTTGGTGTGATTGTACGGTATAAATGTACGGTGTGATTGTGCGGTATAAATGTACAGTGCGAATGTGCAGTATAAATGTATAACTGTTTGATAGAACGGTACGATGTAAATGTACAATGTATAATGTACGGCGTGAGTGTACGGTATAAATATTCGATATTAAATATAGGCGTTATCGTTATGCATAAAATGCTGAACGTTAGTTTAATCGCCGCGGAAATCGGAATGTGTTAAAGGGCTTCGCGCGATGCAGAAAAACCCTGTCAGCTGTTTCGCCGATCTATTATAGCATGCGGTCGATGACCGCGTGACGTTACGCGACGCGTGCTGGTGTTTTTGTGCCGTGTTTTGACGCGTGGTCTTAGCGTCGTTTTCGATATATCGACACGCGCTCCTTTTCTGGTTCGGTTATTAATTAATTCGCGCAGATGGAAAATCTCGGGGATACGCCGTACCGACGAGAGCAGCTCGTCGGAGGTAGCTCTCCTCTCTACCCCGGTAACTGATCAGAACGGCGATGCGGCAGCGGGATGTTTTGCCGAAGTCGAGATCACTCGACATCGGAGATCGCTCCAATATTCTCTTTGGCGGAATTCAAATGCAATTCTGGATCTTAGCCTTACGCCCGAAACCGAGAGTGCTCGGCTGAGGAAGAGTTCGCTCCACCTTCTGTTCGAGGCTTTAGTAGGCGTTTTCTAGGATCGGTTCTAGGTTCGAATCGTACTTGCTATCGCAAGCGGAATCGGAATCTGGGGGATCGTCCCAATTGCGCACATTCCCGATCGGACACATAGTTTCGACACATAGTTTTGTGCTTTTAATGCGAAACGAAGTCTATTATTGTACGGTTCCACATGGGTTTGCAACTTTACACGCGAAATGAGCAATTCACACCGCCCTGTGCTTTCAGGGCGAAACGAGATCTATTATTGTACGATTTCACATAGGTCTGTGTCCGATCGGGAAATATCGTCGTGTCCGATCGGGAATGTGCGCAATCGGGACTCGCTCGAATCTGGGTGCCGTGATAACGCTGAGGGCCTTTTTATACCCCGGGTAATTAATTCCGCGCCGGCGTAAAAACGGGGTGCCCCCACCGAGCGCCGGAAAAACGGTGCGGAACGGATCCACTCGGTGGGGCGCGGCGGAGCCGGGCGCGGGGGTTCTCACTCAGGGTTCTTCGGGCGCCCTCGGCTGTTGTCGGCGCGGTTTGCCGACGGCTTCGGCTGTTGATCGGTTTGAAATTATCGGTTAATCGGCGCGACGCGGCGCGCCCCTGCCTCTGCCCGGCGGTTATTTTCCGGGCGGCAGCTTCCGCTTGAATTTAAAAAAATTTAAATCGTTGCTATCAGCAGCAGCCCTATTTTATTAATTGCGCCAAGTATTACAGTGAGTGAGGAAAGCTCCAGCTATCATAACAACTGACTGTGAATCAAATTATTCTTCTGATGACGATGAATAAATAAAATTGTAATTGACTGGAATTTAATAAATACAGATTTGTTTTGTACTTTTCACTTTTTATTTCACTTTCTTCTTTCATGAGTAACTACATATTTAATACAAAAGTTAATATTTATCTTTAATAAATAATTAAACATAAAAAAAGGTTTTTTTTCATTTTTCTAGTTATTTAGAATTCGAATTTTAAAGAATAATCATTAAAAATGACAGAATTTAAATTAAAAACTTAAATATAACGTTTTTTTCTATACAAGTCCATTTGAAGTCGCCATTTTGATTTTTCAAATTTTGACTTCGGATTCGTAATCAGCGAGCCCAAAAACCCCCGGATATTGAGTTTCATCCAAATGGAAAAACGCTTTCGACTTTTGGCCAGCTTTTTGGGATTTGGCTCCACTGTGCGACGTGGGCCAATAAGTTTGATCTTTTAGCGGTGACCTCAGGGCGCCGCGTATAATTGGCCGCCGATGAGGTCTGACGTAGAAAATTCTTTGGTTGTCATGCGCGCAGTATTTTTCGATCAGCTGATTACCAATTAGCTGATCGTGCAATTTCTTCTTTTTAAACGAAGCCCCCTACGTATGGGCGCGCATGCCCGTACGTTGCGCTGATTTTGCCGACGGTTGACGATGTTGTTATAAACATTCATAATAAGCGTTTCTTAGGCGGTGAAAAAATGAGAGATAACGCACACGGTCAAGTTTTTCTGTCGGATCGAAGGCTCGAGAAGATTCTTGATGCCCGTTAAATTCGAATTCTCGAATTAGAGAATATTATAAATTGCTGATTCTTGCCTATGCGAATTTTTAAACTGAGATGATTTTTAGATTTTCGAACAGATATAATCCCTAAAATCTTACCTTTTCAAAAAAGGTAAAAAATGGCACTTCATGCGAGCCAGTGGAAAACTATTATATGTATTATATGTATTTATAAAATTAACTGTAAAAAACCGTTGTAAAAAACTATTTAACCAAAGAGTTATATAAAATATTTGTTTTAATTTTTCATACATATCCTGCAAAAATTAATGATATCAAAAAATGGCGCCAACTGAAAATAAAATCTTATATCTTATATATTATATATTATTTTAACCAAAAAGAGTTGTATAAAATAGTTATTTTAATTTTCTACATATCTTTTACAGAAATAATATCAAAAAATTGCCCTACTAAAAATAAAAATCTATAAAAATATTTTCATTAAAAAAAATAATACAATATAATTAGGAACTAATAAAAATAATTAGAAATTTATACAAAAATTAAAAATTAATACAAATAAAAACAATTTTAATTAAAAAAACGGCACTGCTAAACTATATGTTAAATACTAAAACTAAGTCAGTTATCTAATGGATATAATTCTAAATATAAAGACATCTAAATTAAATTTACTATTTGATTTAATATTCCTTGAAATTTAGCAACGCCAATTTTTTTTAAATTAAAATTGTTTTTATTTGTATTAATTTTTTATTTTTGTATAAATTTTTAATTATTTTTATTAGTTTCTAATTATATTGTATTATTTTTTTAATGAAAATATTTTTATATTATAGATTTTTATTTTTAGTTTAGTAGGGCAATTTTTTGATATTATTTTTGTAAAAGATATGTAGGAAATTCAAATAACTATTTTATACAATTCTTTCTTTTTGTTAAAATAATATATAAGATTTTATTTTCAGTTGGCGCCATTTTTTGATATCATTAATTTTTGTAGGTAAGAATATTACAGGACATACCCATATCCGTGAATAGAATAGCACACGCTATCGCGGAAGATGTGCAATTGAAGAATTTCCTGACGCGAAAAAGAAGAAATACCCATACAAATGCGTTTCAATATAAATCAAGCAGCGTTTAGCGTACAACAAGGCGTACTTTTATGTAACGGAAAAACAGTAATCCCGACGAAATTACGAGATCAAATTCTTCGCGAATTGCATACAAACCATTTCGGCGTAGTTAAAATGAAGGCTTTAGCAAGGAGCATGTATTGGTGGCCTGGCATAGATAAAGCGATAGAGAAGCTAGCCGTGTAGAAAATTGTTAAGGATTTCCTTAAAAAACTAAAGGTCCCGATAAGGACATATTAAGGATACACTAAAAACTATTGCCTTACTGTTGCCTAATTTGAGCCTCATTAGGGTTTTATGAGGATGCCTTAATTGCATATATATACATATTTTAATAGGGCCAATTTACTAGGGCCCAAAATGGATTTCTTAAGAATACAATATTTGAGAAAAATAAGGATTCAGTAACGTCTGCTTAACAGGGCCTCAAAAGGAATTACTAAAAATACTTTAATTAGATTATAAAACCTTAAAAAATTAAAGGCCCCGATAAGTACATATTTAAGATACCCTAAAATCATTGCCTTACTACTGCCTGATTTGGACCTTATTAGGATTTTATGAAGACGCCTTAACTATATGTATACATATTTTAATAGGGCTAATTTACTAGGACCCAAAAAGAATTTCTTAAGGATACAACATGAACAAAATAAAAAATTGATTAATTTTGTCTGCTTAGCAGGACCTCAAAAGGAATTGTTAAAAATAATTAGATTATATAAAGTCTAAACTCATATTAGACCTTTGAAGGAATTTTTCGAAGGTATATTGTATTTTTAAAAAGCATTTATTAATTCCCTTAGTAGGATTAAAATATTTATTCCTTTAGTAGGATTAAAATATTTTTTAAATTTATTTTAAGTCTGAAAACGCAAGATTTTAATAAGACCAAGTGACTATAAAGCAATTTATTATACTGAAATAATTTATTATAGAAATATGGTTCTAATTTTATATTACATTAGAAAATTATTAAGAATTTATATAAATAAAAAATAAAATACATAATAAACGATATATCATAATTATTAAAAAATATTTTTTCATAACCTTAGTATTGTTAAATTTGTGAATGAAGTAGAGGCATAACAAACATACTTTTTTGTTTATGTAAATCAAAGAAAAGTTGTAGTCTAATTAATTTATGTGACACATCTATTAAAAAACATTTATCAATGTTATCACATTCGACAGGAATTTGCCATGTTTTCAACAATTTTGATTTACATGGATATATATACAATATTTTTTTTTTTTCCAAATTTCTCCTTCGATTATTATATTCGAAAGAGAATCATCATCCTTATCGCAATATATTGATGTAATTTTCATGATAATACCATTATTCAAAAGTACCATGTTATCTCCTCTTTTTGTTGCGATTGTCATAAGATTCCATCGTATTTGTTTTATATAAATCTTACAATCCCGAACTACCTTTTTCAAAACTATATTAGAATAATGCCTCTTTATTTACAACTTTTTTTCTCATGTAATCTGCGGCATATTTGTGATAATGGCTTATTAGGAGTACGAAGAATACGTTTAATTTCACCAAGAACATTTTCAAACGGAAAGCAACTTATTTTACTTAAGGAACAATTAAAATTTTTTGCATCATCAGCCACGTGTAATAAGTTGTGCATATTTATTATTTGAAATTTGGGTTCATATAAATGTGGTAATGCGAGAACAAATTTTTCTAAATATTTTTTTGCAATGTTATTATGTGTCAGTGCAAGTTCATCACTACAGAGAATTCTGCATGCGACATGAAGTAATAAAAAATGATGATATAACTTTAATGGAAGTATATCTTTCAAGACAATAGGCCCACAATAAAGTAAAAAAAAAAAACGGAATTCTGTTGCTTTCCATTTCAAGTAATCAAATATTGATCTTGGCTTCCGTTGGAATTCAATAGGCATATGCGTATTAAAGAACAAAAGTCTCTGTGAAATTTTAATTTTTTGCCGTCGACTTAATCTGTTTTTCAATGAGCCTTTCATCCAAATATCGATTAATTTTTTCATTACTCCATTAAAAAATAAGTGCATGTGATCTAATACGAATACTTTTGTAAAATCTATTTCTGGAACTATGTTAATTAAAGGCGAAATATTAACATGATGGTTAGGATCTTCTTGCATAAAAAATGATTCTTTTGTACGCATTGGATAACCTATACCTGGATAAATTATTTTCGAACTTTTATCTATTTTAAGGATGTTTCGTACCTATTTTCAAAATATTGAGAATTTAATGAAAATTGTACAGAATGTTCTTACATATGTTTAGAATCTTCAGTACAAATTTTAAATCGATTCACTAAAGCGTTCACAAGTTATAAGGATTTTAATTTCACCGAATTAACATGTATTCTTATAAAACGTATAACCACGTCGATTCAAATGACAAAAACACATGGAAATAATATTAGAATTTGTTTAAATTTCAAAAGTGAGTTTAGAAGGAAATTGTCAAAAAAACAAACTAACTGGTTAAAATAAATAATTAAAAATACCATATCTGACACAGGCAATATCTGTGAAGTTTCACATCGCACTCGGCTGAGAAGAAAAGAGACGGGAATAGTCCGAAGCTTCAAGCTGTATACTTAAGCAAATGCGAAAAAATCTAAAAATATATATATATATATATATATATATATATATATATATATATATATATATATACCCTCTAAAAAAAACCTTACAAAATAAAAAAATACGCCAGTAAAAAAAATTAAAATATATAAATTAAATTATTACTTAATATCTTAAATAATAAAATAAATAATAATAATAATAATATAAATAATAAATAATAATAAATAATTAATAAATAAATATAAATAATAATAAATAAAATTAAAATAAATAAATTAAAAATAAATATCTTTTATTTTATTTATATTTTGATATTTAATATAAATATTAATGCTGTCTATTAAATCGATCTTTATGTTTTTTTATTCTTTTGCTTTCTTCGGAAATTTTTAAAAAAAAAATGCGGGAAAATTTTGAAACACGAAATATCTATCAAAATTTTATTTATTTATTATAGTAACATAACATTTTTTATCACTGAATGTCATAATTTCACAAATTCAATAAAAATATACAAAATATTCGAACAACAAATCTTAAATAAATAACAAAAAAATCTGCGAAAACAAAACGAATTTTTCCCAAGGAATGAAAAAAAAATTTGAAATATTATGAAAAAACCATATATCTGATTGTCTGTAGCCCTTTTTTTATTCTTTCTTCAATAATCTTCGACCCCCACCTCATCTCAATTTGTTTTTTAAAAACCAAGTAAATCGGCCAACCTATTTTTCCGAATCAATAAAGATTTTCATCGCACAACTTTGAAATTTCTTTGGTTTTATTTGTTAATTGCCATGGTTTATTTGTTCTGATAAGTTGCACTCTCCAATAATGTATATTCTTATTTCCAGTTTTTTCAATATTTTGTGAAGAATTCCAATCATTTATTGCATTTGTTCCAATCTTTTGAATATTCAATGCATCTCTAAGCCACTAAGCGTACATGAACCTTTTCCTTTTCTGCCTGTTATTGTTCTTATACCGGCAAGGTATCTATGAACCCATGAATCCACATTGAAAAATCACTTACTAAATTATTTTTGGTGATTCTCTGTACAATCTAGACCGTCAAATAAATTTGTGTCCTATGCAACTTTTTTTCCGAATGATTGTAACCAAGTACAAATTCTCCCAATGCAATTCTAATAGGAACTGATGGTACTTTAACACCATTGTGCATAAGATCGCCGTAACGATTGACGAGACCATGAGCTTCAGTTGCCTTTGGTGAAATTTGTTGAACCGGATTGACGTACGTTGAGAAAACCGTTTTGTTACATTTCGCGGCAATTTGTAAAATATCACAGTCAGCTTAAACCCAGAAGTCTCTAGATCAAGAAGTATTATAGGAATTTCATAAAGATCTTCTTCAGACCGGAATCATTTTCTTCGTTCGCTGGAATACAGGTTCGGTGAGAAGGGCACAATAGTTTCATACGTAACACCTTCCATGCCCTCTTTTCTATGTCGTACAGCAAACGAAGTTTTTTTAATAGCATACGTCTTTTTTTGTACGCAGGTGTTTTCATCAATTCGCGTCTTCTTAATAAAATTTTTTGTTGTCTCGATATGTGCTGTGTGTGGTGTTTCCCTGGTGACAGATTGATTTTTTTGCTATTATTTGCGTGTACGATTCGCCCAAATTTTTTTGTCCCACAGCACAAGCGAAACGAAAATCAGCAGAGGCAGTCATACTGTAGCATCTCGACTTAGGAGCTTTGCTGCCATAGTTGATTTAAACTTTCGTTTGCATTGCTCGATGCACATGTCGAAATTTTTGTGCATTTGAGGCTAATTTGTCGAAGATGTTTTTCAGTTCTTCGAATAATCGTTGATCATGAAAGCCTCCTGGAATAATTTTGTGATCGTAATTTTCTTCATTTTCAACGAAGCCGCACCACGTACCGCATTTAGTATGGTCGTTGAATACATGGTAGGAATACTCCGAACTGCATTTGCTAAACCTACGCTGTCACCTTTGTTCTGAGCTAAGGCATAAGTGAAGCATCTATGGAGATATACGATTCGATCCTTGGTTAACTCCTTATGATTTTTTTGAATGTTATATATCTTTTTCTTTACTCCTCCTGACGTGTGGTTAACATCAGATTGTTTGATGATTGAATGACTAGATGCAGCCCTACATGCAGCAATAGTAGAACTATCATCGTCTCCTACCAATACTCCAATTTGAATATTTTCATTTCGCAGAATCTCACTTTCAACCACAATTTTCTTGGCAACATGAGCCTCCATTGCTTTTGCCGATCCGTAAAAATTTCTTCGACAATCATGGTTTGGTGTTGGGCTATCCTTTTCGCATTTTCTACATGTACGGTTGCATGTTGAATAATCTAAAACCAGTCCACTCAAGCAGCCTATAATGGCTCCAACCATTATTACTATATATTGTCACCCGAGCCTCGGGTGCTCCATCCCATGTCATATGAGACGACAATTCGAACTACATCATTCCATGACACAGTGGGATTTTCTTGTACGACAGATTTTTCGAATTCTATGGAACGTTGTAAATCAGGAGAGGACGTCGATGTTTGGAGATCAATAGGAGTTTCATTTATTGATTGGCGATGGACAATGAAATTGAATTGAAAATCTTCAGGTCTAGATCAAATAAAAAATCTAATATATTATATTTTTTATATTTGAATGTTTATTATTTGCAGAAAATAATAGAAGAACTATTATAAATTTAACATATAGAAATTAGAATATTATATTTTATTTTACTATTTTTTATTTATTTTATTATTTATTATTTTCTGAATATATTATTATAATTTAGACTATTAGAAATTGTAATATATTAGAAATTAAATTATTATTAATAAAATTATAAAATTAATTATAAAATTAATTATTATAAAATCATTCGACACCACGGCAGAGTTACATTTATTTACTTATTTCATAATTATCATCAATAATAAATATTATAAGATCTGAATTCAATAAAATTCAGATAGCGTAATGCCTTCAACTAGATCCAAAACAAACTTTCGTTTTATTTTGAAAAAAAGTGTTTTTAAAGAAAAAAATTATAAATAATATTCACAGTTGCACAAAAATATTTACAATTAAAACAAATAATTTGTATTATTCTAGAAATTTTCTTCACAGAGAAAAAGTGATTTTTCTTATATTCATATTAAGGAAGTTATGAAAACCATCGACCGATAAAAAATTAATTATTATTAAAAAAAAAAGATTAAGAAACACTTTTAGATACTGTCTGTAAAAAACTGCCTCTTAATTACAGTTGCTTCTCAATGTTCTCCGCTTGCTCTACTGTCAAGTTTTTTTCAAATTGGGCTGCGTCTCGACAGCTTTGTTTGGCTACGTCTTCCGCTGCGCATCCAACTTCTTGTTCATACTTTTTGAATGTTTTAAACTGAAAGCATGGAACATTCATGCATGCCAGCAATTTTTGCAAATGCGACCATCCTAATCCGGAATGCAAAACACCTATAAACAGTTTCATATTAGTTACCTGCGTTAATACATATTTTTTGAGAGAAATTCATACAACGATGTGATTCTATAATAGTACGCAGTATGGACAACCCCCATCGTTGTATGAATTTCTGTTCATTTGAGTTTTTTTGGCTCAACAAGAGTATATATACTATAATTGATAAATAATTGAGAAGATAAAATAGAAAGAATGTCGATCATACCTATAACTGCTTTGTAGTTTATATCAAAACGCGTATTGCGTTTGTCACTAGAAGGTCGCATTGTGCATGTTAAAATTTCGTTTATGATGAGGCATTTATGACATCGTATTGCCAAGTGTGAGCCCAATCCACGACGATACTCATTTTCGATATATTCGAACGATAAAGCTTCTTTGCACGAAACGCACCACATTTGTTGTCCCAGAAACTTCAAATCGACAATGCGTCGTCCGTCTAATGACGATATCTCTTCTTCATCATCCTCCTCTATACTATTTTTGTGAACTTGTTGGGGCTCATCAATAATCACTTTTTTCCGTTTCTTTCCGATATTTTGCTGTAATAATCTTTTTTCGTAAACTTTTTTCGACACGATTTTTCCCTTCCACCGATAACGTCCGTTCACTTTGCCCATTGTAAACGAAAAAATACGAACTAACCTTATACCTCGAGCAATTTCTTAAAATCTGACAACTTACAAATGCGTATAAGCCATCGACTGATATAAGCAGTATAGGCTTCGTGTGTAGAGCGCGAAGTCCGGCCAACTTACGAAAAATTACAACGTTGTCACATTTCACGCTCGCCAGAGACATGACAAATTATTAAATTTATTAATTAAATTGCTATAAATAATGCATTTTTTTAATTAATAAATGTTTTAATATTTATTCTGACACTTTAAACCACTCAGTATCGTTAAATTATTTTATTCTCAAAAATGAAATTTCGTGTTGTCAAGTTGAATTTGAGGTATCGTCATTGCCAAAAGTTAATCATTTCGATTAACAAAATTCGGAATATTTCAGTAAAAACGCAATAAATATTAAAAAATACATCTCTGCACTGTAGCTAAGATCAAATTGTAATATTCCACGCAATTTCTCATACTCAAAATACACCAAAAGTGGATATATTCGTCAATATTGATTTTCAGCTACTTTTTGCTGGGATTGTACATACAAAACATCCTTAAGTAATTCTCCAGGAATTGTACAACGTACACAAGCATTGTATCCACCATGACCTTTGGTACATTTAAAAAATGCTCGAGCCGGTGTATCTGCGATAAATGCCATTAAATTAACTTTATATGTGTTTTTTCCAATTAAAATTCCATGTTTTTGTAATATATTAATTTCTTTTATAAATGGTTCAAGATATTTTTCGAGAAATTTTGGTTTACTTTTTCCATAATAAAGAGCAATGATAAATAGTCTGTACACATCTAACCAATAATATATCTTGCAAAGAATTGCCCAAACAGATTTATTTCCAGATAAAGATAGAGGCATTCCATCTACATTGATTAAAAGTCTAATAACATCATCTTGATAGAATTCTTCGTTAATAATTTGTTGTAATTTTTCTGTTATACTAAAATATACGAATTGTCCATTTGGATTTATTGAATCATTGTCTTCCATATCTATTATTACATAATTAGCTGTAGATGTTTCAAGAAATGTTTTAGCTGATTTTGGTAAATCAGTTATTAATTTCTTTCTTAATATAGCTAATTTATCAAGATGATTGTGTTGAATGTTACATTCAATAGCCCAGGAACGCAATTCTTCAATTATGCAATCTTTTCCAGCTTCTGATGATTTTGGATCCATTGTTTCTGTATCCGCATTCTTTCTCTTTATTAATATTTCTGAATGAGCCTCATCGTGACTATCATGGATAATTATATTTTCTTCTAAAAGATCATCCATATTTTGGTTATCTTCCGATTTCATGATAGAAGATTCGTTTGTTTCTGAAATAATTTTATTTCTTAAATTTGTGGTCTTGAGATATAAAATTTCTTATTTTTATGTTTTTTATTTAGAATAATTTTTTAAATTGAATCTATAAACAATTAATATAATACTATATATATAAATATACAAATAAATTAAGTTTTAATTATTTAATTTTAGGCATTAAAATTTTTTTAGACAAGATACCGTATAAATCGTATAAACAAACATTGAATCGGGCTAACAATAAGGTCGACATGCAAGGATTTCTATAGTTGTTTACCATAATTGAAACGTTAACCCTAATTGAAACGTTTAAAATTATATGTAAACAAACGTTTATATATAATTTTAAACGTTTCAATTAGCTATCTAATGACTTTTATTTAAAATTATATATTATTAAACTATTTTATATATCAATAAGATAAATTTCATATTAAAATAATAATAGATTTAATATATTTTAAATATTAAAACATTGCACAACAAAGTAAAAAATTTGTAATGGTAAATTAATATTAAATGTATATAAATGAACTATTTTTATATTATTTTTATTTAAAGTAATTATAAAAATTTACCATTTTTATTCTTTATTAAACTCGATGTATCATCTTGCAAACATGACTCGGCAATTATTTTCTCAATTTGTTCAATTTCTTCTTTTTTAGCTTTCTGCACTGCTCGATGTTTTTGAACACGATTTCGAGACTGTTTATTCATTATTTGCTTTATAGCAACTGCAGTTCAGTTAATTAAGTTGAAATAACTTCACCTAACTGGCGTCACTAAACAAGATAAAAATTTCTATTTGGCGGGATTCACGCACAGTGCTGCCAGCAGAAGCTACAACGCACACAATAAGCGCGAACGTGTATGTATCCCCTCTGTATATCGCATATCGCGGTTCGCGCTTGCATGTATGTGATCTTCTTTTACTGCCAGACCACGTGAGTTGCGTCTTCTTTTGTGGTATCACTCTGTCGCTATAGCCTTTATCTTTTCGTCTTTTATTTAGGCATTACGCGTGACAGTAAATAAAGAATGTCCTTGTGTATTATCACGCGTGTCGTAGCAAAAAATCAGTGCTCTTCGAATATACGAGTAAGCAGTAAACAATATTTAATAAGAAAAAAGTCATAATAATAAGTACGTATCAATTTTTAATAAGAAAAAAGTCACGATAACAAATACGTATCAATTATATTCTTTAACGTATATTATAAAATCTAACCTACAATATGCTCTTTACTTTTAATGTCCTGTTTTTGCCTCTTACTTTATCCATGCACTTTTAGCCAACAATCGTGTATTTTGTTCTTTCCTTATGAAGTTCATGAAGTTCACTTCACATTTAAAGGAATAAGAAATACGATTAGGCATTGTGCTACGATAAATTAGGTTAAGGTTAAGAAGAAATGGTTATTAATCTGTTGCTTTAGGCAACTTTTTTTACTTATTTCAGACTTTTTTCAGAAGATTTAAAAAATTCTAATTATTTTAAAATTTGAAAATAATTGATTCTTTATTTTTGTTGTGTTTAGTGAGTTGTTGTGTTTAGTGCCAAAGAGTATCAAATAGTAGAGTTTATTAATGATGAGGAAGGAAATGACATTATGTCTATTGATTGTGTTCCATCTAAATGGGTGTCTTATGATGAAAAATCACATACATGTATTACTAAATTTATGCCTCCTCCTTATAACAAGAAAAGAAAAGCCAAATTGTACAATTTAATTGCAACAAAATTCAATGCATTAGAACACTGGCCTTGCTATCCTATACATTTAAGAGGTGAAGCAGGTAAACATACAAATTATTGTAATATTTAAATAATTTCCTTTCTTTTTATAATAAACAAAATAATTTTAAAATTAATTCACTGTTATAACTTTAATTCCAGATACGTTCGAAGAAACACAGAAAAAAATACATAAAATTGTTAATGATAAACAAGCATATGCTTATTCAACAGAAAATGAAAGTCATGCTAAACAAATGTCAATTCATTGCACAAAATATTTCCAAACTAAAACAAAAGATAAAAATAAAACAAAACAAGATATATGTAATAAAATTTTATATGAAGATGCTGCAGAATTAGACTACTCTGATAGTGAATATAATTCTTCTTTAACGTGTATGTACAATCAAATTTTATTAATATTTTATTTTAATTGCTTTAAAGTTTTTTTGTTAATATATTTATTTAATTTTTTTTATTTGCTGCAGCTAATGATGAAAATCAGTTTCCGGCAATTTCTAAATCTGCAAAAAGAAAAATATTTAAAACTGAAAGAAAAAACAAATGTGCAAACCAAAAATATTGAAGATTTAAATACAGATATTCCTATTATAGAATCTACTTCAAATTCAAATACGCAGGTTTGAACGTTATTTTTAAATTAAATTTCATTTTTTATTTATAATAAATTTAAAAATAAAACTGTCTTCTAATAAAATATTCAATTACTTAATTTCATATATTATTATTTTCAGCTTATAGAAAATAGTGGAAAGAATAAGAAAAGTGATTTTTCAAAAGGTACAGATATTAATATATATATATGTCTGATAATTGCCATCTCACTGTTCGTGGACATAGAGCATGTTAAGCTGAATAAAAAAGTCTTGTATCATTTATACTTTATATAAGAATTATTGAGAAATTAATAAGAAAGCTCAGCGATGAACGTGCAGCTCCCAACTTGATGACAAAATAGCAAATTTTGAAAAAAAAAAAAAAACGTGCCTACACTTGCAAATTAGATGTGCATATGCTCGCCGTTGTGTGGCCACAGTGCCATATTCTTTTATAAAAATTTTACACACATATATATGTATATATATATATATATATATATATATATATATATATATATATATATATATAGGGTTTGTCAAAAGTGTGGAAACCCCTAAATATCTCACAAACGGTGCATTTTAGAAAAAAATGTTTCAGGCAAAAGTTGTTTGGTTTCGAGGGGGCCATAAGACGGTACCATTGGTTTGACCTTGAAGAGTCATTTGAAGGTCACGTGAAGGTCACTTCAAGTTTTTTAAATAGAATACCCTATATATTTTTGCAAATTCTTGTAGCTTATCTCGATAGCTTTCCAAAACACTATAATTAAGTACCTTTTCGTTAAGTACTTTTTGAGTTATGAGGCTTGAAATAATTTCTTAATTTTACATAAACCGTAAAATATCTTGTAAAATATTTATTTTTCGATTATCTTACCTTAATACTTTTACGTAGAAAATAATGAGAGGAATCAATTGATGTAAAGAAAACACATAGTTGTTTTTAAGAAAAAATATGGAATCGTTAATTGCAAATTACATATTTTTTCTTCAAAACAACTATGTGTTTTCTTTACATCAATTGATTCCTCTCATTATTTTGTACGTAAAAGTATTAAGGTAAGATAATCGAAAAATAAATATTTTACAAGATATTTTACGGTTTATGTAAAATTAAGAAATTATTTCAAGCCTCATAACTTAAAAAGTACTTAACGAAAAGGTACTTAATTATAGTGTTTTGGAAAGCTATCGAGATAAGCTACAAGAATTTGCAAAAATATATAGGGTGTTCCATTTAAAAAAATTGAAGTGACCTTCACGTGACCTTCAAATGACTCTTCAAGGTCAAACCAATGGTACCGTCTTATGGCCCTCTCGAAACCAAACAACTTTTGCCTGAAATATTTGTTTCTAAAATGCACCGTTTGTGAGATATTTAGGGGTTTCCACACTTTTGACAAACCCTGTATATATATATATATATATATATATATATATATATATATAACTTTTATAAAAGAATATATATTTTGAGCAGGATTTAATAGGATTCCCTCAAAATAAATTATAATCGTGGCAAAATAAGGTATTTTAATGAGAACCTCATAAATTTTCCTTAAAAGGACCTTAAAATCTAACCTTAAATATAAGCTAATAAATATAAGACATTTTATTTAGGACCTGATAAATTTTCCTTCAAAGGGCCATAAAATCATACCTTAAATATAAGCTGATAAATATAAGGCATTTTATTCAGGACCCGATAAATTTTCCTTGAAAGGGCATTGTGAACCATTTGTTACATTTCCTTTAAGGTCCTTTTTATTTTACTCTAATAGGGCCCGATTAATATTAAGGCCAATTAACTAGGTCCTTATAAAAGTCTTATAACATTTTCTACACGGGTAGCTAGAAACTGCGATATATGTAACGTAATGCGAAATGATTACCTCTACCAAAAGCGGAAACACATGAGTGGGAGCCGGCGGAAAAACCGCTCGAGCGTGTCCATCTAGATTACGCAGGGCCTTACATGAATGTATATTTTTCCGTATTTATAGACGTATTCACAAAATGGCCTATCGTGAGGATAGTTAAAGACATAACCGCGGAAACCACGATAAAATTATGTACAGAAATGTTCTCGGATTTTGGTGTACTTAAAATTATGGTTATGGACAACGGTTGAAATTTTCGTTCTACAAAGTTTGTACAATTTTTAGAGTCTCAAGGAGTTACACCAAAATTCACAGCTCCGTATCACCCATCGACCAATGGGTAAGCGGAAAGATTCGTACAAACAGTAAAAAATTCCTTAAAAAAAATTTTAGCAGATTCTAGCAACAAAGGAATAACCTTAAAAGACGCGTTGTGTAACTTTTTAGTTCAATACAGAATTACACCTCATTGTATAACAGGAGTAGCTCCTTTCGAAAGAATGTTCAAACGAAAAATGCGTACGAGATTTACTGTATGTACACCATGTACCCGAAGTGCCAAAGAAAAACATGAACGTTAATTTCAATAAGAAAACACGAGAGTTAACAGTGGGAGAGAGAGTACTATATCGTAATTATAATAGCAAGGTAAAATAGAAATTTGGAAAGATTATACAGCGTTTAGGTAAATTATATTATGTTATCAAATTAGAAGACGGTCGGACCTGGGAGCGTCATATTGACCAGATCCGAAAGAGAGAAGACCAAAAGGACCATATAATAGAACCATACGCGGGAAACTACGATGACGAGTCGAATGCGAATAGAGAGCCGACTGCATAGGAATCGGCTGCTGCAGAACCGCAAAACAGACAATATGATCCAGGAGTAAGACCGCAATTACCGGAGGAACAAGAAATCGAACAACCCCCGGTGGAGGAAGCACAAGTTCCGGAACCAGGGCTACGAAAGAGGAACGACCAGTCCGAAGTAGGAGACCACCATGGAAGTACCCGGATTCCGCGTACGTCGTGAGCGAGTAGTTCTTCTTGGGAAGGGAGAAAGGATGTTATGTTCGCGTTTTGAAGATCACGCGGATATCATACTGAATCCCTTTCGAATCACGCGTGAATGCGAGTGCACGGTAATCACAAGTGGGCGCGTTTTGATATCGTGGCTCGCTTCTTCCTTCTGATCGGAGCCCTCGAGAGCGTACGCATCTAGCACGCAAGCTCGTGTGATAGTATATCTATATATTGTTACAAAGATAATAAAGCTTATCAGACTCCTACACTACACATATATTGAATTTTTCTTTTATAATTCTTTGATTAACAAAAATTTAATTATTTTTAGTCATGTGTCACAAAAGAATTTTTGATTAAAACAATTTTTAAATTTAAAATAAAAGTAAAAATTGATTCTAATATAAATTAGATTAATTAAGATTAATTAAAAATTGCAAATAAGAGCCAGCAAAGTGTGATTAATAACACAGGCCTGCAAGGATCAATTACAAAAAGCAGAGTAGGTGAATCTAATAGATTTTTTGACGCTGAAAACGAATCTAACCGCAGAATTTCCCCAGCACGTCAGGTTTCCAAGTTATTATAGTTAAATAGTCCAAAAATGGCAATTTCACCAAATTTCATGAATTTATGGAACAAATTGGAAAGATAAAGACTAATACTATACGATGCTATTGGCAGAAATATTTCAAAAAATTAGGTTTCCTCATAATAAATTCATGAAATTTGTCGAAATAACCATTTTTGGATTATTTAAACACAAATTACTCAAAAACTTGATGTGTTGGAGAAATTCTGCGGCTAGATTCGTGTTCAGCGTCAAAAAATCTATCAGATTCACCTACTCTGCTTTTTGTAACTAATCAAACCTAAAATTTCGCAGGTCTGTGTAATTGAAGTACAAGAAAGAATAAAAAAACAACTTCCACTTTTTTGAGTTATATTTCAATATTTACTTTTTTTATTCTTACTTGCCAATTTTTAATTAATCTTAGTTTTAAATTTAAATTGACGCTAGAGCAATTACATAAATGCCGCGAAAATTTAATACTAAAAACAAAAGCACATCAAAAGTTATTTATCGTAAAGTGTTATAGAATTATTAATAATAATATTAATAATAAGAAATATTAATAAAAGTATTGAAGTAAAATATCCCAAGGAAAAATAAACTTTTTGTTGATGATGCAATTGAAATAATTATTAACATTTTGGAGTATTTTTGTAAAGATACGCTGCCTAAATATTCAAATCCAGTTTGGCAAAAAATGAGCAATAAATGTAATAAATAGACTTCGGATTATATGCAAATTGCATATTTATTATTTTTGCATATTCTATTAGAGCATTAATAATGTGAACAAATTATAATGCTTTTAACTAACTAATGTTAATTAATTTTTGCATATTTTGCATATATATTTAATCTTTGCATATTTTCAAAAAATTTGCATATTTTATTGCATATAATTGAATATGTTTCCAATTTATGCTTAAAATATCTATCCAAGATGGAAAAATTAAAGTGCGCTTTTTAGTTACGCGTCTGGGGACTCGTTGCCAACGCGCGAGCTATGATGAGTCTCCTTCTATTGTTTTTCGTCTCGTCACTTTTTTGTCAATTGTTTTTGATGCTGAAGCTCTGAGGCCCGTATTCATAGTCCGTTCTTATATTTAAGATCGACTTAAGTTCGATCTTAAGATGCCCTCTAGATTCATAGACGGTGAATGAGACGGAACTCAAGAGAAAGTTCAAGCTATGACTTATGGAAGTCTATCCTATTTGAAGATAATCTTAAGACGTTTCAATAAGATTCATAAACATATCTTATTTCACATAAGCATGATCTTAAGATTATCTTATTACTGTTGAATTCATAGTTCTTTAAGATGATCTGAAGCATTTCTCCAGCAAAACAAAATCAAAGTCTAGTCAGAAGTAGACTCAAGATCATCTTGTCTGATTCACCAGCAAAATACAACAGTTTTTGAAGTGACACAATTTCTTCTTTTAAAGTTCTTTTAAAGTTTGGTACGAGAAACTTTATTTTTATTTATGAAAATGGAAATAGAAGATATCAGAAATATTGATTTAGAAGAAATTGATGAAATTGATTCAAGCGATTCAAGCGATGATGAAGGTTATGTACGAATTCCAAAAAGATACATAAGAGACTGGCTGAATCCCTTTGAATTTTATTACGAGAGAGAATTCAAAAGGCGTTTTAGATTTAATAAAAATTCTATTCTATATGGAATTCTACCTAAAATAGAAAATGAACTTAAACGTGATAATAATCGTGGCCTTCCTATTCCTCCATTGTGCCAATTGTTAATTTGTCTGCGTTTTTATGCAACAGGCAGTTTTCAAGTACGTAATTATATAATAAAACATGAAAGATATATAATATATTTTACAATGTTAAACTATTAATGTAATTAAATATTTTTGCAGCAAGTACTTGGAGATACAATAATCGTCTCACAGCCAACTATCTCAAGAACAGTTTTTCGAGTATCTCTACTTTTAGCAAGACTTTCAAGCCAAATTGTAAAGATGCCTTCTTCACCAGTTGCCATACGAGAAAATCAAAGACTTTTTAAAGAAATTGGATGTGGTGATAGAGGTATTGGTTTGCCTGGTATTGAAGGAGCAATCGATTGTACTCATGTACGCTTAGTTGGTACTAGATTTCGTAACATTGAGGAAATTTATAGAAACCGAAAGGGATATTTTTCATTAAATGTACAGGTATGTATACATAGATATGTAAATATACAATTATTGTAATGCCATAATTTTAAGAAAAAAACAGTTATTGATCATATTATATAATTGATGTTAATATACATTATTAATGTGAATTAATGATAATGTGAATTAATAATTAATGTGAATATAATGTTAATATACATATTTTGCTATAAATATGTATTAATACTTAATAATTTAATTTTTTTTTATGTATTTGTATACAGGCTCTGTCGTAGGCCCTAGAACAGAATTTCTGGATATTGTTCCAGAATGGCCGGGTGGTCAACATGATAGCCGAATTTTCCAAAATTCGAGGATATACATGAGATATTTTCAACGGCACTTAACAGAAACTCTCGTAGGAGATGCTGGGTATCCTTGTCTACCATTTCTTTTAACTCCAATTCAAAATCCAGGAACGGATGAGGAAATTGCGTAAGATTATCTCGAATCATTCATCATTTTAAAATTCTAATTTGCTACATATAAATATTGTTAAAAATCGTTAAAATTATTGTTTAAAATGTTTCTAAAAATATTTTTATAAAAACAGCTGATTTAATATTTACAAATTTAATAATTAAATAAAATATATTTCTTGTTATAGTTACAACGTACTTCATAGAAGAACACGTCAAGTTGTGGAAAGAACGTTTGGAATTTGGAAGCATAGATTTCCATGCTTATCGAGAGTGTTAGGCAACAAGTTGATCTGTTCAACTGCAATTGTAGTTGCTTGTGCCGTACTACACAATTTGGCATTAACTTTTAATGACACTTTAGAAGAAGAAGAAGAAGAAGTAGAATGTAATGAAATCGATGTACCAGATAATGAACCACACTGGCAACCGGGTGAAGGTTTTGTGACAAGAGCAGCGCTTATTGAAAGATTGTTCAGATAAATCATTTCTCATTTCTGTTAAATTATTATTATATTATAATTATTCTATGCTTGTAATTATAAAAAGACCATGTTTTTGGTAATTAATAAAATTTAAAACGTAATTTTTTCGAATTACTGAATTCTGACTTGTTCGCCCACATACCATAGATTTATTGTATAGATAAAAGTTATGTTTTATATAAAAAAAAACACAATTAATCAAAATAATCTTTATTTAATCTTTATAATATTTTTTCAACACGGTTATATAATATATACTTAATTTTATATTGTCTTAATAAGTCTTTTTAAAAACTCAAATAAACTACAAATAAACTCTTGTAACGCATTGAAAACAACATAAATTGACATAAACTTTTCCAAATTGCATATCCATTTTATTTTCATATGGATATGTCTCAAAACTAGCTAACAGCTTTTAAAATAAAATAATGTTTTACATTTAATACTTTTCTTATATATCACATAAAAAAATGGTATCACTATAACTATAGATAACTATAAGCTCTGCGGGGTATGCGTAAAAGCATTTCCCCCTTGTTACCAAAAAAAAAGGTATCACTTTGTTATATAATACTAATAACTATTTAAGTCTCACTATAGGCCTTACTAGTCTTTCTTTTTAAGTCTCTCTTTCTCGTTTCGCAGCTGCAGCTCTGCAAATTCAGCTTTTGCCAAAGCTGCTCGAATTTCTAGAGCATGTAACTCTTCTTTCATTTTAAAAAGGTTTTTCTCATTAATTTCTCGTATATCTGCCATTTTTTTCTCTTGTTCCATTACACATTTAATTCTTTCGATCTTTATATCATCTTCATTAGCCAAAGTGTGTATAGTTCTTTTTCCTTTCATTAGTTTTGGTGCTAGCATACCAGTAGTATTCCAATTCTCTTTTCTCTTCGTAGAAAACGCTGTAAACACAATATTATTTAGTTAATTAATCAGTAAGGAATAGTATGGAAATATATAATTAACATTGGTTAATTACCTTGATTACATTCATAGGGGTTTTGATTCTCCTTGTTGCTTGTTTCTTTAATTGCTTCATCTAAAAATCAACAATATCCAATCTCAATTATTTAATAAGCTATACTGTTTTATAAACATGCACGTTTAATGTTTTACATATATTTGATTAAATTTTTATATAACCTTGTGAATAAATAGTATTAAGATTAATATAATTAAAAAAATATATATTTCTGTATCTTTCATATGTATATATGTTCATATGAAATATGTTTCGTATATGTATATATATTATGTTTTGTTTTAAATTTATTTCAATTTCACATACTTTCATTTATTTCATCAAAGACCTCAGCATTCTGAATATTTAATTCTGCATTATTATAATTTTCGCAGAATATGCTTATATCACCATCCTCTAAAGCATTTATAACATGTTCTTCGTTTTCTGAAATAATAAAAAAATATACATATATTATGAATATATATGTAGGAACGCGTTTTATTATCTTGGTCTTATGTATATGTCGCATATGTTCTCTATGTGTTATTGTTTTGAACGGTCAAATGACTGCAAAACTAGAAATTTTAATCAGCGCAATTGATATGTATATCAAATAAAAAATAGCTGATATATAGAAAATAGTATATATACTATTTGACATAATCAATGACTATAAATACATTGTGAAGGCTACTTACTATTAATTTCATTTCCTGTCATGTTCGATGAAAATAGAACAGGAGCTGTTTCCATAAGATGCGGTGTTATTGCTGCTATATCAGGATCGATGTTTGTCTCAGACAGAGGTGGACCGCCACCAGTAGCTAAACGAGCTTGTTTCTCTTTGGTTAATATTTCTCGTTGACTTTGTTTCATATTTGCCCATAGTTTCTTCAATTGTTGAACTGTACGCTGTATGCAAAAGTAAACATATGTAAAGAATCTATCTCTATATTCTAGATTCTAGATATATATACATAATAAATAGATATACACAATACAAAACAATCTTTTAATATTTACCTTTTGTAAAATCGTTGTACAGTCATTGTATCGTTTGCAAATTTCGGACCAAGCAACTTCTTTGTCACGAAGTGTTGAACTATCACTTTTTTTAACCTCTATAATGTGCTTGAAATCTTTTAATATTTCTACGAAGATTTTCTTTTCGATAGCGCTATAATGTTTCGACATTTTCACTTTGTATGTTAAAACAAAAACAAACTTTGTATGTTAATAGTTTTATAATATAATCAGAAGAAAAATGCATGTGCTATGATTATAGAGGTTATAGACAATGGTGATAGAACTATGGACTGCTAGCCCCCCACTTTTCCCATTACATTAGCAAAATCAGTTTCAAAAGAAAGAATCATTCTTATTGGTTTGTTCTAACCGAAATATACGGAAATAGCCGAATGGTCAATAAGTATCATCTTAAGTATAGCTTCGAGAAGAAAGTCTCAAATTGAATGAGAATTTCTTAGGCGAGAACTTCTTCTCGAAGATCGTCTTATTTCGCGACTATGAATTGTTACGATCTCAAGACGGTCTTGGTTGAATAAGACAGACTTGGTCAAGATCGTCTTAAGTATTGCCTTGAGAACGGACTATAAATATGGGCCTGAGTCTCTCATTCTTCTGTTAGAGCTCGTTAGACTCTGTGTGAAGTAGGTGAAATTATAAATATTCGATAAGGTATATGACAAAATAAATATGTCTGACAAGATATTATCATGGATTAAGCCATATCCAGAGCTCATACTAGATGGACATAAAGTGTTCTACAGAGCATGCGGTAAAATTGTAAGAACCGAAAAGAAAACAAGATTTTATTTAGCTACAGTAAAGAAGAATTAAAAAATATAAATTTAAATTATTTTTAAATTATTATTTTTAATTATTGTAATAATTTAAATTTGTTGTGGCTCTTATATGTAACATAATCAATCTTTTAGAATTATAAATCAATATTAGTCTTATTTTAAAATTAATGTATATATTTAATGTAATATTAAATGTATATATTTTGAAATTTTAACTGCATATAAGAAATAAATAGATAAAATAACTCTGCGAATAAATATTATTAATTATTATTTTTTATTTTAAAATTGCTGCTTCAGATATCCCGCGACAGAAAATATTTAATAGATCAACACGCTAAGACTCCTTCACATATTGGAAAATGCAAAAAATTTAAGAAATCTACACTTCATCAAACTTTAGGCCAATGCTTAAAAAATAATTCTAAACAGACCGAACAAGAAAAATTAAACAATTTAAATTTTCAATTATTTCTTAGAAAATATTGTAAACTTAATATTCCAGATGAAAGCACATTACGAAAAAGATTTGTAGATTCATGTTATGCCGATACAATATCTACAATCAAACAGATTATAGGTAACAATTACATTTATTTTATAGTGGATGAAACTACCGATAATTGTGGTAGGTATATTGCGCATTTGTTGATAGGTTCTCTTTGCGAAGATAACGTAAGCAAGTCATATCTAATATCGTCAAAACAGCTTAAAAAAACAAATAATTTAACAATAACTCGCTTTACTCAAGACGGATTGTCAGAATTTTTTTTACCCAAGGATGTGCCTTCTCAAAAAATTTTACTGTTATTGTCGGATGCTGCACCATATATGATTAAAGCTGGCCAAAATTTAAAAATATTTTATGAAAATTTAATCCACGTCACTTGCTTAGCTCATGGTCTCAATCGTGTAGCTGAAGAAATTAGGAAACAATTTCCATTAATTAACGATTTGATTAAAAATGTAAAAAAAATATTTTTGAAAGCTCCTCTACGAGTTCAATTTTACAAAGAGCAACTTCCCAATACTCCACTTCCTCCTGAACCTATAATTACAAGATAGGGTACATGGCTGACGGCGGCTCTTTTTTATGCAGATAATTACAATCTCGTAATGAATGTTATTCTTGCTCTTACGGAATCGGATTCAAACATTGCAATTGAAAATTGTATAGAATTATTTAAGAAATACGAAATTCAACAACAACTTGGATTTATTAAAAGCAATTATAATTTCGTGGCAAAAATAATTGAGAAATTGGAAAAAGAAGGAATGAGCTTGTTAGAATCAATTGAATTAATTGAAGAGAGTTTGAAACTTTATGTAAAAATGTTAAAGGTAAAGTCGGTACGGCAATTTTTAAAAAAGCTACTAACTTACAAGCTACTAACTAAAATCAACAGAATTTTGAAAGGCGAAATAATTGTTAGTGATGATAACGACATTCATTTTTTTACTCCTCAATTAATTAGTAATTTTAAATATGCTCCAATAACATCTGTAGATGTTATTGAACGTTCTTTTTCAATTTTTAAATATTTATTTGCAGATAGAAGACACAGATTTCTTCTGGAAAATTTTGAAAAACATTTAATAATATATTGTTTTAACTCTCACACACAATAAAAGAATTGTGTCTTTAATTTTCTTAAGTATAAGTCAGTTTAAATATAAGTTTAAATATAAATTTATATGTACAAATAAAGTTTGTATTTTTAAACATCGTGATTATTCATTTTATATTAGTAAGATATATATATATATATATATATATATATATATATATGTGGCGTTTTACCATACGCCACGAAAGCGTTACGGCCGAACACACTGGGCGCCTACCGCACGGCAGCCCGCGCGCACGATACGCGCACGGTAGCGCGAACGTTAAGAGGATTCCCCCGAGCAGAATCGCAGGACGGCCGACAGATGGCAACGAAGGCGAACCTTTTCGCATAAGTGAAGCCCGGCAGATTGGATATATAAGACCGGACGCCGCAAAGGAAAATCGAGTTACGGCTCAGCGAGGATAGAGAATATTCGAACCGCAGCTACGCCAAAACTCTTTTGATAGAGCCTCAGTGCTCCGTAAAGCGAGGCATTACGCTACGCATTCTTCCTGCAGGACCTTTTGGGTCCACAGGATTCACCGTCGGCAGAGCCGAATTCCACGGCCGCTCATCTCACCCCGATCACCCGGGTTAGTGAGGCAGCCGTGTGAACCAGCGGAGGCGCCAACAAAACGAGTAGCCTTCCAGCTACTGCCGTGGAAGCTAACGCCGTTGGACTTGGAGCCGCCTAGATTCACCAGGCCTACCAGGGATCTCCTTGGCCCGTGGGACATCCGAGTACGCCGATACACCTCTTCGACTGGCCTTTGGAATTGTCCAAGGCTCCTGTCTCCATTGCCAGCATCGCCGGTCCGAACGAGAGACCACAGCACGCAGACCCGCTCAGCCAAGGTGCATAGGGGAACTCAGGCGCAGCCAATCGTCATTGACCGAGCCGTCCAGTCAGACAGTGACTGGGAGACACCTTCCGTTGCAGTGCAGACGGAGACACCAACAGTCGACGAGAACAACACTCGCCTAGGGTCTTTGCGGGTTACGAAAACGCTTCCGCCGATCACCTACCGGGAGCGATTAACCTAGAGGGCGACCGGCCTAAAGCCTTGTACATAAAACTAGATATTAAGCATGTACATATTATGTAAATACACACACTTTTAATAGTCAATCAGCCTATGAAACCAATCTCTCTCACCTAATCATCCTCTGCGAGAAACACACTTAAAACGAACACAACCACATTGGTGACCGCCGACTCAAGGATGGGTAAGAGAGACAGAACAATTCTCCTCGATGGAGAAGAGGCCAATGTTAGCAGAGTTGCGGTACGGATTCCCGCCTTTTGGCCAGAGGATCCAGAACTGTGGTTCGCGCAACTAGAAGGACAATTCGCACTCGCACAAATTACGGAGGACGACAGCAAGTACGGATATGTACTATCAAAATTAGAACCGAAGCAAGCGAGAGAAATTAAAGACATTCTCACACGCCCCCCTCCGCGAACAAGTACGCCGCTATAAAGAGCGCACTCATCCAGCGATTGACAGACACACAGGAGCAACGTATCCGGCAACTGCTCGAAAGAGAAGAGCTAGATCGCAAACCATCGCAATTCCTGCGGCATCTAAGCACCTTAGCCGGGACAGCAGTGTCAACCGAATTATTGAAGACATTATGGCTAGGACGTCTGCCACCAACAATGCAGGCTATCTTGGCGACACGAACAGATGATGACCTACAAGACATCGCGGAACAAGCTGACCGAATACACGAGGTGAATAGCCGAGCCCTCGTGTTAGCTACAGAGCAACCAGTTGCAACCAGGAGTATGGCAAATCCCTGGGAAACACAGATGGAGACACTCTCAAAGCAGGTAGCTGCCCTCACGGAACAAATGGCAAAAATGGCAAAAGGGTTCCGGAAGGAGCGAGGAAGAGAGCGAGCACGAAGTCGATCAAGAGGAAGAGCAAGAAGCAGAACACCCGGCAAAGAAGGCATTTGCTTCTACCACCGACGTTTCGGAGCAGAAGCAAGGAAATGCACACAACCCTGCGCATACAAGGGAAACGAGACGGGCAATCATTGATGGCGGCCAGTGATAACAGCCCAGGACCATGCCGTCTGTATATCGCCGACCGCCACACACGAATTAAGTATCTCGTGGATACAGGCTCGGACGTCAATGTATTCCCGTACATGATGATAAAGAACAAGCGGCGACCGGAGTCATATGAGCTGTATGCAGCCAACGGCTCCAGGATTATAACATATGGTTCCGTGCTACTACAACCAGACCTAGGGCTGAGACGAGCATTTCCGTGGAGGTTCGTGGTAGCCGACGTAGGACAACCAATCATCGGTTCAGATTTCCTAGCACATTACGACCTACTGCCAGATATGAGAAGAGCAAAAATAAGAGACGTAGAAACTGGACTCACTACCGCTGGCAGCAGATGTTACAAGCAGGCAATCTCAGTCAAATCGGTGCTAGAAGCTACGGTGTACCACAGAATAATAGCGGAATTCCCGGACATAGTTAAGCCTGGAAAAGCAACAGACGATGCAAAACATGAGACACGGCATCACATACAGACAACGCCAGGACAACCAGAAGCTAGCAAACCGCGTAGGTTAGCACCGGACAGATGGAAAGCAGCACGGGCGGAATTCGATCTTCTCCTTCAAGAAGGCATCATCCGTCCATCAAAAAGCCCCTGGTCATCACCTTTGCACATGGTGCCTAAAAAGGATATGGCATGGCGACCTTGCGGCGACTACAGAAGACTCAACGCACGGACAGTACCTGATCGTTATCCGATTCCACACATTGAGGACTTCTCACAGGCACTCCACCAGAAGAAGATTTTTCCACAATCGATCTGGTGCGAGCATACAACCAAATACCAGTAAACGAAGAAGACGTCCCGAAGACGGCAATCACAACGCCGTTTGGACTCTTTGAGTTCCTTTACATGCCATTCGGTCTACGAAATACGGCACAAACTTTTCAGAGGTTCATAAACGAAGTACTTCACGAGCTGGATTTCTGCTACGCATATATAGACGATATACTGGTAGCATCAACCTCGGAAGAACAACACAAAACACACTTGAGACAGTTATTCACAAGACTGGACAAGTATGGAATTAAAATTAACCCAACAAAATGTACTCTGGGACAAAAAGAGGTGCAATTCCTAGGCTATCTGGTATCAACGGAAGGAACTCGGCCACTACCGCACAAAGTGGAGGCTATAAAAAAATTCCCAAAACCAACCACCGCTAAACAATTAAGACAGTTCCTGGGTACCATTAATTTTTACAGACGATTCATACCAGGAGCAGCAAAAGACCAAGCAGCCCTGAATGACGCATTGAAAGGCCCAAAAACAAAAGGGAAAACACCCATCACATGGACCGAGACGATGGACGAAACCTTCGAGAGAAGCAAGGAAGGGTTAGCGAGAGCAACACTCCTGGCACACCCCGATCCTGCAGCACAATTGGCCTTAACCACCGATGCATCAGCAACAGCGGTAGGAGCAGTCATCCAGCAGCTTACACAAGAAGGATGGCAACCGTTAGCCTTCCTGAGTAAAAAACTCAACAACGCGCAAATGAAATACAGCCCGTACGACCGAGAGCTCCTAGCAGTGTATATGGCAATCAAACAATACAGACACATGCTGGAGGGGCGAGTATTCACAGTATACACAGATCATAAGCAACTCGTATACGCATTCAGGCAGGACACAACGCACAGTTCGCCACGACAAGCCAGGCACCTAGAATACGTCGGCCAATTTACCACTGACATCCAACACATAGAAGGAAAAAGCAACATCGTGGCCGACGCATTATCACGAGTAGAGACCGTGCAGCAAGCAGTAGATCTGGAAACATTGACACAACAACAACAAAAAGATCAGGAACTACAAGGGCTGCAACGAGATCCAGGAAAGCTGAAGTTTACACACATGCAGATCCCGGGATAAACACAGAAAATACTATGCGATACAAGCACTCCGATACCACGACCCTATGTGCCAGCAAGCATGAGGAAGCATGAGGAAGCTTTCCAGTCCTTACACGGACTAGCACATCCCGGCACCAAAGCAAGCGCTAAGCTCGTCGGACAACGCTTCGTGTGGCCAGGTATGCAGCGAGACTGCATGCAATGGGCCCGAGCGTGCATTCCGTGCCAGAAGGCTAAGGTGACACGGCACAACACCACACCTACAGGAAGCTTCATACACCCCACGCAACGATTTCAGCACATTCACGCAGACATCGTAGGACCACTGCCAGTATCAGAGGACTACCGATACTGTCTCACAATAGTGGACAGATTCACACGCTGGACAGAGGCCATCCCTATTCCAGACATTACAGCAGAGACAGTTGCCAAAACTATATTCTCCGGATGGATAGCCCGTTTTGGAACCCCGGCACGAATCACGACGGATCAAGGCGGACAATTCGAGGCCGAACTTTTCCAGAACCTTACCAAGTTCACGGGGACCCAACGCATCCGAACCAACGCTTATCACCCAGAAGCCAATGGCATGGTGGAGCGATTTCACCGACAACTGAAAACAGCAATTAAAGCGCATCAAACCGAGGCATGGACCAAAGTCCTACCAATCATCTTGCTTGGAATAAGGGCAGTATGGAAAGAGGACATCAGATCCACACCAGCAGATCTGATCTATGGGGAATCAATCCGACTACCCGGACAGTTTCTCAGCGACCAGAAACTACGAGGGAAGGAATCCGAATACGAGTTCCTCGTACAATTAAGGAAAGCAATGGAACGACTCCGACCAGCAGTCCAACGGACATAAGACGACCTTCGTATTCAAAGATATGAGTATCACATCCCACGTATTTGTGAGACACGACGCGCCCACAGGAACACTCCATCCACAATATGATGGGCCGTACGAAGTAATCAGTAAAGAAGACAAAACCTTCAGGCTGAAAATTAAAGGAAAAGCAGTCAATATCTCAGTGGACCGATTAAAGCCCGCATACGTAATCAACGAAGAGCTGACAAACCAAACAGAGCCATCAGCGAAAAACAACAAGGAGACAACTACGAGATCCGGACGAGCGGTGCGGCAACCAGTCCGATTCGCACCAATATAATGAGGACCTTAATACAACCAGGGGGGTCCTGTGGCGTTTTACCATACGCCACGAAAGCGTTACGGCCGAACACACTGGGCGCCTACCGCACGGCAGCCCGCGCGCACGATACGCGCACGGTAGCGCGAAGGTTAAGGGGATTCCCCCGAGCAGAATCGCAGGCCGGCCGACAGATGGCAACGAAGGCGAACTTTTTCGCATAAGTGAAGCCCGGCAGACTGGGTATATAAGACCGGGCGCCGCAAAGGAAAATCGAGTCACGGCTCAGCGAGGATAGAGAATACTCGAACCGCAGCTACGCCAAAACTCTTTTGATAGAGCCTTAGTGCTCCGTAAAGCGAGGCATTACGCTACGCATTCTTCCTGCAGGACCTTTTGGGTCCACAGGATTCACCGTCGGCAGAGCCGAATTCCACGGCCGCTCATCTCACCCCGATCACCCGGGTTAGTGAGGCAGCCCCTCCGGGGTACACCACCTTGTCGTGGTGGAGGGGTTCGGGTGATCCTACGATCCGCTGAGACAGTACCGAGGGTTCAACCTTTGGGAGGGCCGGCGGGGAGGATCACTCGCTAAGAGTGTACCAGGGCACCCGGCTTTGCCCAGGGGACAATCTGTCCCCGAAGGGTCATTGAGACCCGATGTCGGTAGGGGAAGGAGACCCCGACTACAAACCCCGGCTGCACGGAGCCGATAGGGGAGGATTTCTATCCTCCCTCCGTGCACATTGCGGGTGCTCCCGCAGGGGTGTGAGGGTGCTGCGTGGTGGGTGCTCCTGCCTCGTAGCGTCCCTCGGGTGGGGACGTGGGTGCCGGGGTGCCTTGTGTCTGGGGGCGGCATCCTCCTCGCGACCTTGCGTGGTGGGTGCGCGTCCTGGCATGGGGTGCTTTCGGCGTCCCACAATAAAGGGGTCTCGGGGCTAGCCCATGACTCCTGGGGGGATGCGGTGGCCGGTCCACTCCGAGCCGGGGTGTCACCCAAGTATGGGTGTCCCTCCGGGGAGGGGTGGAAGCGGCGTCCCGCAAGGGGGTAGGTGCCTCCCACCGCTCGGCCCGGGGTGTGACCCTGGGATACGCGCCGAGTAGGAGGAGGGGACGGGTCGGCAGGTTGACTCACCTGGAGATATCCGGGTGACCGGACTTGTCCGGACTGCCGGCCCGGGTCGCACCGAGCCGCTCGGACGTTTCCGAGGCGGGGTCGGTGTGACGGGGATGGCGGCGATTGGGTCTCCCGGCGGGGGGAAATAACCCCCCTGTCGGTCCCCGGTCGTCGTCTGCCGCCAGAGCCGCTCGGACGTTTCCGAGGTCGGGGTCTGGCGGCGGGTGTTTGGTTACCCGGTGACTGCCGTGACCGTTTCCCCTTCCGAGGCGGCAGTCACCGGGAAGGCGCATAGTCTCGGGTCTAGAGGACCCGAGACGGGACATTATGCTGGTCGCCACGGCGGGTAAGGCGGGGTAGGGGAGCGGCTGCCCCGTCCCAACCGTCCGTGGGGCCCCCCGGGTGGCGCCACCCCTGACGGTGTCCGCGAGATCGGAGGCGCGGAACCCCTGAAAGCCCATGGGAGCGTTAAAACTCCCACGGGTGAGTAGGGGGCTGGAGTCCTGTGCCGGCACTGCCTTTGGCCGCCGGCCCGTGACATATGTCGACTCCCCGGGGGAACTTGGGGCCCCCCGTCGTGGGTGTTACCGGTCATGTTTCGGGACACTCGCGGCGGGGGTGAGGGTATACCCGGTCGGCCGTGCCGTCAGGGGACAGTGGGATCAAACCAAAAATGAACTGCACTAACAAAACACAAGACAAAATCCCACAAACACAACAAACACCAACAAATATTCAGGAAGGAAGGAAGGAAGAGGAGGGGAGGTTAGAGGCACCCACCACCAGGGCCTCGAAGCCAGGCCCTCGATCATCCAAAATAAGGATGGTTGAGTGCAAAGAAGTCAGGATAAACCTGACAAGAGAAGCTAGGACCTTGGAACCCAGCAAATCCGTATCGCAGACCAGCAACCTTGTGACGGATGAGATGGGAAGGGACGACTATTACCCCGAACATGAGGAGGAACCCCTCCCAAAGAAAAGGAAGCAGGGTCGTTCCACGACTACAGGCGACTATGAGCGCCTGAAAGCGCGGAAAGCGGTGGAGCGGGAGAGAAGAGAAGCGGAGGAAGAGAGAGAAATGCTTGACCCCTCTACACCGCTAACCGGTTCCCGTGCGTGGAAACGAATGCAGGATAGAGTGGCTGGATATCTGGAGGAAATGAGAGAGGCCCCCCTTGTAGATATCACGGCGCAGACCTTGGACCGGGCCACGGTCCTGAAAAAGATTGTTGTGCGCTTCAAAAACATGCAGGGCACAGTAAAAAAGGAAATCGCAGAGGCGGCCTGTCTTATGCAAGCCGCGCTACACACTCTTGCGATCAGAGCTCTAGTGTCGAGTCCAACAACTAACCTAGAGAATGGCGAAACGGAGGCGGAATCTCTCAGAAGAGAGATCCGCCAATTAAGGGAGGACAATCTCCGTCTTCAAGGAGAGCTTAAGGCTCAAAAGGAGATGGGGAGAATGAAGCCTAGAGTGCTCCCAAGGAAGGAAATAAGCGCTGGAAAGGGAAGGAAAGAAGAAGGGGAAACAGCGAGACCGCCAACTGAGGACACCGACATGGAAATCGAAGTGACCTCCGATAACCCCCCCGCTCCAGAGCCTATTCTAAGACCCCCCATAAAGGGAGTTCAGAAAAGGTTGGAGTTAGTCTACCCCTCAGGGGTAGATTCGGAGGAGAATCGTAAGGTATACGACTCCATAACTGCCGGCATCGAGCGGCTCCTTCAAAAGAGGAGTCGACTGGCGTACCAAGGCAGCCAGTCCACATCCTCCCAAGAAGCCGCCATCCCCAGAAAGGACCCACAGTCCGCCGCGGCTCCGGCGAGCGCCGGAGTCGTGGTCCCTGCTCGGTCCAAAAAGGGGAAAAAGGATGCTGCCGGGGGAAAAACAGTGCCGAGTAAGGCACCGGAACCCGGCAAGAAGGGGAAGACTGGTCCAGCCAAAATGGCTAAAGGCCAGACAAAGGCATCCTCTGATCCTACTCCTCTCACCCTCCCGCCGCCTTTGAAATCTCGGGAAACTTCCTGGGCAAAGGTGGTGGGGAGGAAGGAGAGGAAGAAAGGGGAGGCTGCAACAAAATCGCAGCCAGACAATCCCCTCCCGACCAAAAACAGTGGACCTGAGAAGGCCTCCCCCCTCAAAAACTGAGGGCGAAGGGGAAGGCACAACAGTCCACTGGGCCGAGGCCTAGGGCGAGGAAAGCTCCCAGGACGGCCGCGGTAACAATCACATGCCCAGAAGGGCAATATGCGGAGACCATCAGTCTAGCCCGGCAGAAGATAAACCTGTCGGAGCTGGGCATTACAAACGTGAGGGCGAGGAAAGCCGCTACGGGGGCCCTCGTCTACGAGATCCCTGGCGAAGGGAAGAAGGAGAAGGCGGACCTCTTTGCCAACAAACTCATGGAGGTCCTGAGAGAAAAGAAGGGAGTGCGTGTGGCTCGACCATCCAAAAAGGGCGAACTGAGAGTTCGAGGGTTGGACGAGTCAGCCACGAAGGAAGAAGTGGTGGCGGAGGTCGCTAGAATCGGGGGCTGTTATGCCTCCGAGATAAAGACTGGCGAGATACGCACCCTACCCAAGATGATGGGGACATTGTGGGTGCGATGCCCCCTGCAGGCGGCAAATAAAGTCGCTACTGCAGGGAGGATCACGGTAGGCTGGGTTACTGCAAGGGTGGAGGCTTTAAAGCCAAGACCCTTGCAGTGCTACAAATGCCTGGAGAGGGGGCACGTGCGCGAGAAATGCACAAGCGCCATTGATAGGAAGGGATCCTGTTATAACTGCGGTGCGCCAGGTCATAAGGCGAATGAGTGCACCGCTAAAACCAGATGCCCCCTCTGTGCTGAAGCTGGTCTCCCAGCCAATCACAGGGTAGGGGGAACCGACTGCCACCCGAAAAGGAAAGGGAAACCTAAAAATGGGGGAAAATCCACAAACCCTTTCCAAAAGGTGGCAGCGGCAGAAGAGGCGGAAGACGGCCCACCCTCGAAATCGATGTCGGATACCGCCTCAGATAGGAAGGAAGGGGAACTCCCTAAACCCCAAAGGAAGCCAAGGAGTAAGGAAGCTCCCCGGGGAAAGAAGGAAAAGGGCACCAATGAGGTGCCGATCGCTGATCTGATACAGCTGGAGGAGGTGATCATGGAGGAGGTCTAAACTTAAACTGCTAATGGTTAAGATAGGCCTCCTCCAGACCAACTTGAATCATTGTGCCAGGGCGCAGGACTTATTCACCCATGCCTTGGCTGAAGAAAAATGTGGGATTGGGATTGCGGCCGAGCCATATAAAGTCCCACCCAACCACCCTTGTTGGGCGGCAGACGACAACGGCTCGGTCGCAATCACCTGGAGGCAGGAGCTAGGCTCCCCCCATGCTCCAAAATTGGAGCAGGGAGGTGCCATGTGGCTGTTGAATGGGGTCCATTGTGGGTAGTTGGGTGTTATATCCCCCCCAGCATAAGAGACCCTGCTCAGTTCGGGGATGTCCTCGATGAGATCTCACTCATCATTCAGAGAAGACTCCCCGAACCAATTGTGGTGGCCGGGGACTTCAATGCCAAGAATAGGCTATGGGGTTCTCGGCAAACAAACCGCAAAGGCAAGGTCATGGAGGATTGGGCGGCGGTACTCGGCCTGGTCCTGATGAACCAAGGGTCGAGCAGCACCCTAGTCAGACCGCGGGGGGAATCCATAGTCGATCTGACATGGGCGTCTCCCTCTGCGGCTGACAGAATCGACAACTGGCGCGTGATGCCGCAAGAGACCCTATCCGATCATCTATATATTCGGATGAGGGTCGACGTCACGCGCCGAGGGGTGCTGAATCGCCGCCGAGATAGAGGGGACCCAACACCCAAAAGGTGGGCCCTTAAAAAACTGGATACGGACAGGTTGACGGCCATTATACTCTCGGAGACCTGGCCTGGTGTGGAAATTCCACTAGGTACAGAAGACCAGGTGGAATGGCTCGGGGCAATTATAACGAGAGCATGCGACTTTGCCATGCCCCGGGCCAGGCCGAGACCGCGCAGAGCGACGTACTGGTGGACCGAGGAAATAGCGAATCTACGCAGAACCTCGGTCAATGCCAGACGCCGCTTCATCAGAGAAAGGAGGCGCGGTCCCTCCGAGAGTACGGAAGAAGCACTTGAGGGATACAGAGGAGCTAGAAAATCCCTCAATGCGGCCATCAGAAAGGCCAAGGCAAAGGCGTGGGACGAACAATTGCTCACGCTAGATTCGGACCCATGGGGGCGTCCATATAGGCTCGTTATGAATAAGCTAAGACATTGGGCGCCCCCTGCAACGGAGTCGATGGAACTCGAGATCCTCGAAGACACCCTCTCTACCCTCTTCCCGGTGGCGGGAAGAATTCCCGAAATCCACCAGCGGGAACCGGTGGAGTGGGACGAGGGCTTCGAGGTATCCGACGACGAGATGGCCGGGGCCATCAAGAGATTACGGGCCCGAGGTAATAAAGCCCCGGGTCCTGATGGTGTACCCGGCCGGGTCTGGGTCCACGCCTTGGCCCACCTGTCCGGCACAGTGGCTAGGCTTTTCAGCTCATGCCTCCGGGAGGGATACTTCCCCCCAGTCTGGGAGAAGGCCAAATTGGTCCTCATCCCAAAGGAGGGCAGAGCAGCGGGCTGCCCTTCGGCATACAGGCCCATTTGTTTGCTGGACGAAGTTGGTAAGTTGCTGGAGCGCATCATTTCAAACCGACTCGTCCGGCACCTTAGGGGCGACGGTCCGGACCTCCACGAGGATCAGTTCGGATTCCGCGAGGGACGCTCAACAACGGATGCAATAATCCGAGTCCGTTCCCTCGTGGAGTCTGACACAATGGAGGGCAGGGTAGTTGTTGCGGTTTCGTTAGACATTAAGAACGCACTCAACTCCCTGCCCTGGGGCAAGGTGAGGGATGCCTTGTTGCATCACGGTATCCCTCAATATCTCGTGGAGGTGACCAAGTCGTACTTCAGGAGCAGGGGCCTGGAGTACCGCAACAAAAGCGGTACTCAATGCCGAAGGGCGATGCATTGCGGTGTTCCACAGGGGTCAGTTCTGGGACCCCTACTCTGGGACATCGCATATTACCGCGTGTTACGTACTGCCCTCCCCCCGGCTGCAGAGTGGTGTGTTATGCCGATGACACACCCCCCCCTTGTTACCAATTTAAAAAAAAAAGAATTTTTAAAAAAATAAAAAAAAATATAAAAAAAAAAAAAAAAAAAATAATAAAAATAATATTGGAAAATATATACGGATGACCAACGTGGTACTATGGTACACCTTTTTATATATAGAGATACTGCTTATACTTTCTCCCCCCCAAAAACCCGGCCCGTCTAACAACACTGCTGGCCGGGGGTATAGACTGGGGGGAGGCGATTAGGACGGCGAACCTCGCGGTGGCATGTGTCGTGCGTGCAATTAAAGATATGGGTTTGAGGGTGGCCCCCCAGAAAACGGAGGCCATCTTTTTTCACAATGGTCTCCGTGGGAGGCCGCCCGGGGCCCGTATCCAGGTGGATGACACCCCTGTCCAACTGGGGAAAAACTTAAAATATTTAGGCCTACAGCTGGACGGAAGATGGAGCTTTGACGACCACTTCGATCGTCTGGCTGGGAAGGTAAATAAGGTGGTAGCAGCACTCAGTAGGCTGCTACCAAACCTTGGGGGGCCAGACGATCGGGTGCGCCGCATTTATGCGCACACCGTCAATTCGGTGGCCCTATATGGGGCACCAGCGTGGGCGGACGAGGCGGTTGGCAGGAAACATATAAGGGACACCCTGCGCAGGATACAGCGCAGGGTGGCCATCCGCCTCGTTCGAGGATATCGGACGATGTCGCACGCGGCGGCCTCGGTCCTGGCGGGTCTCCCGCCCATGGAGCTTGTGGCGCGAGCACAATCCCGCGCCTACGAGAGGTTGAAGGAGCTCCGTGGGTTGGAAGTACCGATCACCGCTAGGATTCGGGACGTCGTCAAACTCCAAACCCGACGACAGATGATGGAGGAGTGGGGGGAGTACTTAACCTCCATTCCCCCAACAGATTCAGGGAGCAGAGTCGTCGGGGCCGTGGGGCCTGTCCTAGACGAATGGACAGAGAGGCCCCACGGCAGTATGTCATACCACCTGACGCAGGTGCTCGCCGGACACGGCTGTTTCGGCGAGTACCTGCATAAGATTGGGAAGGAAGGCACGACACAATGCCACCATTGTGAGGCGGAAAGGGACACGGCGCAACATACACTCGAGATCTGCCCAGCATGGGTAGAGGAGCGCCGTGTCCTTTCCGAAATTATAGGGGAGGATTTATCGCTCCCGGCCGTTGTTAAAGAAATGGTCGGGAGCGAAAAAGCATGGAGGGCTGTGGCAACCTTCTGTGTCAGAACGATGACACAGAGGGAAGCCGCGGAGCGCGAGAGAGAAAGGGCTGCTGCCGCAATTAGCAGCGAAGAAGAGGATACGGAAAGCGACGGGGGAAGAGATAGAAGAACAGGAAGAAGGCGAACACGCCGGAGACCCCCCCCGTCGCCGCCTCATTGGAGGCAGTGATCTCTCCCCTGTCCGACAGGACGGGGGATGATAAACCTGGGGGGAAAACACTACAGTCTTTCCCCCCCTAATAACACCACCGGTACGGGGGTGGGGTGATCACTGAAACAGATCACCCCACCTATACATGTAGATAGTTCTCGCCTCCCCTCCTACAACAAAGAGGGGGGAAGGCGAAACAGGACGGGGGCTTGAGCGGGAGACTCAAGCCCTCGTCCTTCCCCGGGGAGAAGAAATTTGCTCCCCCGGAGGAGCGGCATGGGAGTGTGACCCTCCTGTGCCGCAACAAAAGGAAGGCCCCCTCTCCCAAATATACAAGGGAGAGGGACAAGGGCCGCCGTCCAATAAAAGATGGCGGCCCTCGGGCAAGGCTAGGCAGGGGCCCTCTGGAAGTATTGCAGGTGCTCGTTCCTGGAGGGCCCCAGACAGGCCCGGGCCAGGTCACCGCAGGGGTTTTAGTGGGTCGGGGGCGTGTCTTAAGCGCCCCTAAAACCCACATAACCCAGTGTTCCGTCCCCGCGGGCATTGGGTATCTCCTTAGAGATTCCCCTGCGTCAACAAAAAAAAAAGGGTTAGTGAGGCAGCCGTGCGAACCAGCGGAGGCGCCAACAAAACGAGTAGCCTTCCAGCTACTGCCGTGGAAGCTAACGCCGTTGGAGCCGCCTAGATTCACCAGGCCTACCAGGGATCTCCTTGGCCCGTGGGACATCCGAGTACGCCGATACACCTCTCCGACTGGCCCTTGGAATTGTCCAGGGTTCCTGTCTCCATTGCCAGCATCGCCGGTCCGAACGAGAGACCACAGCACGCAGACCCGCTCAGCCAAGGTGCATAGGGAAACTCAGGCACAGCCAATCATCATTGACCGAGCCGTCCAGTCAAACAGTGACTGGGAGACACCTTCCGTTGCAGTGCAGACGGAGACACCAACAGTCGACAAGAACAACACTCGCCTAGAGTCTTTGCGGGTTACGAAAACGCTTCCGCCGATCACTTACCGGGAGCGATTAACCTAGAGGGCGACCGGCCTAAAGCCTTGTACATAAAACTAGATATTAAGCATGTACATATTATGTAAATACACACACTTTTAATAGTCAATCAGCCTATGAAACCAATCTCTTTCACCTAATCATCCTCTGCGAGAAATACACTTAAAACGAACACAACCACATATATATATATATATATATATATATATTATATATATATATATTATTTGATTGAAGCTTTTTTATTTTCTACTTTGTTTTGTACCTGTTCCTAAAAATTTAAAATATAAGAAAAACAAATTAAACAAAATATTTATAATAAATTATAGTTATAAATTATAAATATATATCTGCATATTCTTTGCAAATTTTAAAAAATTTTTGCATATTTTTTGCATATTTTTGTAAAAATTCATGCATATATATGCGCATATATTTTAAATTTTTCGTGCATATAATCCGGTCTAGTAATAAATTATGGAATGCTCATTTTATTGGTAGGTTAGACAAAGTGGACGACAAATATTTTCTCTTGCGCGAAAGAAGATAGGCTTTGAAATTCTTTCAAATATCGATAGATACTACCAGTTATGATAATAAGTCAATTAATATTAGTAAGTTTAGTGTGGACTCCAACTGTTAAGAAAATGATTTTTTAAATTTAATATTAAATTCAGAAGAATGGGAGCAAATTAAACCGCTGCAATTAGACGACAAGAGATGTAATCATACACTAAGGGTATAGACTAATATTGTTGCAAATGCGTTTTATCGACAATATCATGTAGGTATATAGTAACAAACCGATTTGCTTATAGTTAGATGGCCATTACATAGATGGCAGTATTAAGGTTACCGATATTACCGATATTACCGTTTTTCTTTTACTTACTTCTCCTCGTGTGTCTGAACACGTCACTTACCTTTTATTTGCTATGAGCATACGTATATACAAATAGATTGAGTTTTCTTTTAACGAAACGAGTCTTTGATTTCCCACAAAATCCCAACAATTGGTAGCAGAGCGTAGTTAGCAAAAGAGACCACGGGATTAGAAAAGATAGTCGATAAAAGAAATCGAAGCACCCGAAAAAAAGGGTTAGAAAGAAAAAGGTAAAAATGGCGGAAAAAACATTGCCCACTGTCCCGTTGTTAGTGACAGACAACTATTTTAATTGGCGTATAAAGATGGAATCAGTCTTACAATTAAAGAGGCTATCAAGTGCCCTCACGAGTGATCGACCATCAGGAGACGACAAAAAGAAAGGAGAGTGGGAAAAGAATGCAGACGCAGTGGCCTGTATTCGATTATCGCTAAGCGATGGACAGATAATGCAGTTTGCTGAGGAAAAAAATGCAAAACGTTTATGGAAAGCGATACACGACCTGCCTTTGCTGGACCTGCAGAAGATAGGGCTATTGATGCTGGAGAAGAATTAAGAAATATAAAAATGATGGACAACGAGACGATCAGCGAATATGCAGGGTGATTCAAAATAACCCCTGTGTCCCTGAAATGACATATTCTTGAATCAATTCTAAGACGATTTTTCCTTCGGCAAAATTTCGTCCGAAGCTTAGTTTTTGAATTATTAAAGGAAGTAGTTAACGTATGACCGGTCGAATTCAAGAGGCAGGCAAGGGTGGCGCGATTCACCGTCAGACGCGGGAGCTTACGCGGGGCGCCTGCTGCGATCAACTGATCGCTATACACATACAGACACACATGCGAACACATTTTTTTTTTACACAGGAGAAATCCTCATGGATACCCTCTCTCCCCGGGGGGGGGAGCGAGGGTTATGCCGGACTCTTACCGGCTAAAACCCCTGCAGGTGTCCTCCATAGCGGTCACATGGGGGGGCCACGGGTACGCCAGAGGCATTCTTCCGCGACTCCCCCACCGCAGTTCCTCTATTGTAGCCGGGAGGGTGGACACCCGTCCACTTCCCGGTTCCGCCTTAGGGATTTATCTCGGTGGGAGGTCCCCCGCCCCCACCAAGCTCCCCCTGCTGTGGCCTCTAGTAGCGAAGCCTCTGCTGACGCTGCTTGGTGAGGGGGGAGGAGGGCGCCGGGCGGGCCATAAAGCTCCCACAGCCCCGAAACCTCCCCCAAACGTCCCCACCTACCTTCCTTATGCAGTGAGGGGGAAGGAAATTTCAGATGGGGTCCCCCCCGAGTCCGGTCCCGCGGTGGGGCCAGAGGCCCAAGCAGCCTCCTCCTCCCCCGCCGGATCCTCCTGTCAGCTGCTCCCCGTTGTCCCGGGGGCGGCATCCTCCGCCGGTCCCTCTCTGCCTCCTCCTTGGCCCGGATGACCTCCTCGCAGAAGGTGCTCACCGCCCGCCACTGCTCTTGCCCCCGCAGCATCGCCTCGACGACTGCCGCGAGGGACAAGTCCTCACCCATCACTGCGACCAGGGCACGGCGCTGCACCTCCCAGGCCGGACAGGCCTCGAGAGTGTACATGCGAACACATACATTTTTTTTTAGATACGCAGGGGAAATCCTTATGGATACCCCCCTCCCCGGGGAGGGAGAGAGGGTTATGCCGGACTCCTACCGGCTAAAACCCCTGCGGGTGTCCTCCACCGCGGTGTCACGGGGGAGCCACGGGTACGCCACAGGCATTCTTCCGCGACTCCCCCACCGCAATCCCTCGTTGTAGCCGAGAGGGAGGACACCCGTCCGCCTCCCGGCTCCGTCTAATGGGGTTCTGTCCCGGTGGGAGATCTCCCCGCTCTACACCGGGGCCCCCTCGCCGCGGCCCCTGAACGGGGCCTCTTTTTATGCCGGATGGGGGGAGGGAGGGGGAGCACCAGGTAGGCCATCAGGCCCTGCCAGCCCCGGAACCTCCCTCTAGCCCCCTATCTGTCCACCTAGCCTGCAGTGAGGGGGGAGCGGGCCCCCAATAGCCCCCCCACTCAATCAGTCCCGCGCTGGGGCCTGGGGCCCAGGCACGGGTCGCCTTCTCCCTCGCCGCATCCTCCGGGCTGCGACATCCTGCGCTTCTGGGGGCGGCATCCGTCGACGGAACCTCTCCGCCTCCTCCTTGGTCCTCATGACCTCCTCACAAAAGGAGGCCACCGCCCTCCATTGCTCCTCCCCCCGCACCATGGCCCGCATCACGGCGCGGAGGGAGAGATCTTCCCCCACAACCGCGGCCAAGGAACGGCGCTGCACCTCCCAGGCCGGACAGGCCTCGAGGGTGTGCTGCGCCGTGTCCCGGTTTCCCCTGCAGTGATGGCACCCGGGGGTCGCCTCCCTCCCGATGCGGCAGAGGTAGTAACCGAAGCAACCATGCCCGGTCACCACCTGCGCCACCCGGAAGGTGATGCGCCCCCAGGTCCTCCCCAGCCACTCCCTGAAAACAGGGAGAATGGCCCCCACTACTCTTTGGCCCTCGTGAGCCGGCCCGGCTAATTGCCGCTGCCAGTCCGCGAGGACCAATTCCGCCGCTTGACGGCCAATGGCCCTCCTGGTCCCCGGCCCCACGATGGTTCCCCCCCACGGAGCTCCCTTACCTCCCAATATGCGGCCGACTGGCCACGCGCCAAGAGCTCCAGGGGGGAACCCGCCAGGATTGCCGCCGCCGCATACGCGACAGTGCGGTACGCGCGCGCGGCCCTCAATACAATGGAGCGGTGTGTCCCCCGTAGCACGTTCCTGATTTTTCTGGACCCCGAGGCCGCATCCGCCCAAATCGGGGCCCCGTAGAGGGCCACCGATCCGACCGTACCCACATACAACCTGCGGACCCGGTCGTCCGGTCCCCCCAGGTTGGGTAGCAGCCTCGCCAGTGAGGCCGCCACCCCACCTATCTTGGGGGCCAACTGGGCAAAATGCTCCTCAAATGCCCACATGCCATCCAGATGGAGACCCAGATATTTCATCCGGGTCCCCACCTGGACGTCATGTCCGTCCACTCTAAATGTGAGCCTGGGTGGGGCCCCCCGGGAGCCGTCATGGAAGAAGACGGCCTCCGTTTTCTGGGGGGCCACCTCCAGGCCCAGCGCCTTTATGCCGCGGACTACCCCGGCCACCGCGATGTTCTTCCCCCCGACTACCACCAGCGTGTCATCTGCATAGCAAATAATTTGGCAGCCGGGGGGAAGTATCCTTCCCAGTACCTCATCGTACGCGATGTCCCACAGCAACGGGCCCAAGACGGACCCCTGCGGGACACCGCGCACGATGGGCCTCCGTCTGCGCACCCCCCGGCATCGCGGTAGGCGATGCACCTCTCCTTGAAATAGTCCCGGATTACCCTGGTCAGGTAATCCGGGACCCCGTGCGACTGCAGCCCCTCTCCTATCTTGTCCCACGGGAGGGTGTTGAACGCGTTGGCTATGTCCAAGGATACAGCCAACGCCACCCCCCCGCGCTGGACTATCTGTTCCGAGTGGGCCCGCAGACAGTCGAGTGCGTCGATCGTCGACCGGCCCGCCCGGAACCCAAATTGGCGCTCATTGAGCCCTGCCACTCGCTGCAGGTGCTCATTGAGACGCCCCACCAGCACGCGCTCCATCAGCTTACCGACCTCGTCCAACAGAGAGGTCGGTAAGCCGATGGGTCATCGGGATTCCTCCCTCCCTTCGGGAGGACTAATCTCGCCTCCTTCCAGAGGGAGGGGAAGACCCCCTCCCTGAGGCACCTCGTGAAGAGGTACCTCAGGGACCCGCCAGCTTCACCCATGACCAGGGCCCAGATCTTGCCCGGGATGCCGTCCGGACCGGGAGCCTTATTCGGCTTCATCCTCCGGACGGCCTCCGCCATCTCCTCCGCTGTCACCTCCCAGCCCTCCCTCCACTCAGGCATACGGCTCGAGAGGGGGAAGGGCACCGCACCCCCGGCTCCCCCGGGGAAGAGGGTCTCGACCACCTCCCCGAGGAAGTCGGGGGCGAGAGACTCCGTGGTCGGAGGCGCCCGTGGCCTCAACTTCTTGAGGACCATTCTATACGGGCGCCCCCACGGGTCCTCATTCAGGGAGGCGATCAGCTCCTCCCAGGCCCTGGTCTTAGACCTCCCGATGGCAGCGCAAAGGGAGTGCCGAGCCTCACGATACTCCCCCCGCGCCTGCTCTATGCACGCCTCACTGCTACCCCTCCTTCGCAGGGTCCGTTGGAGCCGGCGCCTGGCCCGGACCGAGGCATCGCGAAGATTCGCGATTTCCTCGGTCCACCAGTACGCCCTCTTCCCGCATCCCTTTCTTACCCTTGGCATCGAGGTATCGCAAGCTCTCCAAAGAGCCTCGCGAAGCCTCGACGCCAATTCCTCCACTTCCATTCCTTCCCGCCCCTGACGATCCTCCCCCCTCACCCATAGCGAGGCGTGCATCGAGGCTATCAGGAGGTCCGGGTTCAACCTGGTGAGGGACCACCTGTGCTCCTCCATCACGTCCGCCCCGGTGGGAGGCCGAGGGGCAGCCAAACCGAGCTCGATGTACCTGTGATCCGATAGGGTCTCAAGCTCGGCCGCCACCCTCCAGCCCCCCACCCTGCGCAGGGCCGCAGGGGATGCCAACGTCAGGTCGACGATGGACTCCCCTTGCGGCCTCACGCACGTGGGCACGGACCCCTCGTTGAGCAGGGTCAACCCCAGTGACCCCGCCCAGTCCCGCAGCACCTCTCCGCGCCGGTCCCCGTACCGGCAGCCCCAACTCCTCGATTTGGAGTTGAAGTCACCCATCACGAGGACCGGCCCAGGAAGGCCGCTCCTCACTGCCTCCTCCACCTCGCCGAGCTCGTCCTCAAACTGAGCCAGGCTCAGCGAGGGAGGAAGGTATACTCCAATGACGCAGATAGTCCCGCACCTCACCATCACAAAATGCCGGACCCTGGCCCCCATCCCGCAGAGAGGCGACCTTTCGTCACCCCCCCGCACGATGGCCACCAGAGGTACGGCCCTCCCCAGGCACCCGCCCGGAAACCAGGACGGGTGCCCGGGGGGGCTCGCATACGGCTGCGACGCTACACCCAACCCACAACCACGCTCCGCCATTGTGTGCAAGAAAAGATCCTACGCACGGCGGGCGTGGTTGAGGTTGGCCTGCAAAATAGTTAGAGGAGGGGACTTGCCCCTAGCCATCTGCTTCCTCCGCGCCCATCTTCTCCGAGTCCCTCCTTACAGTCCTCTCCCTCGTGGGCCTCTGCTCCTTGGGCAGAGGTTCCGGTCGCGGCTGCTGCGGCGCCTCCCGTAATTGCTGCTGTTGCCCCTGCTGATGTTTTTGCTGCCGCTGCCTCTGCCGCTGTTGGGGGGCAGACGAGACGGGTGGGGCTCGCCCCAGAAACCGCTCACAGCCAGCTCCTCCCATCCGATGGTCCGCCCTCTTCCCCGCCTCCGCGCACGGTAAGCAGCGAGGGGCCGCTCGGCACGAGGAGGCCGTGTGTCCCGCCGTTCCGCACATATAGCAGGTGCGGGACCTGTCCTCGGCGTTGCTGCATCTGGCTGCGACATGCCCCTCCCCCCAGCACTTGAAACAGTGGGAGGGACGCGCCACAGCCAACTCCACTCTGGCCGACGTCCACCCTATCCTTAGGCGGGCAGCCGTGACCAAATCGTCCGCCGCCCTAACAGGACAACGGACCAAAGCCACGCCCATTCCATTAGCTGGCCTACTAATGGAGACCTTGATCTCCTCGTGTTTGCAACGCCCCTATCTGCGATCGCCGCCACGACCTCCTCCGCTGTCACCGCTTCGTCTATTCCCCGGACACGAATCGCCGCCGATGGCCTATCTATTCTGACAGAGGGGTCCTCGGTGAAAACCCCCCGCATTTCCGCGGCAAGGGCCTCCGCCTTGGACTCCCTGTCCTCCTTCGTGAGACCTGGGATCTCGAGGACATACGAGCCCGTCAGTCCACGACGGGCCCGCATGTCCTCGATGCCCAAGCTTCTCAATTTGTCCGTACCTACGGCTCGTCTCGCTCTGCTCAGGACCTCCGCGTATGTACCATCGGGGGCCGTGATGGTGACCGCGGCCATGGACGAGGTCCTCCCCCCTTAGTGGGGGAGGAGGGCCCCCCACCGCCGCTGCGGCTCACCACAAGACCCCCGGCCGAGCCCGGGGTGCGACCGAGGGCGGGGGGAGGGCCTATTCTGACCCCCCTCTTCCCGGCCACAATAGCCCATGTAGGTGCCTCGGGCTTCGGTTCCTCCACCTCCTTCCTTGGCTCCTCCCGGTGCTGCTCCTATCCGCCCTCCGGTCGTCCAAAATACTCAAGAACAGGAGCCGCCGACCCCTTCTTCTTCTTCTTTTTCTTCTTCCTCCTCCCAGGCTCCCTCACGACGCCCGACGGCCCCGGTTTAGGGGCCTCCGGCGCCGGAAGGTGGTCGAACTCCACGAGGGGGTCGGCGGCCGGGGTCTGCGGGACAATCAACGATCCCCACGAACCCCGGACGCCGAGCCTCTCCATAACCTGCTCCACGATTCTGTTCACCACCCCCTCCATCTGTTGGAGGAGGCGGAGACTCGAATCAAACTCCCCCGTACCTCCCCCAACGCGGGGGGTGGCGCGGGGCGGCCCCCGCTTTCGGCAGGGAACCCCCGCGCCCCCTCCACCCCGACAAGGGAAGACAGACGTATGTGGGGAGGGGGTGAGCGGGCCGGGGCGGGCGACTCCCTGTCACCCACCTCCGCCCGCCAACCACCCCCATCCATCCCATCGACGAGCCTCTCCTTCACGTCCCTGAGCTCCTCCTCCATTCTTCCCATCTTCCGCTTCAACTCCTCATTCTCTCTCACTATCTTTTCCGCCTCCTTCCTGTGGTGCTAGGCCTGCTCCACCTCCTTCTCCATCCTACACTTCTTCAGCTGTAGCCCCCTGATTTTCTTCCTAAGGCCTTCCTAAGCCACCTCCTCCCCATCTCCATCTCGCTCCTGCTGTATTCTGTATGCGAGTATGTTAAGACCCGCATGGATTTTAAGGGCAGTCATCCTCAACAACTTGACGTATTTCCCTGTCAAGTTTTTCGAGGTCGTAGCCACCTTCTCGATCGTCCGCACCACCTGCATCAGCTCGAATATGACGTCGGGAGTCGGTTGATTCTCCAACTCCCCCATCACGTCCTCCAAGCCGGGCAGATTGGCGGCCGGCGGGATGACAAGGTTCGGGTCCGCCATCCTTCTTTCCTCCCACTCTTCCCTCTCTCTCTTCCTCTCCCTCCTCCCTCTCTCTCTCTTTCGCTCTAACCACGTCTATTATATTGGTGGTGCGTGGTCTCCCTCTCTTCCTCCTCTGTCTCGAGCCGGCACTCATGGTGGAGCCCTCGTCCTCAGTCATTGAGGTCGAGCGCTCCGACCCGGACGACTCGGGGCCTCTGCTCCTCTTGACCGCCTTGGAGGGGGCCAAGGCGGACGAGGAAGCCTCATCCATCTCACCCCCCTCCCCGGTCAAGGTGGGCTCATCAACAAAAATAATAGAACCCGCCCCAGAGGTCATACCTTCATATAGCGTGGACGCCCGCCCTGTCCTATCCAAAGTCGCCGCTTCCATCCTCTCGGTGTTCATCACCGGCAACAATCCTCCAATATTCGGAAGATCACCGGCGTTGAGGATATTCGGCGACACTTCCGGGCCCTCCCTCCCGGCAGTTCCAGATCCGGTGTTAGGGGGAGCGCATTACCTTGCTGCTCCTCCTGAAAGGATCCTCCTCCACCCCACCGCGTACTGCCTCCACGACCTCCACCACCGCTTGTGGGATGTTCTCCGTCGCCGACGACCTCCCCATACACGGAGTATCCACGTACGTGGTGGCCCTCGGGTCACGAAGCCTCCCGTCAGGCGCTCCCTTGATCGGTGGCGATGCCACCACCTCCTCCCCCAATCCAAAGATGATGCAATAGTCTTCCATATTATACCTACAAAAAGATAACGACAGTTCGCCCATCATGGGAGCCCTACCGCAGTAGGGCTACTTCCCTGCCGAGTTAATAACCCTAATGGAAGTGAGCAACAACCGAGAAGCGGCTTTCGGGTGGCCAACCCTAGTCGCCCACAGTGACTCTACTGAAAAAAGGTTCCTAGAGAGGGCCAGGTCCACAAAATGATGCTATAGGTTTAACGTCACCCCTATCGAGTGAGCCCCGTGGCTCCGAGCCACGAGTAACCCATACCTCGGGCTAGACGGTGCCGGGACTTACCCCGCCCGGCTCGGGTATGAGGAAATACTGGCCAGGTAATCCTCCACACACACGCCCAGTTACCCAACTTCAACCCCGGCATAGGCTCCGCCAGCAGAGAGGGAGCGGTCTTTCCACGTTAAACATAGCCCTTCAGGCCGACTTTGCCTGGACAAGTCCGGGACTTACGTCCCGACGTCTTCCAGACCAGAGGTCAGGTACCGACGTCACCTCTCCACCGCGGTCGGGGGGCTACTACTCCCCCCTTGATTAGTCTGCCGGGAATATCCACCGGGGCCGACCGCGTCCCATACGCACACACATGCTCATACTGACTCATACGTGCAATGGTGTGCTCTTAGACCCCTCCCCCAACAAGAAGGGGAGCTCCTCCACCACGACAAGGTGGCACACCACGAAGGAGATGCGAACACATACATTGTCTGTCTGTCTGTCTGTCTGTCTGTCTGTCTGTCTGTCTGTCTGTCTGTCTGTCTGTCTGTCTGTCTGTCTGTCTGTCTCTCTCTCTCTCTCTCTCTCTCTCTCTCTCTCTCTCTCTCTCTCTCTCTCTCTCTCTCTCTCTCTCTCTCTCTCTCTCTCTATCTCATTCGCTCACTCACCTGTAATTTTTTTTTTTTTTTTTTTTTACGAGAGAGGGGAAAATGCATTTTATGCATACCCACCGGTCGATCCAGTGAGTTATGTGGGACTCTAGTACCAAGTCGAATTACCAACTCGGTACTCCCTACCCACTAAAAACCCCTCTCTTTTCACGAATTTCCTTTAACACACTGTCCCTCTGATTTCCCGAGATCTGTTCACATAACGTCAAAAAATAGTTATTATTACCTTGTTCGATGACTTTTGATGTATTGCTTGTAATTGCTTGAAGGAGAAATGAATTTTCCGATAGATCGTACGTTCTCAAATTTAACGTAGATATCACGTTGCAAAAGACAAGAAATCCACACTAAATTATTAACTAAAAATTTTTCTTCTTTCTCATGAACTGTATTCTTTTATAAACTTTAACGTAATCACATTTATTTACTCACTCGATGAGACGAGAAATTTACTAATGACTCTATCACTAATCACTATTAATCACTGTCGAATAATAACTGTTGGCGATTAAAAATCACTCGATGAAAGAAACACGCGCGGACACGTTACTACACGACGCGACGACGCGACAATGCGACGATAATTACTCGGCGACTGCAAGCAGTTTTTTGTCATGGTAGGTTGCGGTAGGTTAAGGTACTACTGGCGCTATCGAACGCGATCATGTGTTCGATTGAAGAATGTGGTAAACATAATAAACATTTAACATATTAATATTATTATTATCATGAATTGTGTGATATCCATACATCGTATGATATCTATTTAAAAATTAATTAGATTAAATAAGTGTTTTTAAAATATTTATTACTTTTACTACTATCATATAAAATATTAATATTAAATATTTATTTAAGATAATAGTAAAAGTAATAAATATTTTAAAAACACTTATTTAATCTAATTAATTTTTAAATAGATATCATACGATGTATGGATATCACACACATTCATGATAATAATAATATTAATATGTTAAATGTTTATTATGTTTACCGCATTCTTCAATCGAACACATGATCGCGTTCGATAGCGCCAGTAGTACTTTAACCTACCGCAACCTACCATGACAAAAAACTGCTTGCAGTCGCCGAGTAATTATCGTCGCATTGTCGCGTCGTCGCATCGTGTAGTAACGTGTCCGCGCGTGTTTCTTTCATCGAGTGATTTTTAATCGCCAACAGTTATTATTCGACTGTGATTAATAGTGATTAGTGATAGTCATTAGTAAATTTCTCGTCTCATCGAGTGAGTAAATAAATGTGATTACGTTGAAGTTTAATAAAAGAATACAGTTCATGAAAGAAGAAAAACTCAGTTAATAATTTAGTGTGGATTTCTTGTCTTCTGCAACGTGATGTCTACGTTAAATTTGAGAACGTACGATCTATCGGAAAATTCATTTCTCCTTCAAGCAATTACAGCAATACATCAAAAGTCATCGAACAAGGTAATAATAACTATTTTTTGACGTTATGTGAAAACAGATCTCGGGAAGTCAGAGGGACAGTGTTAAAGGAAATTCGTGAAAAGAGAGGGGTTTTTAGTGAGTAGGGAGTACCGAGTTGGTAATTCGACTTGGTACTCGAGTCCCACATAACTCACTGGATCGACCGGTGGGTATGCATAAAATGCATTTTCCCCCTCTCGTAAAAAAAAAAAAAAAAAAAACAGGTGAGTGAGCGAATAAGAGAGAGAGAGAGAGAGAGAGAGAGAGAGAGAGAGAGAGAGAGAGAGAAAGACAGACAGACAGAGAGAGAATGTATGTGTTCGCATGTGTGTCTGTATGTGTATAGCGATCAGCTGATCGCAGCAGGCGCCCCGCGTAAGCTCCCGCGTCTGACGGTGAATCGCGCCACCCTTGCCTGCCTCTTGTATTCGACCCGTCATACGTTAACTACTTCCTTTAATAATTCAAACACTAAGCTTCGGACGAAATTTTGCCGAAGGAAAAATCGTCTTAGAATTGATTCAAGAATATGTCATTTCAGGGACACAGGGGTTATTTTGAATCACCCTGTATAAGTCGCGCCAGAGGCTTATCAGTAAAATGCGCCTCAGCAGGCTTGAATATATCTGAACGACAACTTGTATACAATGTTGTACGAGGACTTCATAATAAATTCAGCCAGGTACGTGAGATATTAAAAACTCAACGAGAAAAGAAGCTGGATGAAATTCTGGAAATCGTTAAAGAAAAGGAGAGAGAAATACAGAAGAAAAACAACAATGGAAATAATGATGACTCCCAGGAAGGTGCATATGTGGCTAAGGATCATCACAAGAAGAATAATAAGAAGAGGTGCTACGTGTGTGGAAAAATTGGACATTTGTCTAAGGACTGTTATTATCGTAAGGATAAATCAGAACAAAATGTTCCCAATAACAGTAAGAAAAATAAAAGAGATAGTATTAAAGGTAACTTTGATAAGAATACATATTATGCGTCAGAAGATAGGGTAGACTACGCTACTTTTCATGCTTTCAATGCTAGCACACATACAAGGTTAAAAAGTAATAATTGGATCGTAGATCGCGGTCGCACATCACATATGACATTTGATAAAAGTTATTTCATTAAATTTAAGCCTATCAGAGGTAAAGTTTATTTAGCTGGTCGAAATAATGTTATAGAGTCTAAGGGTATTGGTACAATAAAAGTTAAAGTACAGGATGATGAAGGTAAAATAAATTATGTTAGTATGTATGATGTCGTATACGTTCCTACTTTACGCAATAACTTATTATCTGTTATGAGATTAATGGACCGCGAACTTGAGGTTAATTTCGTTGATCGCACAGTTAAAATTTGTAGTAAAAAAAGTGGTGAGGTCATTGTCGTAGGAGAATGTATAAATAGTCATATTGTTGTTGATATGATACCCATAAAAGAAAATAGCACTAATGAATGTAATAATGCATACATAAATAATAAAAGTAATAAAGATGCAACTAGTGATAAATTCAATGAAAATATTGAAAATATATGGCACCGTAGGTTGGGTCACGTAAACAATAAATATATACAGAGATTAATAAAAGAAAACCTTGTCATCGGGATTAATAATAAACTAAGAGAAATCAACTGCGAAGCTTGTAAAATATGCAAATTATCTAGAATGCCTCACAAAAGTGTAATGTATGAACAGAGTAATGAAGTATTAGAATTATTACACTTAGACGTTTGTGGGCCCATGCCTGTCAATTCTATTGGAGGTTCACGTTATATATTACTCATTGTCGATGATTATGGTGGCATATATTTTACCTATTTTCTTAGAATAAGAGTGACGTTTTTTCTACATTTATAATATTTAAAGAAAAATGTAAAAATGTGTTAGGTAAAAAGATTAAATGTATTCGCACAGATAATGGTAAAGAATTCATAAATAATGAGTTTCGCGAGTTTACTAACGAGGCAGGTATTGAACATCAAAAAAACAGTTCCGTATAACCCGGAAAGTAATGGAAAAGTAGAAAGAGGAAATAGAGTAATCTTAGAACGTGCACGTACATTATTACATGAGAGCTGTTTGCCTCTGACATTTTGGGCGGAAGCGGTTGCATACGTTACGCACACAGCGAATTTAACTCCGAGAAAAAATAAGATTAAAACGCCATATGAATTATGGTATAACAAGATACCTACCCAGCAAACACATATTATAACAGTTATATAACATTAGAGTTAAAAATTAAAATAACAGCGTTATATCTTTATTATATAATTGTTATATATCATCTGTTTACTGTTGTTATATAATATACTAGCACACACATATTATAACAATTATATAACATTGGAATAAAAAAATTAAAATAACAACTGTTATATATTTATTATATAAATTTATATACCATCTGTTTGCTGTTGCTATATAATCTATTAGTAAATATGTATTATAACATTTATATAATATTAGAGTAAAAAATTAAAATAACAGCTGTTATATAATATTTATTATATAAATTTACATATTATCTGTTAACTATTGTTATATAATGTATGCGTAGATAGTTATATATATTTCTTCATTTGCGTATTTTGTGCAATGCTGCTAAATTCCGTGACTTTTTACATATGCACGGGTTTTCCCGCGTCCTCCCAAACGCATAGGCCCGTATTCAGAACGCGCTTACAAAGATATTAGCGCGTTGTTATCCAATAGAAATATCTGTTTTATATAATACAGATTCTTCTATTGGATAACAATGCGCTAACATCTTTGTAAGCGCGTTCTGAATACGGGCCATAATGTCGCGACAACGAAAAACCAGTGTTACAATAGCGCTGACATCGCGGTAACGCTAGAGTTCCTCAAGTAAGAGTTAGAACAACGTCCGCCATTAACAGGGAACTGTAGCGCGCGCAATTTGAAAGACTTATATTATTCTATTCTATCATGTACATTCTATTAAATAGAGATTTATATTTCATTTATTTTTTTTTCATTTATATTTCATTTATTGCATTTTATCTGTAACAATTTTTAAAATTATCTTTCCAAACTATTTTTATATATAAGTTTAAAGTTTTATATACATTAAGGTTGGTTATATCTCAGTTTTAAGTTTATAAATTTACAATAAAAGAATACGTTTTATTAATAAATATCACTTAATAATCGTTTGCAACGCCTTTTGCCCGCCTCGGGAACGCCGATCCGGAGGAGACGGCGTGCAAATTTGGCCGGTAGGGAAAGTTGGTGGTTTACACAAAAAAAAACGGTATCTCGGAATACGGTAGCGTACGGTATCTCGCAGCTCTCACAGAAGAGCGGTATTGGGCGCCAGGCGCGGTCCTCCGCGCCACGATATCGTTACGGTAACAGAGGGGTTCGATAACCCAAAGCTCAGTAAATGACAGAGGGGCAGGGTTCTTTGTAGATTAGAGAGAGCGCTAAATAACTTCCGGGAGAGAGAAATGATCGACACTCCTTCGATTATTATTACAAATATATTTAACAATTATAGTGTATGGACAAGTTTATACAAAGTATACGGTAAAGACGATACGAATACAATAGAAAAGATTAACGGTACGGGAAAATGGAAAAGATTATTTTTATAAGATACGCCAGTAACAAACTCGATAATATAAATTTCGAAAGAAAGAAACATCAGAATCATAAGAAAGATATGAAAGTCGATTATTATCGGTAACGAATACATATAATACGCGCGACTTACAGAAAATTCTGAGATCGGAACGATAACGAATATAATTCCACGAACCGCGATGAGTAAAATCAGCAAGTAATTCCACGGAAAAAATCCACGGTAACGACACTTATAAGAAACGGTAATTCCACGTCAGCGGGCACGAGTATTATCTCACAATGTTGTCCGATATCTTCGCGACCTTTCACTCTCGGCGCAAACAAATTCGACCCTCACGCAATTTCAAACCACACGAACTGTAACGGACATAAATTTCAAACAGAAATTTCGCGACTTATTCGATTCTTGCTGAGTGGATTTTGGATACACGGTAACTCGCACTCGCGAAGAACGATCTCGCGCAAATCCCGCGATTCTTTATACAATGCGATAATGTCGGAATCTCGTGACTCTATTAATATTCACACTTCGATTCTTCACGCAATGATCTCACAAGATCCGGAACGAAACGATACAATACGATACGATACGGTACGGCGATAACGACGGCGTACGGTAGAATGACTGCCGGCGACGAACCCCCTGAGAGGGACAAATCCGCGATACCCGGGGTCCAGCTGGCGTCCGGCAACGAAACGCGAGAAAAGCACGCAGGCTTTCTGTAACAATTCGGTAACGAGTTCACCGTCGCCTCGCGACGGTATCAAGAAACGGTACGACGCCAGCTGTATCCGGGAATATTTCAACGGCTACCTGAGCGACGGCTTACAGTTTTCTCGGTTGTCCGGGTCCTTGCGGCGTAGGCTGTTGTCGTGCTCTCGATATTCGGCGGCTTGTACGGAGAGTCGTCTCTACTCGATGGTAGCTCGTCGAACAGTGTCTTGTGATAAATGCTCCGTAAGGCCCTCGAGTCCCGCGCCGATTTTCCGCGCATCCTGTCGATTTTCGATGAGAAGGGGTCGATATTCCCCGCCCTCTCAAATTTCGTCCTGCGGTATCGTGGGTTGCCTTTCGATAGGAGCCCAAAATCCGACGTTGACGGTATGCTGGACGGTTGTATTTTCTCGGGAGATCGGACGTCTTGGGCTGGCCAGGCCGTATCCTCGTCCGTCTCTGGATGCATCTCCTCTCCTCAGTCTGCAGCCTGGGAGTTTTGATCGTTCCTTCGTCCAGTCTTCCCCGTCGTTATTTCTCTAAAATTAGCGGATATTAATACAATAGTTACATATGGATATCGGCGGAGCGGGATCTCGATACGTGACCTTTCTTTGGAGTGGAGCCATTTGGTCCGCTGCTCTCCTCTTCCTTTCTTCGGTAACTGCATCCTCCGGGATCTTTCTGTACATCACTTATTATCCGTTCGCTCAGATCGCCGCGCTCTGCTCGCTTAAAATTAATCTCAAACACAGAAATACAGACAGATATATCGCGAGATCGGATAAGGGGCCCCCCTCAGGTGTGAAGGACGACCCTCCGTACGCTTCCTCTCCCCGGCGGGGTCACTGTGACGGAGCGCAAAAGGCGTCACGTCACACGTTATATGTAATGAAATATAAAAATTAATTTATTTTTAATACATACCTATACATTATTTACCGTGACACGTCTCGAATAGCTTTGTTTTCTTCCTCCTTCTTTTCTCTGTCTCTTTCTCATTCACTGCTTCCCTACAAATGGCGCGACCAATCAGAAATCATCACGCGGTGTCCTAACTCTTACTTGAGGAACTCTAGGTAACACGTGATTGCCTATCTAGATAAGATGCGATTCAGGATTGAATTATTGTTGGCGGGAAAGCGGGCAAAAAGAAAGTACGCAATAACGCAATACGCATTGTGCTGTGCCTTCGTGTTCCAAAGATATTATCTCATCGGTTTGTTTATCATAAGTACAGAATTATTGTGGAATGCTGTATGGAGTTTTAATTTTCATCGAATCACAATATTGAGAAAGCCGGGAAGTATAAATATTATTTATTAATTGAAAACAACATAATATTGCAGACTTTTATAGGTTATAATAGATATGCTAGTTAATTTTCGCAAATTTTCTTCATATAAAATAATTATTTACATTGTCACTCATTTAATTTAATTAGCAAAGTTTTATACGTTTTTAGTTTGTTTTATTATCAATGAATAGATTTGATATATTTTATTTAATAGAGTTTTCACAGTAATATTTTATAGTAATAAAATGATATTAGATTTTGAATAGATTTTATTTAATTTCTGAATTACTCAACACATTGTTAGTTCATTTGCATTTTGTTATATCAATTGATTATTTCTTGCATTTAATCGATATTTTCTGTAGTACGTTGTCAGTTCACTTGCTTAAAATAACTATATATATACATATATATATATATATATATATATATATATATATTATTGTTTTATTTTATAATTATCAATATTTGTATATGTTTTATATTAACATTAGATTCAATCAGTAAAATAATATTTTACTGATAATATTCATCATTTATAAAATTTCCTCGAAGCATCGAGATATAAACATTTTTATTTGGTTTTTATATTTATCGTATAGTAGGTCATTGTCAAGTGTATACTAACTTTTTAAAGTTGCTCATTTTAAGAGAGCTCATTTTAGTTTGCATATCCCAGGTAGCAAGGTGACGTCTATATGACGTCATTAGTTAGTCATTTTAGATAATTGACGTCATATTACCTATGTAAGACGTAATAATGACGTTATTTTTTTAACCAATTAATGACGTCCTGTGTTTATCCAACCTACGACGTACTTGCAACGTCATATTTTTTCCAATTATTAACGTGACAGATACTCCAGTCGACGACGTACTAGTAACGTCATTACAGCAACCAATTAATGACGTTCCGTATTTATCCAACTAACGACGTATTTGCAACGTCACATCTTTTACCAATTATTAACGTCAGACGGATACCCCAATCGACGACGTACTACTAACGTCATTATAGCAATTAATTCATGACGTCCTGTACCCAGATAGCCAAGCTTGATGTGACATATTCAGGAAATAAATGCATCGCATGTATTATTATATATGTATTATTATTATATATATATATATATATATATATATATATATATATAAAGGTATATATAAATAAAATAAAATAAGGTGAAAAAAGCACCATTTTCACATTAATAAGAAGTGTGTTTGTTTATTCTTAAAGAAATATATATACATATATAATGTGAGATACGAACACATTTTGGAGAGCATTACTGTTATATATTATAATTAATACTTATGGATATATTATAATTATGGATTAGACTATTTTCTAGACATGAACTATATGGCATATAGTAATATGGCATATTTTTTATTTTATTTATAGTTGATTGATAAACGATTGTGTAATATATTACACAATCGTTTATCAATTAACTATAAATAAAATAAAAAATATGCCATATTACTATATATACCCAGGTAAGGTTTGCCAACTTTTGCCCAACGTTAAACGTCGGGCCGACATTGGCGATATCACGGCAAACCGACTGTTATTATTCGATCGCGACGCGACATCGGCCCAAGCGAGGCTAGTCGACTCTTGCCAGATGCCGACTTACGGGTCAACGTTGGCAATACCGCGACAACTGGTGTCCGACATTGACCTGACATTAAAAAAAAATTATATTCGTATATTTATTTCGAAATTTTATTACTTTCTTAAAATTGAATTTGTTTCTTAATGATAAATTTGGTTCTTAAAATAATTTATGGAAAATTATATATTTGCGCTAGTTATGTGATATATGTAAATAATATATAACACTTAAATTAAATGAAGAAGTAGTCTACCACGTAAGGCAGTTGGCTCACGATCCAGAGGTCCCGAGTCCGAGTCCCACCAAAGTAAGTGTGTTTTTCAAATACGAGAAAACATTTAATCCATTATAAAAAACGCTAATTTTCAGATAGAATCATCATATAGGCTGCATCTTAAAAAACAAACGTAGTTAAAAAAAAAGTAATAAAATTTCGAAATAAATATACAAATATAATTTTTTTTTATGTCGGGTGAATGTCGGAAATCAATATATATATATACACGTGATTACAAAGGATATTGTACTGTATCTAGTTAAATGTAAGACAATAAAAATGCGATGTAACACTTAGTAAATAATTTGTAACAAGCACGCAACAATAAAAAACAAAAAAACCTATATTTGTTACTTTCATTATAAAAATATGCCTTTATATAATAATATACAAATATATATATATATATATATATATATATATATATATATTCATATCCATTTATACATAAGCATATCTATTTTTATATGAACAAAATTGATATATAAGTTTGTATAACTAGATATAATCAGTTTTGTCTAATTATATATGAAAAAATTTTTACCGGGTACCTGGATAATAACACGAAAATAATGACGTATTCTTTATGTCACTATGTGACGTATTTTTTACGTCACTATATGACGTAACGTACCTGTGACAAATCCACGTCATTTTTGCGACATTAGGACGTCATTTTAAACGTCAGATTCGTCATAAGAATGACTAATTCATGACATCAAATAGACGACACCTTGCTACCTGGGATACCTCATTTTATTATCTATTTATTTTGTTTCAAATTAATTGATTTGAACGTAAAGTTATTACTTATTTTATTTTATTATTGATACTTGCATATGATTTTAATTCTTATAGTTAGTATTTTTCAAGTATTTAATTTACTGTTTTTTTAACATTTCCATACTCATTTTTTATATATTTATCTGTTTACATACATTTTTATATTCTTTCTATCTAAAATCTTTTTTCTTTTATTTTTTAAGTACTAATACTTCGGTTATTTTTCCTAATATTTTGTTATTATCTTGCTAACAACTAAAACTTAATTTGTTATAATTATTTGTTCTAATTTTAATAATCGATAAATTATTAATATGCCGAAAACATATCACCATTTATCAAAAAGGCGTAAAAATCAATTAATTTCATTTCATATGTCACAATTACATAAAACTACAACTACATCAAATGTTCCCAAAAAACATTTTAAAACTAATTCTAATGTAGAAATGATCTGTAACTCTAATTCAGAGAGTACGACATTTTCAAATGAAACTAATACCCTTCTTAGTAATAACATTTTCGATTCATCCGAATCTAATAATATCCCAAATCTATCAATGAATAATTATAGTTCTTCAACATCTAATACTTTCGATATTCCTATTGCATCAGATCCAGATAATTCTTCATTATCTAATTTTTTTACCAAATCAATCGATTTTAATAATGAAATCTCGGTACAAGATGTACAAAATTTAAGTTTACAAGAAGATTTGCAAATCTTAGTTTCAGAATGTTGTATTCCTCAAGGTACTGTAGATAAACTTCTTCTAATTCTGCAGAAACATGGTCATAGTGATTTACCTGAAACGTGTAGAACTTTAATGAAAACACCACGTAATACTTTCCGAAATATATCTTCTGTTAGTGGTGGCAGATACATTCATTTTGGATTAGCTTCGGGAATAAAACGCTCTATATCAAAATATTGTAAAATTATGCCTCGTGAAGTAAAAATAAATATTAATATCGATGGCTTACCTTTAACTAAAAGCTCAGGTAGCCAATTTTGGCCTATTCTTGCATCAATTGAAATTAACGATCTTTATACCGAACCTTTCGCAGTTGGCGTATTTCACGGAATGTCAAAACCGAATAATGTAAATGATTTTCTTCGTCCTTTTGTTAATGAAGCACAAATTGTTCTTCGAGAAGGTGTATTATTAGATAATAATTTCCATTGTAAAATCATATTAAATGCAATATTATGCGATGCTCCTGCAAAATCATTAATCACATGTACTAAAGGTCACACAGGTTATTTTTCATGTTCAAAATGCTTGCAAGAAGGTGATTTTGTATGTAATCGAGTTGTCTTTCCGGAAATTAATTGTACATTAAGAACAAACGAATCATTTCGTACTCGTAGTCAAGATGAGCATCATATAGGTGATTCAATTCTAGAAAATCTTCCTATAGATATGATTTCACAAATTCCTTTGGATTACATGCATCTTGTTTGTTTAGGATCGAGACGTTTAATTTTATGTCAGGGGTAAGAAAGGTATAAGATTATCTAATGCTGCAATTGATTCCATTAATAAACATCTACTCGACACAAGAAAATTTATAACTAAAGAATTTGCAAGAATGCCAAGAAGTTTATTATATATTGATAGTTGGAAAGCTACGGAAGTTCGCCTTTTTTTGCTTTATTTAGGTTTAGTTTTGTTAAAGCCATTTTTGTCTAAAGACTATTATAATCATTTTTTATCATTAAGTATAGCTATTCGTATATTCGCAGATCCAAAAAGATGTTTAGTTCTTAACGATTTTGCACATTCCTTGATAACCTGGTTTATTTCACACTACAGAAATGCTTTTGGACTCGAGTATCTTTCACATAACGTTCATAATTTAGAACATCTTGCAAATGATGTTAAAACTCTTGGGTGTTTAGACGCTTTTAGTTGTTTTAAATTTGAAAATCACATGCAAAAAATTAAAAAGCGAATAAAAAATTGTGGCAAACCATTAGAGGAATATTCTAATCGAATTTTCGAATTAAACCAACTTCCATCTGAAAAATATTACTTAAAGTCATATCCTATTGTTCATTTTAAAAAAACACTTCAAAACACTAATGTTATATCTCATTTAGAGTTCAATGGCTTCACTATTTTTACAAAAGAAAATGAAAACTGTTGTTTGTTAAACGACAATTCTTTGGCATTTATTTTAGAAATAATTTTCGATAGTAATGATGTTCCATACATAAATGTAAAGCGAATTTTAATTACCGAACCATTTTTTAGCATTCCATGTGATTCTAAGGAACTACTGGGTATACAAATTTTTACGGAAACAAGTCCTTTTAACATTGAAAAATTGCCGGCAACGAACATAAAAACAAAATGTTTGAAATTAAAACATCTTGAGTTGCAAGACACATTTGTTATAATTCCACTTTTACATGCATGCACATAATTATTCTTATTTTGATTTTTACTCTTATTTTGCAATGGTTTTATGTTCTTTCTAATGGGTTTTACCAAGTTAAAGGCAAGTGTGTTTTTTTAAAGAATAATCTGCAGCTTTTTCGATTTGATTTTAATATGTTGCTGTGTATGCCTGGTTTTAGCTGAAGTTGAATAAATGTTTTGGATATTATATCTATTCGTTCGTTCCACGGCTCTACAGCCCCGGGTGGGCTTTGGCCTCCCTCATGATGTCTCTCCATTCCTCCTTGCTCTGCGCTCTCTCTCGCCATCCAGCAATCCTCATGGTCCTCAAATCCTCCTCCACATCCTTCTTCCATGTTTTTCTCGGTCTTCCGCGTCTTCTTCTCTCCATCGCATTCGTATGCAAGAGTTTTTTGGGGATTCTCTCCTCGTTCATTCGCTCTACATGTCTCAGCCAGGCCAGCTTTTGTGATTTTATAAACCTGACTATGTCTTCTCCTTCTAGGGCTACTTCTATTTCGTTGTTTGTTCTTATTCTCCATCCTTTATTTTCTTTTATAGGCCCGTATATTCTTCTTAATAACCTTTCGTTCGAAAGTCCGTAAAGCCTTCTCATCAGCCACTGACATAGTCCAAGTCTCCGATCCGTAAGTCACTACCGGTCTGATGAGAGTCTTGTACAGCTTGATTTTTAAATTTCTAGACAGGAGATTTGATTTTAGGAGTTTAATATTAGCAAAGTAAGCTCTATTACTTGCCATTATTCTCTGGTTGATCTCTTCGGTCATTGAGTTCTTGTGGTTTAAATTTGTACCGAGATACTTGAAGCATTCTACATTCTCAAATTTATACTCTCCAAAGGGGATGTGTGTTTTGTTCTCCCCTTCCGCGTTCCTTAGCTGACATTCTCATGTATTTGGTTTTTCCTTCATTTATTCGTAGTCCTACATTTCTGGCTTTTTCCTCCAATGTTTTGAACGTTTCCTTGAGGGATTCCACATTTCGCGTCATTAGTACAATGTCATCAGCGTAGACAAAAATCTGCTTTTGTTTATATATATTTCCTTTTGTCTATTCTTCCGTTACCACTCCATTTCATTTCTTGCAATGCCACAACGTCCATTCTATATCTCAGCACTTCTCGGGCAATTTCTGCCATTTTTCCTACCTGTAACATAGTCCTTACATTCCACGTGGCCAGGTTCAGTGTCGTTTTCCGTTTGCGAGTCCTTGAATTTCTGCCATGTCCGTCATCATCAAAACTGTCATTCCGAGGCTTTCTTGAGCGTTTCGTAACAAGAATTTTTTCTAGGGTGGGGTTGTTAGCCCCACGCCCAACCCCCAACCTGGAGGGCCAGTTCCCTTCTCTTTTGTTCTCTCGCACTCCCCAGGGAGTTATTCCCTGGCTCATACGAGAGTTAACAGCACCACCGCTTGAAGGCGAGAAAAATAGAGTAAGAGAGGTGAGAGGTGTCATTTCCAAGGATCTACCATTCGGTGCACTTCACTACTCCATATGGTGCCATATTATATCTATAACTGAGATTATTAATGGGATTATAACTTATTTTTGTTACTATTACTTATTTTTATTTCTATATTTGTTCTACTTCTGTTTATTATAAAATAATTATCCAGTTTCATAGTATTTTATTATTTAATAGCTTCTTTCTGTGAATTATTATAACTAAAGTTTATTTTTAACTATATAAAAAATTTGACAATTACGAACTTGTATTATAAAAAATTTATGGTTTTCTGCGAAAATTTATGATAAACCATATTGTGCTGAGACATTACCATCGTGTACGAGTAAAATATATATACAGGGTGTCCCATAATTCCCACACCACCCGTAACGTTCAGGTAGAGCAAGTTAAATCGAGTAGAAAAGTTATCCGTTCTGCTATTTTCGCAATAATTAACGAAAAATTAATTTAAAAAGATCGGCGAATCCGTGCGAGTAGAAGCGCGTAGCGAGAAGAGACCTTCTGCTATATTCTGATACAAAGCACGCGACGATGTGATAGAAAAAGCGTTCTACAAAGGGCAGTAGCTATGTACACTGCCCGACAATAATTCGTTCCGTTCCCCTAGCGAGTTATAGGTATAGTTATATAGGTTGTGTAACATCCTATATAAATGGAACAAATTATTGTCGGACAGTGTACACACATACGAGTGGAGCCCAGCGTCAAACTCATAGACATAACTATTGTCCTTGTAAAGCGCCTCCTCCCATTGCTTCGCCGTGCGCCTTGTATCAGGTTACAGCAGGAGGTGTCTTCTCGCCGTGCACTTCTACTCGCACGAATTCGCCGATTTTTTAAAATTAATTTCTTGTTAATTATTAAAAATAGCAAAACGAGATGACTTTTCTAGATTTAATCTGAACGTTACGAGTAGTGTGCGAATGGGACACCCTGTATATATAATTTTTCTTTTTTTCAAAGAAAATGTCGGAACAAAAATTGTATGCAGTTGTGCAATTCTCAGTTGATGAATCCTTCTCAGAGATTCCAACAAATTGGATTCATCAAAATGATGAAAATAATGGCTTCATTTGTTGATGTACCTAACACAAAAAATATCAGTTTGCTTATTGAAAATCGAGCTGAACCGGATAAGAAGTTATGGTCAATATTTGACATAACAGTGATAAAATATTGTTGTAAGTTATAGTTTTATAAACTTTATATTTTAATTCCAATATTTTCATTATTTTATTTAATCTCTTAACGTGTAAATGCATATTATTTATATTATATGTCAAATATTAACATTATTACGATTACTATTACGGATGTTATTATTATTTGGGTAGCGTCACTTGCATCGGCGCGAAAATCAGCTGCAGATGCTCACTATACTACGAATGACGATGAAAAATGTGGCCGAGGACAAAGAAAGTTAAAGAAAAATGAATACTATTTTTCTCAGGAGCACGATGAAAAGGATTATACTGATGATTCGAATGATGAAGAAAGAAATGTGTATGATAAAGAAAATTACGATAATGAAAAAAATACTTCAAAAAAATCAATTAATACTTGAAACATAGTAAGTTTTGACATTTACTTTGAATTTGAAATTTATATAATATACTGAATATTTGAGATGCTTATTTAATTTTTGTTATTTTTCTTATTCTTCTAATTCTTCTTATTCCTTTTTCTTATTTTTCTTATTTTTCTAATCCTTGTTATTTTACTTTGTTTGCAGGTATTAGTCGTCCGCCTGTTTTTATTAATCCTATGTCTGAATACAATTCTCAGAAAATAGATAATTGCTGCCAATCTGTCAATGCTTCCAGTACCAATAAAAATTTAAATTTTGTTTCCAAAAATACCGATACTGAGATTTCATCATTATGCACAAGTAAGTTTATACCTTACAACTTCAATAATATACATGTATAAACATATTAAAACAGACAATTGTAATTTGCAGATATCAACAAATGTAGTTCTAATGAAAGAGTAATTCAAAAACCTCCATATCCTGATAAGTCCTCATCGTCCGTTACAATGGATATTGACAGTATCCCTATTTTAGAAATTCCAGAAGTACAAGATGTTTACAATATTCTACAACGGATAGAAAGTAAATTATTTACCTATATTATATGCATACAGTTTTGAATAAATGTTTAGCTTTGTGTGTGTGTGTGTGTGTGTGTGTGTGTGTGTGCGCGCGCGCGCGCGCGTCACTATAAGTAATGTTTGCATAATTATATATAAAAATATATGTATACGTGCTATATGTTTCTTTTTAATTGCAGCAGGTTTAGATAAAGTTATACGTGTAAACGTTAGTACCAATTTTGAGCTAATGAGTATCTCGAAAAGATTAAATAAATTGGAATCCCGTCAATGTAATAATGCAGAATTGACAGAAAATGATATGGTAATGATAATACCATTATTGCCACTACAAACAGTGGAATTCATAAAAGAATTCGAAAATTTAATCATATCAAACGAAGTTGCTGCATCGCAATTTGTAAGTTACTTTTTATTTGCAACTATTTCCAAATCTGTATGGAGATCTATATTATTGATATTAAAATGAAATAAATAGTCTATCATTGTTCGAGAAACCAACCAGTAATTTGCATTTCCGATGGCAGCGTGATAAAATTCAATTAGTTAAAAATCGATACTAATATCTAATGAAATTCGAATTCAACGGGCGTCGAAAATCTTCTCGAATTTTCGGTCCATCAGAAAAACTCAACCGCACGCGTTATCTTCCGTTTTTTGTGTCTTATAAGAAATGCTTGTAATAAACATTAGTCAAAACAACGTCAACCGTCGACCAAAATCAGCGTGACGTACGGGCATGCGCGCCCATACGTCACGATCAGCTGATTGCCAATCAGCTGTCCTAAAAAGACTGCGCGCATGGCAACCACGAAAAAGCCGACGTCAGACCTCATCGGCGGCCAATCATACGCGGCGCCATGAGATCACCGCTAAATAATTAAAATTATTGGGCCACGTCGCAACGGGCCCAAAATTTCGCACGCTATATAACTGGCACCGCACGTGGGCCCCACGAAGTCTAGCACTTTTCGAGGTCTCGTACTTGTCGCTTAAAACCGCTCGCTTGAAACCGCTTGGTTACGCCGCCTTGCAGTCTTCGGACTCAACTCGCCGTTAAATTTCAGTTCCTGAAATTATTGTACATATACAGGGTTTGTCAAAAGTGTGGAAACCCCTAAATATCTCACAAACGGTGCATTTTAGAAAAAAATGTTTCAGGCAAAAGTTGTTTGGTTTCGAGTGGGCCATAAGACGGTACCATTGGTTTGACCTTGAAGAGTCATTTGAAGGTCACGTGAAGGTCACTTCAATTTTTTTAAACGGAACACCCTATATATTTTTGCAAATTCTTGTAGCTTATCTGGATAGCTTTCCAAAACACTATAATTAAGTACCTTTTCGTTAAGTACTTTTTGAGTTATGAGGCTTGAAATAATTTCTTAATTTTACATAAACCGTAAAATATCTTGTAAAATATTTATTTTTCGATTATCTTACCTTAATACTTTTACGTACAAAATAATGAGAGGAATCAATTGGTGTAAAGAAAACACATAGTTATTTTTAAGAAAAAATATGGAATTGTTAATTGCAAATTACATATTTTTTCTTCAAAACAACTATGTGTTTTCTTTACACCAATTGATTCCTCTCATTATTTTGTACGTAAAAGTATTAAGGTAAGATAATCGAAAAATAAATATTTTACAACATTTTTTACGGTTTATGTAAAATTAAGAAATTATTTCAAGCCTCATAACTCAAAAAGTACTTAACGAAAAGGTACTTAATTATAGTGTTTTGGAAAGCTATCCAGATAAGCTACAAGAATTTGCAAAAATATATAGGGTGTTCCATTTAAAAAAATTGAAGTGACCTTCACGTGACCTTCAAATGACTCTTCAAGGTCAAACCAATGGTACCGTCTTATGGCCCCCTCGAAACCAAACAACTTTTGCCTGAAACATTTTTTTCTAAAATGCACTGTTTGTGAGATATTTAGGGGTTTCCACACTTTTGACAAACCCTGTATATATATACATTCTTAATTTTTTTGTATTGTGTGGTGTTGGATTAAAACTGAAAAGACCAAAAAAAAATTACGTGTCGTGGCTCGTCTTTATTATTTAATCGTGTGGTGTCCTCCTATAAAACTTTGTCGCTTCACGCCTCTCGTAACGATGCGTTCATCCGCGAACATTTTCTGGTCCTTCGAGCCGGAGATTTTAATAGTCCGTCCGCATCCGCATCTTAGTGAGTGACATCCGCAGTGCAGTCGTGTAGTGATACCTGAGAAAAAATCAAACTTCATTAAAATGAGCATGGATCTGAAGGCATTGATGGAGGCTCAACAGGACATTCATGGGCGAATGTCTCGATCCGTAGACAATCTAAGGAAATTGGGCGCCAATAACATCACGCTCGGCGCCATCGAAGCCCGCATCGCCATCCTGGACAACCTGTGGAATAAGGTGGAAGCTCAGCACGAACTGATTAGGGCAGGTCTCAGAGACAAGTACAACGAAAGTGAGTACTTCAAGTCCGACTTTATTGATGTGGTGGAGAGCTCTTACGTGTCGCAAAGGAGCATGCTGAAAGGGTATGCTGAAAATCTTAGATCCGCGCCATCCGTTTCACATGATCAGACTCACGAACACGCTCTCAAGACTTCTCTTCCCCGCATTAAACTACAGCAATTTTCTGGCTCGTACGAAAAGTGGCCGTCGTTCCGCGATCTTTTCCTATCGGTCATCGGAGACAATTCGACGGTATCTGACATCGAGCGGTTTCACTACCTCCGATCTTGCTTGAAGGGGGCTGCTGAAAAATTGATACGGCCGTTAACAGTGACCGGTGAAAATTATAACCGCGCGTGGTCGATCCTTTGCAAGCATTATGAAAACAAGAAAGAGCTGATCCGTTCCAACTTTGCGTCGTTTACCGCTGTGCCAAAAATGAAAGTAGAGTCCGCCGAGGAACTCAGCCGTATTCATAATGCAGTCACTACTGCAGTAAACGCGCAAGAAAGCATAGGAAGACCCATTAATACTCACGGCATGGATTTGTTTAATCACCTCGTCGTCGAACTCTTTGACTCCCGCACGCGGATGGAATGGGAATCTTCTACTTGCGACTCCACTGATCCGCCGGACCACGACACTCTCGTGAGTTTTATCGCGAAGCGTATTCTCACTCTCAACGCCGCCAAACCGAAATCACCAAGCAAAGGTCACGCATCGGACCCAGAGCGATCCGCGAAATCGCACTACGCCAAGCACGGATCCGATTCCTTAAAATGCGCGCTGTGCCAAGGCAAACATATTCTCATGCAGTGCGATGACCAAGAAAAAATCCGCTGGCGACCGTAGATCTTTTGTCGAGACAAACAGGCAATGTTTCAACTGTCTCGGAAACCACTTAGTCTCAAAATGTCAATCCGTCAAGACCTGCTTCACTTGTAAGGCCAAACACCACACAATGTTGCACGACGCGTACGTTTCGTCCAATCATGCCGAAGTCAGTGCGCTCTCCGCTGTACGGCAAACATCCGATCGCAAAGCTATCCTCCTCGCGACCGCTCGCTTGAATGTCGCCAATAGCGTCGAGGACCTGCATCCAGTTCGTGTGATGATTGACCAAGGATCCGAAGTGTCGATCGTCTCCGAGGCGCTGGTGCAACGCCTGCGTTTGCCCCGCTCCCGCTCTGCCGTCTCCATCATCGGTATAGGCGGAGCTCGAACTGGGTCAGCTCGCGGCAAGGTGACCTTTAATCTTTCGTCAGCGGTCACAGGAGCAAGGTTCACCGCCGTCGCTTTCATCCTGCCTCGCCTCTCGGCGTACCAAGGCTCTTCAGTCAAAGGTCTTTCCTCCTGGCCTCACGTTCACGGCCTTGAACTTGCTGATCCAAGGTACTTTGAGCATGACCCGGTAGAGCTATTGCTAGGCGCCGAAATCTGCTCAACGATCTTTGAAGATGGTCTTCGTAAGGGCGGTCCTCGGGATCCTATTGCCCAGAAGACCACTTTGGGATGGATCCTGTCAGGTGGAAGCAGCGCTGCTCCCCTTCAAGGTCACCACAGCTCTTTTCAATGCACGATTGACCAAGAGTTAGCTCAACTTGTGCGTAGCTTTTGGGAGCAGGAAAGTGAACCTTCCGCTCCAATCACACTGACGCCGGAGGAAGAGAAGTGTGAAAATCTCTTCGCGCGCACACACTCTCGGACTGTAACCGGAAGATATGTTGTACGCCTACCGTTCGCGTCGCTGCCAACGTCACTCAGTGAAACCCGCAGGCCGGCCGAGCGCCTGCTAAGTGCCATGGAGCGCCGTTGCATCCACGATCCCGAGTTCGGCACACTCTACCGAACTTTCATGCACGAATATGAAGAGCTGAAACATATGAGTCTAATTAGAAGAGGGGATGCACCAAAGTGTTTCTTACCTCATCATGGAGTTCTCCGTCAATCAAGTTTCAGCACGAAGCTTCGCGTTGTATTCAACGGATCACAACGAATTAACACTGGAGAATCACTCAACTCCCATCTGCTGGTCGGTGCAAATTTACTACCAGCGCTAGCTGACGTCCTTCTTCGTTGGCGCCGGCATCGTTTCGCCTTCATCACCGACATCGAGAAGATGTTCAGACAAATTCTCGTTCACCCGGAAGACCGTCGTTTCCAGGGAATACTTTGGCGTTCAAACGTAACCGATAAAATTCGCGAGTACCAGTTGAACACCGTAACCTACGGGCTCGCCTGTGCTCCGTTCCTCGCTGTCCGAACGTTACGACAACTCGCCACAGACGAAGAAGCGCGGGGCCCAAGGGGAGCACTCGCGTTGCAGCACGATTCCTACGTGGACGACATAATTACTGGAGCGGACACCTTGCAGTACGAGTTGCGAGAGCTTTGCACGGCGGGCGGCTTCCCGCTGCGAAAGTGGGCAGCAAACGATGAGGAGATTCTCACAGGTATTCCTTCAGAACATCGGCTACAACAGACGCATCACTCCTGGGAAGGCGAGGTACATTCCACATTAGGCCTGCGATGGCATCCAGCCAGGGATGATTTCTCGTTTTCCATCCAACCCCGCATCGCTATAGAACACACCAAGAGGCGAGTCCTGGCGGAGACCGCTCGGTTGTTCGACCCACTGGGCTGGCTCGCTCCCGTTATAATTCGCGCCAAAATCCTGATCCAATCAGCCTGGTTGAAAAGGCTGGATTGGGATACTCCGCTTCCTGCAGAAGACGCTCAGCAGTGGCAGCTTCTTCTCTCCGAGTTTCCCCTACTCGAGAAGCTTCGTATAAAACGCTGGCTGGGTACCAGCACCCGAAACGTGCAAGTCGAGTTCCACGGCTTCGCCGACGCATCCGAACGGGGATTTGCCGCCGTAGTTTATCTCCGCGTAATATCCGCTGACTCTATCTCAGTCAGCCTACTCGCGGCAAAGAGCAAAGTCGCCCCTGTGAAGCCCGTGACGCTTCCACGACTCGAACTCTGCGCCGCCACCTTACTGGTCAACCTCACGCGCCATCTCCACTCCTCTTTGAATTTACTCGCAGCGCCAGTATATCTCTGGACCGATTCCCAGGTCACCCTCTATTGGATCAAGGGTCACGCCTCCCGATGGAAGACCTATGTAGCCAATCGAGTGTCGCTGATCCAACAACGGCTTCCCGAGGCACAATGGAAACACGTGCCCGGGAGGGAGAATCCCGCCAATTGCGCCTCCAGGGGAATCTCGCCGAAGGACCTGCTTGATCATCCCATCTGGTGGACTGGGCCCAGCTGGCTAAGCGAAGATTCTTCACTGTGGCCGAACGAGAGCAGCAGGATGTCGATCACTAGCGTTCCCGAAAAACGATTGACCTCATTAGCTATCACCAGTGAGAACAAGCAAGAACCGGAAATCCTTCTCCGATTCTCAGCGTTACACAAACTCTTACGAGTCTCAGCTTGGTGTTATCGATGGCGCCGGACGGGAGGGTCCCGTTAGCGCACGGTGCGATAGCGCACCAACCCGATAGCACACGAAAAATTGACACAATTCCCGATAGCGCACCAACCCGATAGCACACGTCCCGATAGCGCACAAAGTAAATCGCGCACAATCCCGATAGTGCACCAACCCGATAGCGCACGGATTCACTTTGCAACTTTTCACGCGAAGCGAGGGGGACGGGGTGGGTGCGGGAGGGGGGCCGAAGGCCCCTCTTGCACCCCCCCGTGTGTGTGTGTGTGTGTGTGTGTGTGTGAGAGGGTGCGTGTGTGAGGGGATAGTGCTTTCGTGCGCTATCGGGTTGGTGTGCTATCGGGTTGGTGCGCTATCGGGATTGTGCGCGATTTACTTTGTGTGCTATCGGGACGTGGGCTATCGGGTTGGTGCGCTATCGGGAATTGTGTCAATTTTTCGTGTGCTATCGGGTTGGTGCGCTATCGCACCGTACGCTAACGGAACCCACTCGCGCCGGACTACCACTCACCTGCACGACTCAACGCTTCAAGCCGACAAGCTCGACGCGGTCCTGCTTCGTTGGCTCAGAGTCGTCCAGAAGGTGCACTACGCCGCTGAACTCACAGCTGCACAAGGATTACGCCCGATGCCTCATCGCAGTCGTCTGGCTAGCCTGCGTCCGTTCATTGACGTCAACGGAATATTACGGGTTGGAGGCCGGTTGAAGCATGCAATGCTGTCTTACGACGAAAGGCATCCCATGATTGCACCACCAAACCATGGCTCACCAAACTCCTTGTGGAATCCTGCCATCGTCGGACGCTACACGGAGGAGTACAACTAACACTCGGTCTCCTTCGCCTTCGTTTCTGGGTTCCACAGGGCCGTGCCGTGGTGAAGCGAGTGCTTCATCGATGCGTGACGTGCACCCGCTGGCGAGCCAACATACCTCAACCCCTGATGGGTAACCTCCCTCGAGGAAGAGTGACTCCCGCACGTCCGTTCCTAAGGACAGGGGTGGATTACGCTGGCCCAATATTCACTCGCACGAGCAAGGGACAAGGGCAGCGGGCGCACAAGGCGTTCATAACCGTCTTCATCTGTCTTTGTTCCAGGGCAGTCCACCTCGAAGTTGTTTCAGGCTACTCTTCGGAAGCATTCCTCGCTGCATTGCGCCGGTTCATCTCCCGTCGAGGAGAGAGATATACTGTGCAGAGAGATATACTCAGATTGCGGAACAAACTTTGTTGGTGCGGACAAGGAACTGCGAGAATTGTTTCGCGCATCTTTTACCGACGGCCGCCGCATTTCACAGGCCATCTCCAAAGAGGGCATGTCGTGGCATTTCAATCCACCAGCCGCACCCCACTTCGGAGGACTCTGGGAGGCAGCGGTGAAATCAACGAAATATCACCTGCGACGGGTGATAGGAGAAGCGAAACTTACCTTCGAAGAGATGAGTACCCTTCTGGCTCAAATTGAAGCATGTCTCAATTCTCGCCCATTACAGGCCATGTCTGATGATCCAGACAATCTTTCCGCACTCACTCCAGGACACTTCCTGATAGGAGCTCCATTGCTGACGATTCCCGAGCCGTCATTGGCCCAGGAAGTACCGAACACGTTGTCTCGATGGCAACTCCTCCAACAAATGCGTGACTATTTCTGGTAACGATGGTCACGGGAGTACATCCATACGCTGACATCCCGACCGAAGTGGCTTAAGGACGAACTCATCCCGGAAGTCGGAGCACTCTGCCTTATCCGCTCCGAGGCCTCTCCGCCTACTCGATGGCCCCTTGCTCGGATCGTCAAACTGCATCCGGGCGATGACGGCATTGTTCGCGTCGTCACATTGCGGACCGCCGCTTCGGAACTTGTTCGACCACTAATAAAAATCGTGCTCCTACCAGGAGTGAAAGATTCGCATTCGTGTGCGGACGATTAGTTAAATCGCCTCGTTTTCCTTCATACCGCCATCCATTTTCGTTCATCACTTGTACAGCTTCTCACTATACCACATAAATTCAGCATACAACGCACTGTATCACACGTCACTCATCTTCGATCCACATTTACATCACCTCTCACACGCCATATTCACTTAATTCTGCGCACCTTCACTTATAGTTAGAGTGCATTATTCAATACATTTTTCATTACACTCTGCCCGTTAACAATAGTCACTCGCTGTAATCCCGTTATCCCATTGACACGTTCACATTCCATTGTGAAACATATGCTTTCGATATACTCAAAACGCGCTATCTTACTACGTCATCGTACGCGTCATCTCATTCAAGATCGCAATCAATACAGTACTTTGATAGGACCGTCCGCGACACCTGTTCGTGTGCGAACATACTCACGAAATTCGTCATGTACTGACGAGGCGGGCGGGATGTTCGAGAAACCAACCAGTAATTTGCATTTCCGATGGCAGCGTGATAAAATTCAATTAGTTAAAAATCGATACTAATATCTAATGAAATTCGAATTCAACGGGCGTCGAAAATCTCGAATTTTCGGTCCATCAGAAAAATTCAACCGCTCGCGTTATCTTCCGTTTTTTGTGTCTTATAAGAAATGCCTGTAATAAACGTTAGTCAAAACAACGTCAACCGTCGACCAAAATCAGCGTGACGTACGGGCATGCGCACCCATACGTCACGATCAGCTGATTGCCAATCAGCTGTCCTAAAAAGACTGCGCGCATGGCAACCGCGAAAAAGCCGACGTCAGACCTCATCGGCGGCCAATCATACGCGGCGCCATGAGGTCACCGCTAAATAATTAAAATTATTGGGCCACGTCGCAACGGGCCCAAAATTTCGCACGCTATATAACTGGCACCGCACGTAGGGCCCACGAAGTCTAGCACTTTTCGAGGTCTCGTACTTGTCGCTTAAAACCGCTCGCTTGAAACCGCTTGTAAAACCGCTCGCCTGAAACCGCTTGTAAAACCGCTCGCTTAAAACCGCTTGGTTACGCCGCCTTGCAGTCTTCGGACTCAACTCGCCGTTAAATTTCAGTTCCTGAAATTATTGTACATATATATATATATATACAGGGTGACCCATTTTAACTTAGGCAGCCAAATAACTCGAAAACTAAGCCCAGCAAACAAAAATGTTTCAGACAAAAGTTGTATGGTTTCGAGGGGGCCATAAGATGGTACCATTGGTTTGACCTTGAAGAGTCATTTGAAGGTCACGTGAAAGTCACTTCAATTTTTTTAAATGGAACACCCTATATATTTTTGCACATTCTTGTAGCTTATCTCGAGAGCTTTCCAAAACACTATAATTAACTACCTTTTCGTTAAGTACTTTTTGAGTTATGAGGCTTGAAATAATTTCTTAATTTTACATAAACCGTAAAATATTTTGTAAAATATTCATTTTTCGATTATCTTACCTTAATACTTTTACGTACAAAATAATGAGAGGAATCAATTGGTGTAAAAAAAACACATAGTTGTTTTGAAGAAAAAATATGTAATTTGCAATTAACAATTCCATATTTTTTCTTAAAAATAACTATGTGTTTTCTTTACACCAATTGATTCCTTTCATTATTTTGTACATAAAAGTATTAAGGTAAGATAATCGAAAAATGAATATTTTACAAAATATTTTACGGTTTATGTAAAATAAAGAAATTATTTCAAGCCTCATAACTCAAAAAGTACTTAACGAAAAGGTACTTAGTTATAGTGTTTTGGAAAGCTCTCGAGATAAGCTACAAGAATGTGTAAAAATATATAGGGTGTTCCATTTAAAAAAATTGAAGTGACTTTCACGTGACCTTCAAATGACTCTTCAAGGTCAAACCAATGGTACCATCTTATGGCCCCCTCGAAACCATACAACTTTTGTCTGAAACATTTTTGTTTGCTGGGCTTAGTTTTCGAGTTATTTGGTTGCCTAAGTTAAAATGGGTACCCTGTATATATACATTCTTAATTTTTTTGTATTGTGTGGTGTTGGATTAAAACTGAAAAGACCAAAAAAAAATTACGTGTCGTGGCTCGTCTTTATTATTTAATCGTGTGGTGTCCTCCTATAAAATTTTGTCGCTTCGCGCCTCTCGTAACGACGCGTTCATCCGCGAACAATCATTTACTTCATTTTTATACCAAAAAAGTTCCATATAGAAAAATGAATATAGATTGAGTTATAGAATCATCAAATCTTTTGCAGTGAATGCAGTTATCCATGGAATAAGAATCGGTTTACATTTTGAAAAAAATGAAGTAAAAAGTAGTAAAGAGAAGTAATTTACATTCTTTTTCTATATAGAACTTTTTCATTTTTTATATAGAACCATTCTTCTAATCTTTCAGACACTTTATACACTTTTCAATAAATATCAAACTACTTCCTTCTGAATTTAATATAGTTGATATGATATTGTCTTTATTGTATATTATTTACATAAACGTATTGTTAATTTCAGAAAAAATTGATTCTAAAAATTGGAGGCAACACTCCACGAAATAGCATTCATCGTGCTTTAGAACGAATTATCAGCAATAAATGCGCTATGAACTGTTCCTGGAAAGGCGTTCGATTAAATTATAAAATATGTAATTTAACATTTATTAAGAATATACGTGGTAAATATTTTAAAATTATATTTAACTATTTTCTTAAATTCTCAGTTTTTAGATTATACAAACGTACATTTTTTTAATTCTAATAGATACTATTTAATTATTAAAGTGATTTTTATTTTATATACGCGCACACACATTAATATTGTTAATTAAATTTTAACTTATTTTACAGATACCATATGCTCTGTACATTCAGGTTTAACTGAAGCCGAATTTGACATAACCGCTGCGGAATGGTTCCGATTTGCTAAGCAACGAGTAGCACGGGAAGAAAAAAAATAATCTGTAATAATCTACAGATTATTATCACAGATTATTACAATACATGGTGCTATTTATAATTTTATATGAGGCTATTCAAGCACAGATCCAGTTTTTGTTTTCTTAGATAGCCTTAATTATTTTAAAAATTTGATAAAAAATGTCATTTTTAGTTACTATTTTTATACTTAAAGGTTACTTTTTGTTACTATTTCTGTCAAAAAGCAGTCACTATTTTATTTTTTTTTTGGTCCGATGACTGGATGTCAACGCTGTGTTTCTATAATATACGATGCTTTCCAGCAAGCGACACAAACGACACAGTCATCATACCATTCTATCTGCTTTTAACATCAGTGAGCAACAAACATAGAATGATACACTGTGTCGCTTGTGTCGCTTGCTGCAAAACACCGATAATAAATTATTTCTGTGTACGCATATTATTAGGGTGATCCCTTATAGTTAGTATATACAGGGTGTCCCTGAACACTCTATTGTGCACTTGTTAAGGAGGTAGAGCGCAGTAAATTAAATAAAGAAATCCCATACCGTTTAACAATTTTTACAATAATAATAGAAATATTAATTATTAAAATCGTACGAATGAGAGAAGCGCTCGATCGCTCATCGTCATTTTCACGTTTCGCGCGAAACGTGAAAATGACGATGACGGTAACCACGGGTAGCGGCGCGCTGTCCCTCCCTCGCCGCGCGTCGGCAGGCAATGTCTGACACGGTGGGCCGTGCTATAGCTCGAGCGATCGAGCGCTTCTCTCATTCGTCCGATTTTAATAATTAATATTTCTATTATTATTGTAAAAATTGTTAAACGGTATAGGATTTCTTTATTTAATTTACTGCGCTCTACCTCCTTAACAAGTGCACAATAAAGTGTTCAGGGACACCCTGTATATATATACAGGGTGGGCCATTTTAATCTATGCACCCAAATTTCTTTGTACCTAAGACAGATACGGAAAAATTATTCAGACAAAAGTTGTTTGGTTTCGAGGGGGCTATAAGATGGTATCATTGGTTTGACCTTCAAGAGTCATTTGAAGGTCACGTGAAGGTCACTTCAATTTTTTTAAATGGAACACCCTATATATTTTTGCACATTCTTGTAGCTTATCTCGAGAGCTTTCCAAAACACTATCATTAAGTACCTTTTCGTTAAGTACTTTTTGAGTTATGAGGCTTGAAATAATTTCTTAATTCTACATAAACCGTAAAATATCTAGTAAAATATTCATTTTTCGATTATCTTACCTTAATACTTTTACGTACAAAATAATGAGAGGAATCAATTGGTGTAAAGAAAACACATAGTTATTTTTAAGAAAAAATATGGAATTGTTAATTGCAAATTACATATTTTTTCTTAAAAATAACTATGTGTTTTCATTACACCAATTGATTCCTCTCATTATTTTGTACGTAAAAGTATTAAGGTAAGATAATCGAAAAATGAATATTTTACTAGATATTTTACGGTTTATGTAGAATTAAGAAATTATTTCAAGCCTCATAACTCAAAAAGTACTTAACGAAAAGGTACTTAAGAGGATGCTGGACTTTACTGTTTTATCGACTAAATCGATTATAATTTTGGGCACCGAAATCTTTTTATTGATTACACGGAACAATAAACGTTTCTCTACGATTAAAGTATACATAGAAATAAAATGGGAACCTCCCGGTTGTATGTCAAAAACAAAAAAAAATTGAAAAGTTATAGTTTTTTTATCGGCTCTTAGCGTCAAGTCGTAACAATACTTGCTTTATATAAAAATTGTGCAGTTTATATGGATAAAATAAGATAGGTTCCTATTCGAGATTGCATGAAAGAATATAGATGAACTTTCAGAAATGAGTTTAGAAGCCTGGTAAAAAATATTTAGGTGTCTAAAGTTTTCGTTCATATGTGTGTGTGCGAGATCGAGGCACGAGAGTAAAACAGGCCCGTAGATTAGTTGCTCGATATCGAGACAGACGGCGCTAGAATCGGTTTGTGTGACAAGGAGAGACAATCTCGTACCATCCTTCTCTTCCATTTCACGTGTAATAGTATACGTCAGTATACATATATGCGCACACTAAGGCATTATACTCTTGCGTTTTTTTTCTCGTATTGCGCGTCATAGATACTCGCTGTCGCGCGGCGCCGTAACAATCGTACGCGTAACAAGCTGCGTGAAAACAGCGTTACAACGTGTTACGTGGAAAATATTCTATGTAAGTTATACACAATATATATACACAATATATATATATATATATATTGTCGGCTGGTTGTTTTTAGAAATATTTCATACCAGATGCGGTTTGCATGTGCGATCTGGTTATTAAAATATTTATTTCAGAGGCGATCTATTCGTGAGCTGATTATTGTTTTTAAAAATCCAGAGGCGATCTAATTCGTGTGCTGGTGTAAAAAAACCTACAGGCGATTTAATTCGTGTGCTGGTTATTCAAAAAAATCCAGAGGTGATTTATTCGTGGGCTGGTTGTTTTTAAAAATATTTTATATCAGATGCGGTTTGCATGTGCGCTCTGGTTATTAAAATATTTATGTCAGAGGCGATCTATTCATGAGCTGATTATTTTTAAAAAAATCCAGAGGCGATCTAATTCGTGTGCTGGTTTAAAAAAACCCAGAGGCGATTTAATTCGTGTGCTGGTTATTCAAAAAAATCCAGAGACGATTTATTCGTGGTCTGGTTGTTTTTAAAAATATTTTATACCAGATCCGGTTTGCATGTGCGCTCTGGTTATTAAAATATTTATGTCAGAGGCGATCAATTCGTGAGCTGATTATTTTTTAAAAAATCCAGAGGCGATCTAATTCGTGTGCTGGTGTAAAAAAACCTAGAGGCGATTTAATTGGTGTGCTGGTTATTCAAAAAAATCCAGAGGCGATTTATTCGTGGGCTAGTTGTTTTTAAAAATATTTTATTACCAGATGCGGTTTGCATGTGCGCTCTAGTTATTAAAATATTTATTTCAGAGGCGATATATTCGTGAGCTGATTATTTAAAAGAAAAAAACATCCAGAGGCGATTTAATTCGTGTGCTGGTTATTTGAAAAGTATTTCAAAGGCGATTTAATTCGTGTGCTGGTTATTCGAAAAGTCTTCCAGAGGCGATTTAATTCGTGTTCTGGTTATTCAAAAAAAATCTAGAGGCGATCTAATTTAATTTGTATGCTGGTTATTTAAAAAAAAATTCGAGAAGCGATCTCAATTTGTGTGCTGGTTACTAAAAATGTTTTACATCAGATACGATTTGCATGTACATTCTGGTAGCGAAATTTAAACGAAATTTAATTCAGAGATCATAAAGACACTGCCTCAACTAAAAGGCATATTTGATAAGAATAAAAATCCAGATGAGATGAATCATTGGACGCGTCATAAGAGATGATTCTTATTTTGAAAGCGTGCTACATTTCGATAATTCTTATATAATTGCAGCATGTCACATAGCGACAAAAGCTAACAAATTATTGGAGCAAATTATAGTGATTGCTGGCGATTTTTTTTGATGACACCAAGTTTCGAATGTACGATAGTCTACCCGGCTGTACATATGATAAATTGGTGCCTAAAAAAAAATTACTTTTATCGCCGTTGCCTACAAATAATATAATATTTAAAAAGCTTTAACAACCTAATAGCATATGCTGCAGCTTTCGCTACACTACTATAAACTATAGCCTTAGAAGGAAATCCTTGTAAGGAAAAATATTTCAATAATGTGTAAAATATATGAAGCAACATTTTTTTTTAAATTATAGCAGAAAATTAATTACAATACCTTTTCCAAAATGTATTGGTAAATTATTCATATATCATATTTTAAATTTATCATATCTGATCACGATATTCTAATGAATATCGTTAGAAAAAGACGCCTCAATCTCGTTTGCATATATCGGAGAGACGAAAAAATTACACATATTATGGTTGTGTCTCACGGGAATGGGCGATGAAGGGGCCCATTATATTATCGATATAAATCTATTATTTCGATGCTTTTGAGGCAAAGAATATAGTGTGAAAATATTTATAAATATTATTTATAAATTTTACGAATATATACATTACATCAAACAATTTGCATAATATATTTTATATTGTTAGTTTTTCATTATATCGATTTAACAAACGTCGTACATAAATTGTAACTTGTGGAAAGTTATATGCAAATATCCTTTTTATTGTATGTATACAGAATGTCGCAGAGTACTATATATGTATAAGCGCTTGTGAAGAAAGCGCAGTAAATTGAAAAAAATCCCATAGCATTTTACGATTTTCGCAATAATAGAAATATTAAATAAAATCGGACGAATGTGTATCTTTGCGTGTCTGAAAAAGGAGAGAGAGAGAGAGAGAGAGAACGCTCGGCCATTCGAGCTATCGCACGGTCTAGCATGATAGACATTTTGTCGGCGCGCGGCAAGGGAAAGGACAGCGCGGCGCGACGATGACGGTGTAACCGATAGTAGCGGCGTGCCCTGTTGTCCCTCCCCTTGTCACGCGCCGACAAAATGCCAAACACACTGGATCATGCGATAGCTCGAACGGCCGAGCGCTTCTCTTTCTCTCTTTTTCTATCTCCCACACACAGATACATATTTCCGATTTTATTTAAATTTCTATTATTATTACGAAAATTGTAAAATGCTATGAGACTTTTTTGTTCAATTTACTGCGCTCCTCACAAGCGCTTATATATAGTACTCTGCGACATTCTGTATACATACATAAAAAGGATATTTGCATATAACTTTCTACAAATTACAATTTATGTACGACGTTTGTTAAATCGATATAATCAAAAACTAACAATATAAAATGTATTATGCAAATTGTTTGATGTAATGTCGTATATTCATAAAATATTTATAAGTAATATTTATAAATATTTTCACAATATATTTTTATTATATATATAAAGAGACATAGCTAATGAGAGCAATGATAGAATTGTATTTAAATATGTATGCAATAAAGACAGATCTATACTCTAAAATCGTTGCTTGTGCGAGACGATAGAGCAGTAGAAATGCAACATATTTTTTGTTTCAATATAAATACAATTAAACACAATACAAAAAAAAGCTTGTATTTCACATTGCTCTTTTTAAAATATGTGCCATATGTCTTTCTACTCTAGATAATACTGTCGGTAACATAACTATAAGTGTTGGTAATATACCGACGCTTTTAGTTATGTTAAAATGAGGGCGCCTACCCGTCGGAGTTCGGCCGCGACTCCGGCATCCTCTTAATGATAGTGTTTTGGAAAGCTCTCGAGATAAGCTACAAGAATGTGCAAAAATATATAGGGTGTTCCATTTAAAAAAATTGAAGTGACCTTCACGTGACCTTCAAATGACTCTTGAAGGTCAAACCAATGATACCATCTTATAGCCCCCTCGAAACCAAACAACTTTTGTCTGAATCATTTTTCCGTATCTGTCTTAGGTACAAAGAAATTTGGGTGCATAGATTAAAATGGCCCACCCTGTATATATATATATATATATGTATGTATATGTATATATGTATGTATGTATATACATATATGTATATATGTATGTATGTATATACATATATGTATATATGTATATATACATATATATATACATACGGGATGGTCCCGTTAGCGCACGGTGCGATAGCGCACCATCCCGATAGCACACGAAAAATTGACACAATTCCCGATAGCGCACCAACCCGATAGCACACGTCCCGATAGCACACAAAGTAAATCGCGCACAATCCCGATAGCGCACCAACCCGATAGCGCACCAACCCGATAGCGCACCAACCCGATAGCGCACGGATTCACTTTGCAACTTTTCACGCGAAGCGAGGGGGACGGGGTGGGTGCGGGAGGGGGGCCGAAGGCCCCCCTTGCACCCCCCCCCCCGTGTGTGTGTGTGTGTGTGTGTGAGAGAGTGCGTGTGTGAGGGGATAGTGCTTTCGTGCGCTATCGGGTTGGTGTGCTATCGGGTTGGTGCGCTATCGGGATTGTGCGCGATTTACTTTGTGTGCTATCGAGACGTGGGCTATCGGGTTGGTGCGCTATCGGGAATTGTGTCAATTTTTCGTGTGCTATCGGGTTGGTGTGCTATCGCACCGTGCGCTAACGGAACCCACTCTATACATACATACATATATATATAGTTAATATATATATATATATATATATATATATATATATAGAAGGTTTATATATGTTACATTTGTTCAGAAATTCGTTATATTTATATATATATATATATATATATATATATATATATATAAATTATCATTTTTGTGATATAATGTTTTTGTGGACACATCATTAGGGTACACACATAAAATTGTTTCATTTCATCACAATTATAATAATAAGAATAATATAACGTATTTAAAAGCTTTTTATTTTGTCTATGAAAATTATAAATCTAAATATAATTTACGACCTATATTTTTTATCTATACAATCTTTTACTATAATTACTTTTCAAAAATAATAAAAGATAAAAGATTTTATATTTTAAGATGTGTATTAAATTAAATTAATATTATGTATTAAGTTTAATATATAGACCAATATTAAATGATTTATTTATAATAATCTTAATATATGTGCATAATTTTGTATAGTATCGAAATTTGAAAAGTAATTATAATAAAAGATTGTTATATGTTTTAATATATATATGCGCGTATGTGCGTGCGCGCGCGCACGCACACACACACACACATATACATATATATCACGCATCTCAAGAAGAAAAAATTGTAATAACAATTTTTTAAATTTCTTTTGTTGTATAGAATATGAATGTAAACATAGTACACGATGTCAACATAACTTTCTTATAAAATTTACATTCTTTGAAACATGCTTACAGAAAAGCTATATTGATATCGTGCACTATGTTTTCACATTCAGATTCTACAACAAAAGAAATTTATAAAATTGTTGAGTTACTACGGTTTTTTTTCTTGAGAGATGTGTGGTGTGTGTGTGTGTGTGTGTGTACATTTAATTGTAACAATTATATAAATTGATACATTACAAACACATAACTGTAACAAAATTAATATATAACATAATATTGCTACTAATTTGATATTTATATAGTTGTTATATAAATATTACATGTATATTCAAAAACATTTGAAAATTATGATGTAACATTTATATAATAATTATATAAATGTCAAACCAATAGCAATAATGTTATCTTAATTTTATTACAGTTATATTCTTAATGTAACAATAATATTACATTATATAACTGTTACAATTAAATGTATAACTATTATATAACACTGCTGCTTCCTTGAGTGGGAAATTACAAGGAATGAGAGTATTACATGTTATAATCCTGTAATATTACTTGTTACATTTGGTTACACTGAGTTATGTTACCGTTATAACATAGTTATAAAATGTGTTTGCTGGGTAATATCAGTTATTTAAAAACATTTGGATGTATCGCATATTGTCATGTTCATAAAAATGCGCGTAATAAATTACAGCCTAGTGGTAAGAAAGCGATAATGGTAGGATATGCGCAAGAACAAATCGGGTACCGGTTATTTGATATTGAACGTAAAGTAATAATTGAAAAACGTAATGTAATTTTTGATGAAAATTTGAAGAGGTTACTTCTTGAATAAACAAAAAATAGTCAACAATGATAGCATGAATTGGAGTATCGAAGATATTCTTAATTTATCAGACAATAGTAATACAAATTCTGAAGATAATAAGGAAAGCGATATAGATTCAGACGTAGAGAATATAGAAAATAATGAAAAGGAACCATGTTTAGAAAACAATGATCTAAATAGGAATAATGATAAATTTCAGGATATAGGAAACTGTACTAGAGGAAGACCAAAGGGCCTTACGATGGCAGAAAATTTAAGGCAGAAGGAGAAAATCTTAGCGGATAGAGAAGAACGATTAAGGAGAGAAGGAGTAAGACGCTCTGAAAGACTTGAAAAAATTAATCACGCTCAACTAGCGGAGAATATCTACATACCACGTGATTTTAATGAAGCATGTAACGATAAAAATTGGCAAGAAGCGATGGAAAATGAATTAGAATCGTTAGGTAAACATAATGTATGGGATGTAGTAGAACGTCCAAAAGATATAAAAACTGTTAAAAGTAAATGGGTATTTAATATTAAAAGGGATAATGAAAATAGTAGTATTAGATACAAAGCAAGACTCGTAGCAGCCGGATACAATCAGATTAAAAACAAAGATTATGATGAGTCATACTCCCCTGTTGTAAGCATTGACGCATGGCGAGCGTTAATGGCAATTGCTGCCAAGAAAGGATTAAATGTAAGATTATTCGACTTTAAAATTATATATTATATTTATATGGCATATTTGTATGGTAGATTAAATGAGACAGTGTATTTAGAACCACCACCAGGGTTTGAAAAGAAATTTGAAAAGGGAAAAATATGTAAACTTAAAAGAAATCTATACGGATTACCCCAATCAGGGCAAAATTGGTACTTTAGACTAAGGGAGGAACTATTAAAAAATGGTTTTAGGGCGTTAAATTCGGAAAGTTGCATTTTTACTAATCCTAAACAAACGAATTTCTTTGTGTTCAGCTCATACGTCGATGACTTCACTACTTTAGACAACAACAATCATAACTGTGAAAAAATTCTAGAATCATTACGGATAGAATTTGAAATCAATGAAACTACAGAATCAAAAATGTTCCTCGGTATGAAAGTAGAGAATGTGAGTTCAGGTATATATATGTAAGTCAGACTGAGTATATAGAAAAATTATTAAATAGATATGGAATGTTAGAATGTAAGCCGGTTAAAACTCCAATTATAAAAGGAGAGGATAGGATATCTGAACAAAATGGTGAAAAATATGATATTAATTCATATCAAGAATTAGTTGGAGAACTTTTGTATTTAGCAAATAGAACACAAGACCTGATATCGCATTTGTAACCTCATATTTATCACAGTATAATCTTGTCCGGAAATGCGACATTATATGTTAGGTAAAAGGGTACTACGATATTTACAAGGCACCAAATATAAACGCCTCTACTATGATCGTAATAAGTCTGGATTGTTAAAAGCATATTCTGATGCCAGTTGGGGCAATGCTGAGAATGGCAAATCATTTTCAGGGGGAGTTATATACATTGGCAATTCACTTATTTCATGGAAGGGTAAAAAACAGTGAACAGTTGGAAATTCGACTTGCGAAGTAGAATTATTTGCAGTCTCTGAAATTGTTATAGATGTTATATGGCTTCAAAATATGCTTACAGAATTCGGTTGTAACATAAATTTTAAAACAATACTTATTAAATAGTTTATATGTAACTTTTATAGTAATTTTTTTTATATCGGCGAAAAGTTATTATTTAACGAGAAATATTAAATTAAAATAACTCTTATTTGAACAGTAAAATAGCGCGCCTAAAACATATTAACTAGCCTAACTTACAACGTGACGTCATATCTTATATGCACTGAGCACCAGAGAGAAGTTAGATATAGAGTGCGGGAGTCATAGCGGATCGTGTAAGTGGGAAAGTCAGATTATTAAAAAGAGAGGCATAGCTCATCGTATCCGACTGTCATTGTCTAATAGCGCAAGCGCGATTAGATTTGGGCGGAGTTTGGAGAGCCAGAAAGGTTAGATAATATATTTGTGGCACGTTATCAGGCAAAAAGAGGTTAAATAAATTTATTGTTACATCAAAATATTAAATATAATAAGAAATATAATACAGGAAGGTGTACTAAATACATATTAACTTCTCTTTGGCTCTTCAAACACCGTCCAAATCTCATCGCGCTTGCGCTATTAGACAATGACAGTCAGGTACGATGAGCTATTCCTCTCTTTTTATTGACCTTACGCTTTTCTGGCTGGCTCCCGCACTCTATATCTAACTTCTCTCTGCTGAGCACTGACAGCTGACACGTATTAAAGTCGAGTCTACTTTTGTTGCCAAGACCATTTTATTGTAAGTGATTCAAAAATAATAATATAAAATATATATATTTTTTTCTACATAATAATTTTATAATTTAATATATAAACTTTATAATCTAATATAAACTTTATAACCTAAATATAAACTTATTATAAATTTATAACTAATGTTATAAACTAATTATAAACTTTTCATTTTAGTTAAAAGAGGATTTGGAGAATTATGTTCGTTTTTGTATGATGGGTGGTCCTTTGCGATTAAAAAAAGATGCTGTTCCCCGTTTTTTCGACTGTCAACCAGATCGTCCAGCAGCAGCAACCCATGATCTTCGCTCTGCATTTGTAAAAATTAATAATAAGAGACAAGTTACGGAAATGCTTACTTTAAATGAGAATATTTCACTAAATATGAAAAAAAAGAAAATACTGAACAAGAACGAAGAAATATCTAGTAAGAATATAATGAAGATAAATGAAGACTCTAATGTGTCTATAAACGAAACTCCTCATTGTCAGAGTACATCAAATACGTTAATGAACTCAATAGTTTTATCAACCAAAAATTGTCCCGAAATAGAAATTATTGATTACTCTTCAGAAAAAGAAAACAGTCACAATAATGACAATTTGAATACACAAATTTTAAAATCTTTTCCATTTAAACCAAAAGTTCATTTTCGAAATAAAAAAATTTCATGTAATATTAAAACTCCTGTTAAAAATATATCTTGCTCACCAATCAAAATAAAAAATACGACTAACGTAGCAACGTCAACCTAACCAATTCAATTTGATGAAATTGAAATTAAAAGCTTCCATTCTAGTACAACCACTACCACTTTATCAAGCACATCTACTCAAATAAAAATCAGTGGAAGTGATTATGAACCATCATCTGATGACGTAGATAAATTTGATAATATAAAATTAAATGCATTACATGTAATTATACATTTAATTAGTTGTAATCCAAAAAGTTATATAGGAGTTCCGATAGAGTGGTATTGGATAATAAATAGCTTAAGTACTTACACTAAAGTTTCAACTGACCATATAAAATTAACATTAATGAAAATAAAACTTGATGATACATTCGAGAGATTAGGTGAACAGTTTGGGATATCAACAAATCATGCAAGTCGTATATTTAATTCCTGTTCCAAAATTAGCGTATTATTTTAAAGAGTTTATTTATTTTCCTACAAAGGAAAGTATTTTAAAAACATTGCCAATACCGTTTAGAGTTCATTTTAGCCACGTGCAATCAATAATAGATTGTTTTGAAATACAAATCGAAAAACCTTCCAATTCTGTTCATCAATCATTAACATGGTCAAAATATAAAAAATGTAACACTCTTAAATATTTAATATCTGCTACTCCTGATGGTTTTATTAATTTTATATCTAATGGATACGGCGGTAGAACAAGCGATACATTACTTTTTGAAGAATGTGGTATACTGAATCAATTACCTGAAAAATGTGGAGTTATGGCTGATAGGGGATTTAAATCTATTCAGACTATATTGAATAAGAAACAATGCGAACTAATACGACCACCTAGCGTTTCCAACAAAGAAAAACCAACAAAAGATGAAGTTTTATTAACAAAACAAATAGCAAGCTTAAGAATTCATATTGAAAGAATTATAAGACGGTTAAGAGAATTTCAAATTTTAACTCCTCATTCGTGTTTAAAAAAATATATAATGCCACAAATTGATTCGATAGTTATAATAGTATGTGCTCTTATAAATATACAAATGCCTATTATAAAAACGTAAGTGTTACAAATATAAAAAAAAGATTTTACATATATATCTTATAAATAATATTTTATGGTCACACAAAACAGACTACTTATTAATGTATTACAAATCTATATTTAAGAAAGATATTACATATTAACGCATTACACTTTCAAGTAATTTTGGGAAAATATTCCCTTTCCAAAAATCTATTGCTTTATTATTGTGTGGATATATTGTGCATCATAATTTAATTTAATTATAGTAACTTTTTCATTTGTTTCAAAGGCAGGATCAACAATACAAAATAAACCTTTTGTCGTACCAGTAGCTAACATTTGCAAATACATTTGCGTTTTATACTTTAAGCTGATTTATTTATTATTAAAATACGTTGTAAAAGTTTTTTCTGAGCTCGGACATTTTACTTCTACAATAAAATCACTACCTAAAGCATCTGGAGAAGCACCTAGAATTGGATAATTACGTAATATTATAAATCCACTGTTTTTTAAATTTTCTCCCACTTGTTTCGAAACTATAGAAATAACTTCTTTTTCTAAACGTCTTCCTCGTTCCATATGTATAGTATCAAATGATTTTGTAGAACTGATGACACTTCGTACAAGACTACCATTAGATTTCTGACAATGAGCAGCTTCATATATTTTCGAAGCAGTAATTCTGCCGTATCTTAGTTCATGCCAAAGTATATCTTGATATTGATTTTTAGTATTTTTCTCTACAACCTGACATGAACTTACTGAAATATTACTTTTAATGAAATTTAAAAAGTCATCTGCATTAGAACAACCACTTTTAGCAAATTCAATTAATAAATAATGAATAGATAATGTTGTAACTTCACGTTCTTTTAATAAATAATGATGTCTTGATAATTGACTATCTAATTGTTTTTCTTTTGCGCAATTAATAACATGTATCAAAAATGGTATCTTGTCGAGCTCTTCTTCTTTTTTATCAAAATTATTGTTTCTATTTGGCAACTCGTACTTACTCAATATTTTCGTGGTGATAAATTTATTAGTATTTCAAACTGCAGATAAAGCTGATTTTTTCCAATAGCATTCAATTTCTGTAGGTGAAGGATTTTCAAAACGACGATTGCACCACATTAAAAATGCAACTGCATGTTTACACCCCCCTAAAAAATTATATATATATATATATATATATATATATACATTTGTTTAAATTATAAAGCTTCTATTATGCAAAATTATTCTATCTTTTTTTGTACAATTACCAAGTTTTTATACTTACACAATTACAGATAGTATTGATTCACACTACTGATTCTTCTTTTTACTTACCACTAGAAGCTGCGCAATCATGACACTCTAAGCTTATTATTTTTTCCTCTTCTTCATTGACAAGCAATGTAACAGAATAAGGTTTTGTTTTCACACGATGTTCAGGGCATATCCTTGCTTTCAATAAGCATAGTGGTCCATTTCTGCGCAGGCAAACATAACCTATAGCAGAATCTCCGTAGTGTTCACGGCTGGATCTGTTATATATAAAATTTTCTATATAATAACGAGTTTCACCAAAAAATCACGTAAAAAATCTGTTTTGAAAAATGATTTCTAACTTACTGAAATGCTTTTGTTTCTCGCAGTTCAGGCACGTTACATCTGTCATCACTTCTTAACAAATCGATCACCATAAAAATATTTATTTTTGGCAAATTGGTTGAATCTGCTTTTATAAAGCCCTTTTCAACCATTTTAAAAATACCTGATATATTTAAAACTGCTACGAATATTTATATTGCTTATTGTTACAGTTTTCCTCATTAAGTCTGTTTATCCTGTATAAGATATGACGTCAATATGCTTGTAACCAATGAGAACGCATCATCAGACTGAGATTAAAAATTCAAATTTTAGTTATTTTTAATTAAATATATTTCATATTTAAATGATATAAAATTCGAAAAATAATAATTTTCAAAAATAAAATAGATTTATTTTTCTGATAAACAAAAAAAATTACATTTTTACAAAATGTTAAAACCGAATTAAACTGTACCGAATATATTAGTAAACCGATTAATATATTTTGCGATAATCAAGCGACTATACAATGGCTAAAGAACGTCGTCAAGGTCGTCAACCAAAACATGACATGTTAAGGGGAGGTTCTCATCTAGCGACCCAAAAATTACATGATTTTCTCGATTTTTTTTTTCATGGAAGGAAGTAAATAAAGCACTCAAGTTTTTTTGTAATTATTTAGTATGTATTCAAGTATGTTTACAAATTTTTATAGCGCAAAATATCGAATAGTTAATTGTTTATTTACATGTAAACACGGTCGCCTAAAAAAAAAGTACCTAAGCGGGCGGCACTGTAGCGCTTCCAAATATCATCTGAAATCAAAAAATGAAATTTTTTTATAAAATATATGACATTTACAGGATCTTGAACCTATCCAACTAAGGAAAAGTCAAAAATTAAAAAAATGGCGGACTTTCAAAAAAAAATTCTTTTTTTCGTCTATTTTTCGGCTCTTAAGTGCTATAAAAAAAAATAATAATAACAATAGTCATCTGCGATTAGGTTCAGGATCCCCTAAATTTAATCAACTTTAAAATTAAAAAAAAAATAGCGATATATGCAGTAGTTTTTGAGATATCATGCCGGCCGTCTTAAAAAATACGGTTTTGAGAAAAACACGTTTAAAGTTTTGGTATGCGAATTTTTTGACTAAATGGCAAAATAACGTACCTCTCGGCTAATCGGCGATACCAGGGCCATACAATAATCCTTCCTCGACCTCATAAAATCCCATTTGACTGGCTTGTTCGGCTTTTTTCGAAGACGCAGCTGCTCTTGCGGCATCAGTCATACTTAACTCAGCCGAAGAAATTCGCTTATCGTCGGCTATTTGGACAAAGTTGTGAATTTGTGGACCAATGGCGACTCCCAGCAATTCCATTATTTTCAAGATAGTTATGTGGCCTTCATTGAAAAGTGATACTCCGATGTACGCGGCAATTTCAACAGTCTTGGCAGCACAGTGCAAATGTTTGGGCGCTAGTTTCCACACGCAAGCGTTAACGGACTCATTTGAATTTTGCGTGTTACCGCCGGTACACCGCTCCATTAAATCGTCTGATGTTAGTGCTTCAAAAACTGGTTTAATAGCATCTTTGTCTTTGTCTATTAAAGGAGGCTTGTGCTTAAATGCTTTTAAAGTGCCATAAGCCTCGGCGACGCGCCACTTGCACCAGCTCTCTTTGCCTTCGGGACAGTACATGTGTTGTGGATTTTCATTAGTTGAAATATTGTGATAATAAACAGCCCATATAGCATTTTTCATATCTTTTGCTGAATTAGAATGCCTTCTAATTGCTAAACCATAATATATAGTCAAATCTGCAATTACCTTGTCTGTTAGTTTGCCAGTACCCTTTCCGCCAAGGCCCTTCACGTTTTTCTTCACAGCACGAAGCCGACTTCCCATCCTCTTTTGCACGTGGCCAACACATTCTTTTTTTTTACCGTAATGTCGTCGTACGGGTTCAAATCTTGAAGTGCCTTGAAGGTTTTCGTGTCGTCATCGCCAATATAAAATTCATATTGCACGCCAAGCAATTCTTTTGAACGCGCAAACATCTTCATTGCATCGACCTCCATTTTTCCGGCACTGCCTTTGTGATTAGCACAACACACTTCTTCATGACTTTCCTTCCACAAATTATATTCGATCGTACCTTGCTTTTTTTTTCCAATTGGCACAACTTTGACAAAAAGAGGATTTCACTACAACGTCTAAAACTTTATTCGTATTTTTTCCTATCAACGTAGCAAAACCAAAGAGCGACGAAAAACCTCTTTTCTTCCACGAACCGTCTCCCGAAACAATTAAATTCGTAGGCTCGTTTCCGGCTGCTGTATTTTCACTTATCTCTTCCTTTACAGCTTTCTTTTGAAAATTTTCGAATAGAGCTTTTGATGCCGTGTGTAAATTTTCTATGAAAGTGTAATATATATTATTACTAAACGAATACGTTATATCCAAAATTGAACACATTTTCAAACTTTGAAGACCTCCTCCCAGCAATCGAATGGCAAGCATTAGGCGTCGGTTTATTTCGGAAAAACGGTTTGTAGTTGGGCTGGAATCACACGTTCGCGTTGAACAAGAGCACTCGGCCACTAATTTAAAAGCGACGCCAGCACCATTTGTTTTTAAAAATTTCACATTACTGTTACAATTTGCACACTTTACGAACGTACTTATAAATGAAAAAATATTAAAAAAGTGCAAAATAACGTAATTGGTCGTCAAATCCATCATAACCTCATCGTAATTCGAATCTTTTAGTTTTTTCGCCGATGTACTGACAAACTCCGTTTCAGATTCAACAGTGAACTGGTTGCCTGAAAACGTTCTTTTCCGACTTCTTGATCGATTACCTCCTCTAGTACCTTTTTTATTTAAATTCGGCATGTTTTCAAACAAAAGACACGGTAAAACTGCGTGTGTTCAAAGCACGTGGGCTACTAACGCTACACGCTCTAACGGTCGATATTAGTATATAGCATATATAATGACATCTGGTGGCACTCGAGGTAGCTATAAATACCATGGTCACCCATGGTATGGGGTCCCAAAGGTGGGAAATTCAAAAATATTACGGAAAACACGCGCTGTCGCGTAAATTCCATTTTCGCGTAAAAAGGTGACTCCGGTTTTTTTACTATAAGTTTTTTAAAAAATTAATTTCGTCAAAACGGTTTTCGGGAGCGTATTCTACGGGAAATTTACTAACTTTTTAAGCAAAAAAAATCGATTTTTTGGTCGAGCTTGATGAGAACCTCCCCTTAATCTAAAATTTCACTTTGTACGAGACGAAATCGAAAATGGAGTTATTCAGATATCGTATATTAACACGGATGAAATGATTGTTTGACAAAATCTGTTTCCAAAGAAAAACTGGAATGGTGCTGTGAGCACATGCAATTGATTGAACAATATTGTCAATATTTTAAATAAGAGCGATTATCTGTATGCAAAATCGATTTATAGGGGGAGAGTGTAGGTATATAGTAACAAACCGATTTGCTTATAGTTAGATGGCCATTACATAGATGGCAGTATTAAGGTTACCGATATTACCGATATTACCGTTTTTCTTTTACTTACTTCTCCTCGTGTGTCTGAACACGTCACTTACCTTTTATTTGCTGTGAGCATACGTATATGGGTAATTCTTTTACAAACCGAACACCTGTCTGACCGACCCATTTTTGATTTGCCTGAAAATTTTTTTACGGTTTCTATATCGAAAAAAAAAAGATACGTGTTCGAGGATTTTTTTTTTTTTTGGGAAAAGGGTCGAAAATTTGAGAATTTCGTGATTTTTGGCTTGGAGACTCATTTTCAAAAATTCATAACTCCGGTTCTATTTGAGCTAGAAAAAACGTTTTTTTTTTAATTTAAAGGTAAAAGAGTGAATTTTAAGAAAAAAATTGTTCCAATAAAATTTATGAAAAATTTTACATTGTTATAAACAATTGAAATGTTTAAATCGATTTTTAACAATTGCCCCCACCTCGTAGCACGTTTTAAGTATAACCATCGCATTCTACGTCAAATTTTCTATCGAAAATGCTTTTTTAATCGATGGAGAAATAATTATTACTATTGGAAAAAAATTAATCAAACTAGCGCGATACGTCACATCGGCGCGTCGGTTGCAAGGCACGCCTCATTTTCTCGCCTCATACCGTTTTTATCTGTATTATAGTGTCAGTAGTATATATAGTATATTTTATATTTTTAATTAAACAATATTATTTATTAGTGAATAAGGCTTTATAAAAAATTGGAAAAAAATTAAATACATAATAACATTATTTCAGCTAATAAAGTGATTTATTGATATTTCAATTCATAAGTATTCTACATAAATGTACATGTACATTTGGTCTTAATATATATTTTTTACTTAAAAATTTTTACAATATTTTTTTTTCATACAATGAGAATTGCTTTGCTTCCAATTCTTGAAGAGAGATTGGAATCATACAATGATACTTCAAAGTGCCTTTTATCATTATAGCTTTTTGAAAACGCGCTGATAATCGTTTTTCTTCTTCATCGTACTCATCATTTGTTGAATAGCAACACGTTATATTCGGTAGAGCTTCTGTTCCCCAATCGAATAATTCTTTGGGTGTACGAATAGGATTATTTACCTTTTGAAGACTAGCTCTAGCAGCAAGTCGTTTTAAAGTTCCACCTATTCCGTCACATGGTCCTTTACCATGTGATGTTGGAAAAAAGTGCCACTCAGCTGCCATTTTAAAATCTTCAAAATGATGAGTAAGATTTATAAAATTTTTTTTATTTTTATATTGTCCACTTGCACCATCCGAAAAGTATATTATTTTATTGATGTCTTTTAAATTTGTTTTTATGAATTCCACGAGTTGTCTTTGAAAGAGATGAACAGCAATAGTATCATGACGTAAACATTCAGAAATAGAAACAAAACTTTTGATTTTTAATTCATCTTTGTCATCTTTGTAGTAAATTGAAAATGGATGTATTGTTACTTGATCATTATTCCAGTGTATGCCTTGAACAGAATTTTGTATGACAAAGGCATAATTTTCAGAAAAGTCGCAAATTACGATACATTCATTTTTCATTAATTTAGTTTTTTTATCATTTAACAATTCTCTTTGTTTATTTACTAAAAAGGAATGTAGCAACAATTTACTTAAGCCGCTACTTAAAAATTGTTAAAATTCATCTACATTAGATATTAAGGTCTGTAATGAAGTTCTCTCAGTTGTTACCCACTGTTTGTAGTTGACACTTTCGATTAATTTTTCTTCAAAATTTTGTTCTAATTGCTCAATAATATTCGTTAGGCCAGGGCACTTATCACATAATCCCAAAAAACAATTAGTAGATTGTACTTCACATAACATACGATCCAAACAGTCATGATAATTTTTGATTGGTCGTTGCGATTCAGCTGTGATCGATTTTAAATTCGCTCCATCTATTAATAATTTTACATTTTCATGTATCGGACAGACACAAACTGAATGAGTTCCACTGGCTCCTGCCAATACACAATGTTTTGGTCGTAAACTAGCAAACTTAGAAAAACTACATTTCACTGCTGGGTACATCTCTTGGAATGATTCAAATAATTCTTTTAAGTTATTTAAAAGTAAGCGTTTCTGCATCTGTATTCTTTGCCCATTCACTTTAACAGAGATGTAATCTTTTTGGCCTGGCATCAATTGAGTGTAATCATCAGACTGATAGAAGCTAATAATAGTATTTACATCATCTGCATCTAAAGATGGATGACTTTTGGGATTTGGATCGCTTAATATGCCTTTCTCTTTAGCAATATTTTTTGCAACAGTTATCATATGGCGAGTAGCAGTTGGAAACGCGAGCTCTATTTTTTTGTAAGACCAATGTCTGAAAATAGTTACAATTTTAATTTTTTGAGTACGGTCATCAGTAGTATTAAAACTTTCTTGTAAAGTTCTCAAAATTGTAATGTCATCATCGTCATCATCATCATCATCTGGACCATCGCTATTAATATTAAAAATTTTTTTTTTAATGGCTTCTGTAATTTTTTTTACTTTCGCGTCGAAATACCTCTTTTGTTTTAATTTTTTTTTGTTAATAGGTGAAGATCCTATAAAACTTAATCCTTTGTTTAAATATTCAACACGAACTGTCTGTAACGTTGCACTTTCACCCGAAGGTCCCGAAGTTTCTCCACTGCCAATTTTAGCATCTGAGTCTTCATTTGATGATATGTTGATATTTTCTGGCTATAAAAATAAAAACCCATCTTAGCAATATCGAAAATATATCGAGTAAATCCTGAACTCTCATCATATTATATAGTTACATACCATTTCAACTTGATCATTTTCTTCTTTTAGCTTATTGATGCGCAGGCGACAGGAATCACAAATTTTTTGTTGTAATGACTCCGTAGTTACAGGTATTTTCATTGCATGTAACTGACTTTCATTCACTTTTCGCAATTTTAGTGTTCTTCTTTTTAGATGTTTCTTTAAATTGAAAGGATTAAAACATGAGTCAGTGCGAATATTTTTGCCTTGTAATTTTTGAGACTGTTTTTTAGGCATAGTTATGATTCTCGTCGGCGCCTTGCCGATGGACGCGTTAACCTATACACGAAGGACCGAATTGGCGGGAAATGTTGCAATAACTATACAACGAACAGAAAAGTATTAGCGTGCACAGTAAAGGTAAACAAGTCTACTATTGATGATTTCAACGAAAACTGCGATACTTTGAGAGAGAAAAAAAACACAAAACGCTATAAGCCACTTAATAGAACGAGCGAAAACCACTGAATAGCACGAGGTCAATTTGCCGCATGGACGGGCGGGAGCTAGCGCACAACTGCTCTAACAGCCAAAGTAAAGAATGGATGGAGAAGTTGAACGAGTCAAAAAACCTTAGTATGAAGACTGTCAGCCAATGCTTGTTGGCGGAACGATTCAAATCTCCAACCAAAGATTCTTCCTTATTGAACGACAGATTTTATATGATCATTATTGTTTTTTTCATTTTCATTAAGTCTCATTTGTTAATAAATAATATTATTTAATTAAAAAGTAATTAAAGAATAATTACATTATATATCATTTCTATACACTACATAATATATATTATACTATAATACAGAGAAAAACGGTATGAGGCGAGAAAATGAAGCGTGCCTTGCAACCGACGCGCCGATGTGACGTATCGCGCTAGTTTGATTAATTTTTTTCCAATAGTAATAATTATTTCTTCATCGATTAAAAAAGCATTTTCGATAAAAAATTTGACGTAGAATGCGATGGTTATACTTAAAACGTGCTACGAGGTGGGGGCAATTGTTAAAAATCGATTTAAACATTTCAATTGTTTATAACAATGTAAAATTTTTCATAAATTTTATTGGAACAATTTTTTTCTTAAAATTCACTCTTTTACCTTTAAAGTAAAAAAAAACGTTTTTTCTAGCTCAAATAGAACCGGAGTTATGAATTTTTGAAAATGAGTCCAAGCCAAAAATCACGAAATTCTCAAATTTTCGACCCCCTCTATTTTCCAAAAATAAAAAGAAAAAAAAAGAAATCCTCGAACACGTATCTCTTTTTTTTTCGATATAGAACCCGTAAAAAAATTTTCAGGCAAATCAAAAATGGGTCGGTCAATTTTTGTTAAAATCTGTACGGTTTGTAAAAGAATTACCCATATACAAATAGATTGAGTTTTCTTTTAACGAAACGAGTCTTTGATTTCCCACGAAATCCCAACATATCATTTACCTTGTTACTTTTGTTAGAGCAAAAATAAATGTATCTTTAGAAAGAGAATATTTTATTAAAATTACTGGAGAATGTAAAAGTAAGAAATGTAGTAATATTTTTAAAGGATTTGCTGATTCAAAACTATCATTGTCAATGGTGTACTATGTATTCGGGTTGCAACAAGAAATACTCGAAGTGAAAGTCATGAAATTTTGCAACGTTCTTTAAATGGAGAAAAACGAAAACAACAGATTGGTAAGGAAATAACTGAAGGATGTTCTAATTTGCATGATTGGCTCGAAAAAATTTACATTTTGGAGATGTACATGCACCGATAATGTCTTCATTATATGTTCTTCGCCATGCCAAGAAAGAAGCCATTGATGAAGAATTAGGTGCGAAGAAAATAAAAGATGAGGATATAATACAAGCAATTTATCATTTAAATTTTGAAAATTCTTACAAGGATTCCATCTTTGCTATCAATTATTATCCATTTAAAGTAGTTTACGGCATTAATGAACAAATTAGTGTGTATAAATAGTACTGTAGAATACATAAAAACTCGTCATCTATCAGTATTGATGCTACTGGCAGTGTGGTAAGAAAATTGCGAAGACTGTTGGAAAACATATCTGCTCATATTTTCTTTTATTTAATCATTGTACATTTTGATAATACATCATTATCAGTTTATCAGCTGTTAACTGAATCTCAAGATATTGAAACTATTGAACATTAGCTCAAAACAGTGATGCCAGAATGCCCACGCGAGCAACGAGCAACCGTAGTGGAGGGGATGACGCGCGCAGGCGTAAACTGCGTACTGTGAGAGCCGGAGACTCGGCTAGCTTCGGATAGTAGAGGAGGACAGAGATATTGTTTTCTGTCTCTTTCTCACTTTCCACAGTTGGCGACGAGGCAATGCTTCTGGTTCTCGTTGCCTCTGGCCTCTCGCTTTATTTAATACGCGTAACAGCGTTAAATGTTTTTACAGCCTTTTTGTATTATTATATTATATATTATGTATGCGTTATGCATTAAATATACGTATCTTAAAATCGCTAATATATAATACATAATGCATACATAATATACAATATATATTGTATAATACATAATAATTAATGAATGTGCCGATTGCGTCGTGCACATTGCGATATATCGAAGTCGTTCCGCAAACGTAACAATATATTTGCAATAATAACGACAACAAACGTATACTGACTACTTATACGTTTGCGTCGTGACAATAATATAAAAATAATATAAATGAATGGTGACTTTCCTCATCACCCATGGGGTATCACCAAAGGCACGTTAGATTTTTTATTTTAGAGTGTGGACCTTCGCGCGGAGCCCTATTGTACCACACTTTAAATAATATATTGGACCAATACATCTACATATAATTATCTATATTACATTTATGCAGAAGTTATGTTTTTTAAAAAGATATTTTTTACACATTAATATTTTTTAAGTCTGGTGTCAATTAGCGACAAGAAATTTTTTAATAGTTTGCAAGTTTGGTGTCAATTAGGGACAAGAAATGTTTTAATATTTTGCAAGTTTGGTGTTAATTAGCGACAAGAAATTTTTTAATATTTATGAAGTATTTGTTCTCTTTTATTATTATTGCGTTGTAAACGTTTAACCGTCACTTTCATCTGCTGCATATAAAATTAAACTACTTTTTTCTTTTTTTAGGATAAGCTGCATATAATTTATTAGATAACATTCGAGATAAATGTTGTTTGCTTATTGTCATGCTTATAGCTGTTTCGTCTCTAGTTTTCAGTGCTGATTTTATTACACAAGAAGCATTAACAGTAATCGAAGAAAGTTTGTTGTGTTTTCTTTATGTTAAATCAGTTAAAATTGAAAACATTCTCTCCGGATCTGCATTTGAATTAGGAAGTGCTCGAACAGCACTCAAAATATTTATCAAAGTGGGATATTTATAAGTATTATTTGACAACTTGCACTGTAAGATTTTTTTCCACATATCAAATTTTAATTTCGATAGATTTTCTTTCTCTTTTTGAGTTAAATCTGTTGGTAACGCAACCCACTCTTTTCTTAAGGATTCTTCATCGAAACCACCAAGATATTTAGCAATAAAAGAAACATGCTGAAACGATGTTTCTCTATTATTATCGAATAAAGATATAGATGGATCAAAAACTTGTAATTTTATCAAAAAATTATGTGTAATAGGCAATCTTTTACGTATTTCCTGTGCAGCAGTTATATAAAATTGTAAACAATTTTGTTGAATGGTTAAAACTGCTTCTATATGATCCTCTATTATTAAATTATTAAGATATGCTCCACATTGTGATCCAACAAAAATTTCATTTATATTTTTCTGAATTTGTATCTGCGAAAAATCCATATTTGTGGCTATGTTTTGTAGATATTCTTTTTTAACAAAATTTTGACAGACGGGAGAGAAAATTAACTTATTTAAATTGCAATAAATTAATTACTTTAAATTAAATACCTTAGTCCTTCTGTTTTTAATCGCGAGGAAACGCCTTCCGCTCTCGATCTGGTTGATGGGTGGTTCATTAATCTTTCCTCCGCCGACATTCCGGGAGAGGTCCAAGGCCTGTTACAACTAGGGGATAATTTTTGCTTGCCAATTGGAAGTAATGAAAAAGCAATAGTTGAAATGGTCAAAAATATTGAACATAACATTAGAAGGCTTCCGATTGGTGATCAAATTGCTATCAGGAACCGCTCTGCCCCAATAATTAATAAGATGGCTGGCCACTCTTTTGGTGTGTCGGAGGGGGATGAAACACTTATTCGCGCGGCAAACATTACAAAAGAGTTCCTACGGGAAAATCCCAATGTTATTTTTACAAGAGCGGATAAAGGAAATGTCACAGTTGTCCTTGACAGGGAGATTTATTTAAAAAAGATGACAGATATGTTTAGTGACGAAAGCACCTATTTGATTTTAAGTAAAAATCCGATTAGAAAAATGATTAATGGTCTCCATGAGTTGTTAGTGAGGTGGAAAAGTCATAACTACATTTCCGATATGACTTACAAGCGTTTGAACTGCACTGATGGTGTGTTACCGAGAGCCTATGGATTACCAAAAATTCATAAGCCGAACTGCCCATTTAGGGTGATTGTCTCCTCAATCAACACTCCCCTATACCAATTAGCTGCATTTTTACACAACATCATCTATGACGCCATCCCCAGGGCACATAGTCATGTTGCCAATAGTTTTGAATTAGTCAAAAAACTATCAGGTGTACAGTTAAATGACCACTTTAAATTACTATCATTGGATGTTGTTTCTCTCTTTACTAACATCCCATTGGATTTAGCGTTGGATGGCGTCTTAGAGAGATGGTGTTTAATAAAAGAAAAGTGCAGCATTCCCCGCGACGAATTCTTGACTGCAGTTCGGTTTATATTAAATTCTACTTTCTTCACTTTTAATGGAAAAATATACCAACAAACATTCAGAACTCCCATGGGCTCTCCCCTATCCCCCCTCATTGCCGATATCACTCTGCAAGATTTGGAAAATAAAGCAATTGGACGAGTTCCCTTCAACCTACCATTCTATTATAGGTATGTGGATGATATAGCTTTGGCGGCTCCCTCTTCTATGTTCAATGAGGTCTTGGGTATCTTCAACTCTTTTCACCCAAGGCTTCAGTTCACATTGGAGGAGGGGGTTGATAATAAACTTAATTTTTTTGATGTTACGATAATCGTGAACAATAATTTAATTGAATTCGATTGGTATCACAAACCTACTTTTTCCGGGAGATATTTAAATTACAAGTCAAATCATCCACTATGCCATAAGAGGGGAACAATCGTAGGATTGGTGGATCGTGCCTTTTTATTATCGCATCCGAGATTCCATCAAAAAAACTTTGAGCTGATAGTCGGAGTCCTTTTGGACAATGGCTATCCTCTATTTTACATTTTCCATGTAATACAAGAGCGTCTGAAGTTGTTATTGGCCTTGAATCGGACAGGCTTGGAGCCCGACGAGGACCACTCTGAAAAAAGACCCTCTTCATATTTTACAATCCCATACATTCCAACGTTTTCGGAACAATTTAAGCGAGTTCTTCGTAATCATGACACGGGAGTTTCTTATTTTGGCTTAAATAAACTTCGTAATTTTGTCAAGGTCCATAAAGACATAATGCCAAAAGATTCGTGTAATAATGTAGTGTATAAAGTCTCGTGCAATGATTGCGATGCGTCATATGTCGGCCAAACTGGCAGACAGTTAAAAAAACGAATTTCTGAACACCGAAATCATATTCGACGAAATACGTCACAACCTTCGGTTATAACTAATCACAGACTGGAATTCGGTCATGATTTTAATTGGGAAGAATCTGAGATTTTGGACAGGGAGTCCTCGTTGGGCAAAAGGCTTGTCTCTGAAATGTTGTTTATCAAGCGCCAAAAAATAGCTTGAACTTGCAGAGTGATACAGAGGGCTTGCATCATACATTTGCGACGATAATCGATAACTTATCGAAAATATGAGGCGTTCGTTCATGCGTCGGTATGTTTGTTATCGTTGAGTCAACTGCGCATGTCCTTGGTTGAGTCCATGTTTACGTCCTGACAACCGAGGACATATTTATACAGTTCGTCATTGAATCTCTAACCGACATGAGGCGCACAGCGGTATACTATATTATTAATTGTAAAAAGCGCGGAATCTGGTGAGCCATGCTTCTAACTATTAATTTAAGCAAAAAAGTTTATCTACGTGTAATATCTTTCGGTATTTATTTTATTATTTTTACTCGATTTGTTAGATCTGCTGTGACGTCGCATAGCATAACTATAGTATATTTAATTGACTATTGGAAGCAGAGCGCTCACTAGACCTCCGCGGGACGCAATTTAGCGTCACCTACGCGTCGAGAACAAATTCGTTCAATGTAACGCGTCACTATCTGTAACATATATTGTTAACATCGCGCTGAAGAAGGATCAAAAGATGATCCGAAACGTACGTTTTTTGTTATTATAATGTGTTTTTTAATAAACTAATACTGAAAAAAGAAAGAAGTGTTGTTGCTTCTCTGCGCTCCAACTACCGCGCATTGGCTCTTATGCCATTTTCTTTTTAATTTTTTAATAAATTAATTCTCGTTTCTGTTGATAGGAAATATGCATTGAATATATTAAATGCGACAATGCACCTGTAATGATAGGGACACATTTATCATTTAAAACCAAATTAGAAAAGATGTGCCAACATGTGTTAACATTTCCGTGTCATTCAGCTGCGTTAGCTGCGCACACTGCATGTGCGAAAATACCATCATTTTGTGATGAATTTAAAAACAAAATAGCTAATTATATTAATAGCAGTCCAAAATGTTTGTCAATTTTTCAAGAATTTTGTGATTGCTTTCAAGAAAGTAATCGCAAAATTTTAAAATTAAGTGAAACCAGAAAAAGATAGGGATGTATGTGGGAGGAAGTCGGACGTGTTTTTACGCCCATTTGATCAATGAGCGACAGAATCCATCCGTGGCAACGGCATTGACGCATATCCTATGGAGAGAGCATTCACACATTTTTCAGCCTAATGAATAATTGCTAGAAAACAATATTCGCAGACTAGAAAAATATGTGAGGCGCAAGTGGCTGGATCGGGAATCGAACCCGAGATCTTTCGCTTTCCGGGCAATTGCTCTAGACCACTGAGCTATCCAGACCTCACACCTAATGCTGCTTTTTAACATAGTGATATGCGACTCCAGAGCGATGTTGGTATCTCACTCGATGGATGCAATGCCAATTGCCATGGAGGATCCCTGAAAGGTCGCTCGCTGACCAAATGCGCTGGCTATCTCACCACACATTTGTCGAAAGGCTTCTTGAATCGTGGGATACAATTAAAAATTTTCTACAAGAAATGGTTGTGAGCGATAAAACAAAATCTTGAGAATATCTTTTGTCTATGATGTATAATATAGAAATGAAAGCTTATTTTCTTTTTCTGAAATATATTTTAAATTTTTTTAATATATTCAATGCATATTTCCTATCAACAGAAACGAGAATTAATTTATTGCAGTTTAAATAAGTAAATTTTCTCTCCCGTCTGTCAAAATTTTGTTAAAAAAGAATATCTACAAAACATAGCCACAAATATGGATTTTTCGCAGATACAAATTCAGAAAAATATAAATGAAATTTTTGTTGGATCACAATGTGAAGCATATCTTAATAATTTAATAATAGAGGATCATATAGAAGCAGTTTTAACCATTCAACAAAATTGTTTACAATTTTATATAACTGCTGCACAGGAAATACGTAAAAGATTGCCTATTACACATAATTTTTTGATAAAATTACAAGTTTTTGATCCATCTATATCTTTATTCGATAATAATAGAGAAACATCGTTTCAGCATGTTTCTTTTATTGCTAAATATCTTGGTGGTTTCGATGAAGAATCCTTAAGAAAAGAGTGGGTTGCGTTACCAACAGATTTAACTCAAAAAGAGAAAGAAAATCTATCGAAATTAAAATTTGATATGTGGAAAAAAATCTTACAGTGCAAGTTGTCAAATAATACTTATAAATATCCCACTTTGATAAATATTTTGAGTGCTGTTCGAGCACTTCCTAATTCAAATGCAGATCCGGAGAGAATGTTTTCAATTTTAATTGATTTAACATAAAGAAAACACAACAAACTTTCTTCGACTACTGTTAATGCTTCTTGTGTAATAAAATCAGCACTGAAAACTAGAGACGAAACAGCTATAAGCATGACAATAAGCAAACAACATTTATCTCGAATGTTATCTAATAAATTATATGCAGCTTATCCTAAATAAAGAAAAAAGTAGTTTAATTTTATATGCAGCAGATGAAAGTGACGGTTAAACGTTTACAACGCAATAATAATAAAAGAGAACAAATACTTCATAAATATTAAAAAATTTCTTGTCTAATTGACACCAAACTTGCAAAATATTAAAAAATTTCTTTTCGCTAATTGACACCAAACTTGCAAAATATTAAAAAATTTCTTGTCGCTAATTGACACCAAACTTGCAAAATATTAAAAAATTTCTTGTCGCTAATTGACACCAAACTTGCAAACTATAATAAGTTAATCGAAAAATGAATATTTTACAAGATATTTTACAGTTTATGTAAAATTAATAAATTATTTCAAGTCTCATAACTCGCAAAGTACTTAATGAAAACTAACTTAATTATAGTGTTTTGGAAAGCACTCGAGATGAGCTACAAGAATATGCAAAAGCATATAGGGTGCCCCATTTAAAAAGTTGGAGGTGACCTTCACGTGACTTTCAGCTGACTCTTCAAGGTCAAACTAATGGCACGTCTCATGTCCCCCTTGAAACCATATGACTTTTGTCTGAAACGTTTTTTCTACAATCAAAATTAAAAGTTATTCGGGGTGATTGATTAAAATGGGACACCCTGTATATATATATATATATATATATATGTGTGTTTGTGTGTGTGTGTGTGTGTGTGTAGAAATTTACATATTTGACTGCGCAACCATAATTATAGTTACATAGACATTTATTACATTTGCCTGCGTAGACACAAATATAGTTACACAGAAATATTCCCTACATGTATAATTATACAGTGTTGAAAAAAAATGGTAAAATATTTTAAGGGGATTTAGTATACTTTTTTTTTTTACATGGGGAAATGCATTTACGCATACCCCCGCCAAATAGGCTGGGGTTATGCGGGACTCCGGGAGATCTATCTGTCTCCCGACTACCCGCTAAAACCCCATGGTAACTGCTTTGCGCTCTTCGGGAGGACCGCGGTATCGCTCGCGCATTCGTCCGCAGTCCTCCCAGCGCCATGTCCCCTCTTTATTTTTTGAGAGGGGTCCCTCCGCAAGTGGTGAGGTTTGGGTGTTTGTCACCCCACCTCCCTACGAGATAGTGACGACGGGACGCAGCTACCTAATTGCCGTCCCTACCGCCGTCCTTCTGGGCAGGGGCTTTAATCGCTGGGGGATCTTCCGCTCTGTCAGAAGAGAGCCCCCGCTGCACCTAGCCGAGGGAGAGTGTAGTCGTTCCCTCGGCCGCCTCTGGAGGAGGTGCGGGAGTAATAGTTCCCCGCTGGAGGCGCTATGGGAATTGTCGGGCGTACGCCCTTCTCCTTGCGCCCCCCCTCCTCCTGCGGATGAGATCGGAGGACGGATCGTCCTCGCGGTCCCGCTCCGCGGCCTCCTTCTGCTGCATTACTTGCTCGCAGAAGGAGACCATGGCGACCCAGGCATCCTCGCTCCCGACCATGGCCGAGACCACGGCCGGGAGCGAGAGATCCTCACCGACAATGCTGCGCCGTGTCGCGGACCTCCGGGCAATGGTGACACTTGGTCGTCGGCTCGCGCCTTGCTTTCTCATGCAGGTACTCACCGAAGCATCCATGCCCGGTGAGTACCTGCACCGTCCTAAACGGGAGTCCGTTTGACCGCCGATCCACCCAGTCCTCAAGGACCGGGCGGATGGCTCCGACAGCTCTAAGGCCGACCCTAGCGTGGGCCATCCTTTCCTTCCATTTTTCAACTGCGAGCTGCCGGAACTGGAGTCGGACAGCTTTTACCGCTCGCGGTGCCGGGACGACTCCTCGCTGGCGGAGAGTAGCGCGCCACTCGTAGAAAGCAGCGTATGTCTCCGCCAGGAGGTCCCACGGTATTGATCCCGACACCGTTAGCGCCGCCGCGGAGGTGGTTCTATAGCCCCGTGTGATCCGAATGGCCAGCCTCCGCTGTAAGCCCTGTACAACGGCAAGGCTGCCACGGCTGGCCATTAACTCGTTGGACCACACGGGAGCTCCATAAAGGATCATTGATCCTACCACCCCCATATAGAGACGGCGCACCCTATCTCGGGGCCCCCCAATGTTGGGCAGCAGACTCCCAAAGGAGTTAATTGCTGCCCTTATACGGGGGGCCAAGCGGCAAAAGTGCTCCCGAAAACTCCAGTGGCAATCGAGGTGCAGGCCCAGATATTTCATACTGGACCGCACCTCGATGCGGACTCTCTCGACGGTAATATGGGAGTGCGGCGGCGGCTTCCGCTGAGGCTGCTTAAAGTAAACAGCCTCGGTCTTGTGAAGCGCCACCGTCAGTCCCAAGGCGCGAATGCGGCCGACGACCAGTGACACCCCAACCTTGGCTAGGCGGATGGCCTCTTCCCACGAGTCCCCACGGGCCAGCAGCAGAGTGTCATCCGCATAACATACGACACTCAGGCCCGTAAGGAGGGCGCCCCGCAGGACCCCGTTGTACCCAAGGTTCCACAAAATGGGGCCTAATACCGACCCCTGTGGAACCCCGCAGTACATGTCCCTCCGAATCGATACGCCGTATCGTGCCCGATATGCTACGGTCCTATCCCGGAGGTAATCCGAAATGACTTCCCGCATATAGGGCGGCACCCGGTGATATTCGAGCGCGCGCCCTATACACTCCCAGGGTAGGGAGTTAAAGGCGTTGGCAATGTCCAACGACACCGCCAACGCCACCCTATCCCGGGAGACAGCCTCATCCGAGAAGACCCGTACGCGTTTGATCGCGTCCACCGTCGAACGGCCTTCCCGGAATCCGAACTGGCAGTCGGCCAGATCGGGGCCCATTTGGGACAGGTGCCGATGGAGGCGGGCACTCGCTCGAAAAGCTTGCCCGCCTCGTCCAACAGGCATATCGGGCGATAGGCGAAGGGACTCTCCGCGGGACGCCCCTCTTTGTGAAGGAGGACCAATGCCGCCTCCTTCCATTGGGGGGAAATTGCCCCGACTGGAGGCAGGCTGTGAACAGCCTCCTCAGCCGGTCCCCAAGGACGCCGAGGGCCAAGACCCAGGCGCGGCCAGGGATTCCATCCGGCCCCGGAGCGGTATTTTTCGCCCGGAGCCTGCGAATTGCCCTGGCCAGCTCCATCTCCGTTACCCCCAATTCGTCGGTCCACGTTGTTGTGTGGACCGATTGTCCCGGAGGTTGCCCCACCCCCTCCTCTTCTATAGGGGAAAAGGGCGGAGACTACGTCCTCCAGGACTTGGGGGTGGAGACTCTCTGTAATGCGGGGGCCCCCCGATCGGAGTTTCTTCCTCACAACCCAGTAGGGGCGCCCCCACGGATCCTCGTTGAGAGTTTCCAGGAGCTCTGCCCAGGCCTTATCCTTGGTCCTCTTGATGGCGCGCTGCAACGCCTTCTTCACCTCTTTGTAGGCCGTATGCAGCGCCGCCGCTTCAGCCTCCGTGTGATGCCTCCAGCGACATCTGGTGTACCGATGGCGCTCCCTCACGCAGGTTGCGCGTAGTTGCGCAATTTCTGGCGACCACCAGTACACCGACTTCCATGCAGGGAGGGCCCGGATCCGGGGCTGGCGACGTTGCAGATCTGCGTCATCGCCTCCCGGAACCAGGATACCTCCCTGCTCACGTCGCAGGGGCCTGGCTCTGGATCTTCAAGAGCCTTGGCCGAAGCGGCTGCCATCAAGGCGTCCTCTGCTAGGCGTTTTAACGCCCAGCGGGGGGTGGGGGTGTACCTCCACTCGAGGGGCGAGACTGCCGGCCGAGGGAGGGGTCGGAGATGTCCCATCTGATATACCGATGATCGGACAGTGTCTCCGACCCCACCATGACCCTCCAGCCAGACACCATGCGCGCGACCGGCGGGGAACCAAAAGTCACGTCGACTATGGACCCGCCGTTGTGCCGCACGCAGGTGTTTGCCGAGCCTCGATTCAAAACTACGAGGCCCAGCTCTGTCCCCCATTCCGCAAGTACCCGACCCCGCGCGTCCGACACGGGGGAACCCCAATCCTCCGAGTTTGAATTGAGGTTCCCCGCTACCAACACTGGACCGGGCAACTGGCGACGTATCGTTGTCGCCACCCGATCCAGGTACGCGTCGAATTGGGCCAGGTCGCGGTTGGGTGAAAAGTACACCCCCACCACAGCAATTTCCCCCCATTGCACGGCTACATAGCCGTCGCCTCTCCCTATCAAAGAGAGGGGCAGGGCCTCCGCACCATTTTTCCCAATGATGGCGATCGAACCGTCCGTGTCACCAAACCAGAAGGTCCTGGTGGGGACGTGGTACGGCTCGGCCGCCACAGCCAAGTCGATATTCCACTCCGCCAAGGTCTGTACAGGAGATCCTGCGCCCTGGCGGAATGGTTCAAATTGGCCTGGAGGAGGCGATAGCTGAAAATACTAGGCTATCTCCATTGCCTCCTCCTGGCCACCTCCTACAGGATCGTTGCTCGACCCAGGGATTGGAGGGGGCTCCAAAGTCGGTGGGGCGCCCTCCTTTTCCTTTGTCTTCTCTTGGGTGGAAGAGGCGTCGACTCCTTTTCCACCCTTCTTTCTTGGCCTCCTCTCCGGGCGAAGGGAGACACACGATGCCCCGTATCGGTGCTCCGCCTTGACACTCTTGGCCGCGCAATACGGGCACTTGGGTTCGGCGGAGCACACTGCAGCCCTATGACCCTTTTCGCCGCAGCGGTAGCAAAGTCCGCTGCGGTCCTCCTCCGACGTACACGTCGCCTTTGTGTGGCCGGCCGCCAAGCACCTATAGCATTGGAGGGGCCGGGCACCGAGGGCCTCAACGCGGGCCCTAATCCATCCAACGATAAAGGGATCCTTATCGGACTCCCTCTTGGATGCGTCCACCACTTTCTTGGCTGCGACCGCCGGGCAGCGGGCCCACATGGACCCTAATCTTCCCGCAGGAGAGCGGTTGAGTTTACCAACCCGTACCTCCCCCGCGGAGCAGCCACCAAACCCGGCGATCGCCTCCTTGACCTCATCGGGGGTGATTGAATCATCGAGCCCGGTGACGCGGATCTCCGCCAATTTCACCGGGCGATCTTCCCCCCCTTGGGCTCTAATAGAGCTCGCAATGCCTCGGCCAGCTTATCGGCTTTAGGACCGCTCTCCTGGCCAGGGATCTCAAAAAGGATCCCCCCTCCTGCAGCCTTCTTCGGCTTGAGGGACGTGATTCCGAAATCCGCCAATTTTATATTGGAACGGATCCCGGAAATTGCCTCCCCTAACGGGACCGATTTTTCGCCCCCCTTCGCAGGGTCCGCGCTCAGCAGCACGGCTGCCTGCTTGGGAGGGCGAATCTTTTTGGGTTTGGCGGGTTGAGCTTTCGAAGATTGATTGCTCTTCCCGCCAGTACCCTTTGCAGAGGGTTTCCCCCCTTTGTTCCTCCTTCGTTTGGAGGAGGAACTCTCCTTGAGGGCAGTGGCCGGGGTTTGGGCCTCGGCCCCGTCATGCGCTTTGTCCGACTGGCCACTTCTGCGTTCGACAGTGGTCCAATCTGACCCGCCAGCCGCTCGCTGTGGCTTGTCGGTCTTAGCCGTACTTTTTACCGGGGTAGCCTTCTTAGGCTTACCCCCGGCCTTCTTGCCCCCGTCTTTCGCGGGGGAGGTCGATTGGGATGTGGCGGAGGGCTTGGGCTTGGCCCCTTTCCCATCGCCACCTTTCTCCTCCTTCCCCTTAGAGGCTGCGGCGGTCACCTGCGCAAAGGTTTGTCCTTTGCCGACCTCCACAGTCCTTTTGCCGGCCTCCACAGTCCTTTTATCGGTCTGCAAGGCGGGCCTTATTTTCTCGGGGGGGAGGCGTTGTTCAAACGCCGCGAGCCGCGCATTAACAAATTTAGCGACGCGACTCGTGATAGCGTCTATGAGCGCATCCGCCCCCGGAAGCCCCAGAATCTCCTGTGCCCCTATAGCCGGGCCCTCGTCAGCCTCCTCCCTCCTTCTCCTTTTACTCTTATCAAGAGTAGGAGAGGAGGAGGAAGAGCCCGCAACCTTCTCCCTGTTTCGGCGCTTCTCTCGCTGCGGCATAGGAGGAGGACTAACCTCCATCGAGCTAGGGCCCGGTGATGGGGACGAGGGTGGTACGGGACCCTGGGGACCCGCCATGTTAACCACCCTCTCTTGTAGCTCGTGAAGCTGTCGTAGAGATGTCGATATCGAGAAAAAATATCGAATATGAATATATTTATCAACTTAGAAAATATTCATGTTAATATCGAATGAATACTCATTATATCGAATAAAATATCGAATAATCGATATTTTTCACAAAAACTACAAAGCTGTTATAAAATTTATTTAATAATTTTATTTTATATTTATACATATATCACAGTTCATATTTTACTTTATAACATAATATACTTATAATTAGATGACATAAGAAAAAGTATTGCATAAAATCACAGAACAAAAATCACAAAATTATTAAAATAAAAATAATTATGCATATTTTCTTTATGCACATTTGTATCTGAATAGGTAATATATTTTTTACGTGACATTTTATATATTAATTTAAGAACTTAAACAAAACAAAAAAATAAAAAAATAAAATTAAAAAAAATATACCATATTTTAAAAATATACTATATCTTAAAGATATATAACATAATTTCAAAAAATGTATATGTTTATGTTAGACTGACTATTTAAATATTTCTCATAAAATGAGTAAGGAAAACAGCCTCTTTTATATGACGATTTGTTAATCTACTTCTTTTATCGGTTGCGACATTATTAATAGCGGAGACAACTCTTTCTGAAGCTACGGAAGATCCAATTATTGTACAATATTTTAGGGCAACTTCTGCCAATGCAGGAGACACTGCTTTGTAGTTATGCCAATATCTAATAGGATTCTCTGATAATGAAAGTACTGCAGACTTAAAATATAATTTTAATTCAGGTGGCATTTGTGATGTATATGATGATGATTCGTTATCTTCGCCTGAATATTTTAATTTTTCTGCATGCTTTGTCCAAATAGAATTTAAAACTTTTTGGCTTTCTTTAGGTGGATTTTCCTCTAATATTCAACAGGAAAAATCTTGTTTCGCTATTTCTTTAACTTCCTTGGATATTTGCGATATAGCTTCTGATTGAGAGAGAGAAGAAAAGCTATACACTCTTTTGAATCTAGGGTCAAGTAGAGTTGCAATTGCTAAAAGCTTATTTTTTTTCAAGAGGTTTATATTTTACTTCAATGTCCTTTAACAAATTTTTTTTAAATTTTATCGCAGCGTTGGTGACAGAATTTAATTCATTTAATGTGTCTCGTATATTGTGACATAATGGCAAAACCATGCTGGCAGTAACATATTTATCAGCTGATATCTGAGTAGTCGCTTCTTTAAAAGGTGCCAAAATGGAAATAATTTCGGATATTACCTCAATGTGAGATCCTGCCAACATTTGTGGACCATCTTTATGATTTTTGCTAGCTAAAATAGTTCCCAGAATAGGTGTTAATTTCTCAAATTTGTCTATCATTTCAAGAGTAGAGTTCCATCGAGTAGAGATGTCTTGCGTGAGATATGTTATGTTCCCTTCACTTTTTCCATGCTTTAACTGTTCTGCTCTGAGTTCATCTGATGCAATTGTACTTTGCTTAAAGTATGTCACAATCCGTTTAATTTGTACAATTATTTTGTCGAGCTCAGATGTATTTTTTAAAGAATTCTGTACCACTAAATTAGTGATATGTGCAAAGCACCAAATCCATTTTGAATGATCTGAAAATAATTCAACTGCTTTTTGCATGTTAGCAGCTCCATCTGTAGTAATGACAACTATTTTAAATGAACTTAAAGAATATTCCTCACATATCTGATTAAAATGCTCAGCTATAGTATTTGCTGTATGTCTTTCTGTTAGAGGTACTGCTTCCAGACAAACAGATTCAAGTTTATAAGTTTTTAAGTTGAGGAAATGACCTGTTATCACTAAGAAACTTCTCGTTGAATTTATTATTGTGCAAATATCTGATGTCAAAGATATATAATGTACTTGATCCAACATATCTTTAAGTTGATCTGCACATCTTATATTTTTCTTCAAGAAGAATTGTTAAAGTAGATCTTGAAGGAATTTTATACAGAGGACAAAGAGTCTTGACAAAATGTATAAAACCTTTTCTTTCGACAGTTTTAGTAGGCATATTATCTTTGCATATCATATTAATCAATGCGTCTGTGATTGCTCTATTTCTTGAACCGCCACTTTCAAAACTTGTTCTTCTATTAAAGACTTCCAACAATGTGCTTTGCGAAGATTGTGATGACATAGGACTAAGTGATGGAATATCAACAGTGAGTGGACTTTGTAATCTATAAAGAAAAGGATAAAAAATATATCAACTTGCTTTGTTTATTTTCTGTTAATTTATAAAAAATTATATGTATAGTTTTATCTATTTATAACTTTGTTTTATTTTATGCCTGCTTTAAATCCTGAACTACATTTTTAATCGTATAAAATAAGTTTAATGTTAAATTAAATCTATCAATATACCTGCTATGATTACTGGTGCTAGGTACGTCGGAATCTAAATTTTCTTTCGAGTTGTTATCTTGTACTGTATTAATCATAAGTTCGTGTTTTTTCTACAACAAATATTTTATATATAAATTTTATATATTATATTCTTTATTTAAATTAATAGTTATTTATATCATTATAAACTAAAGAATAAATAGTAAATAATAAAAGTAATTTTATATTCTATTAAAAGTTTTATATAAGCACACATTAATAATAGAAAATTTATTTTAATTTACAAAGTACTATAAGAATAAATAACACGTACCTGTATCTTTTTCTTTTTTGTACATGCATCAAATGCAAATACATGTTTAGTTTTTAGATGAGCCAATAAATTGGACGTTGTTCCAGAAGTTTTGACTTGTTTGGTACATAATTTGCATGCAACAATATTTTTCTGCTCTGACTTTGTAAAATATTGCCACACAAGACTCATATTAATATTAGAATATAACAAATAAGCCACAAAATGATATCACTTTTAGGTTATCACGTATCATCGGGCGTTTTTCAGCAAGCGACACAGAGCACACAGTGTATCACTTCATCCTTGCTGGTTGCCGAATGTAAATAAGGATGAAATGATTCACTGTGTTACACTGTGCCCTCTGTGTCACTTGCTGGAAAACGCCCATCATCATTCGTCAATTAATTCACTATGGTTATGTTACGGGGACTGTATGTATGTATATATGTATATAATAGAATAGTTAGGTTAGTTATGAAGGATTCACATATTGCATTTAATATACATGCGTGTAAAAGCTGCATGTTAATTGGTTCGAATCGAAATCTCGTAGACCGAGACCATCATAAGCTATACATAGGCCGGAATTCATAGACGGTGCTTGTATCTCAAGTCTGCTCTTAGGTCGACCTAAGCTCCCATTCAGCCAATGAAATGGCTGCATTGCATTTCTCAAGACAATCTCAAATATAAGCACGATTTATGAATTCCGGCCATAGTTTCTATGCAAGTTTATTTGGATATATTTTAAATTTATCGATCACTTTAGAAAAATATTCATTTTTTAATAAGTTGTTTAAATAGTTGAAAAGTATTCATTCGATATTTTATTTATATTTTTTATATTCGATATTTTTATATCGTGGTAAAAAAAATATCGAATACTCGATAATATTGAATGTCGATAAACATCTCTAAGCTGTCGCCTGAGTTCAGCCACTTCGCCAGTTAATCGGGCATTGGCTTCCTTCAAGCGGCAGCTCTCATCGGATTGAGTGCGGCCAGCAAGTTCTTTGCCGGCCGCAGCCACCACTTTGGCCGCCTCCTTCAAGACCCCTATTGAGGGACCGTTGTACCCTTTCTTGAAGGAGGCAACCTTCCGGAGGGCCTCAACTGTTTTCCGCAGCTGGCCCTCTAGGTCAGCCGCGGTCAGGCAAGAGGGGTCGAAAATCTCCTTCGACCCCTGCTCAGTCTCGACCTCCGCCCCTAAAAGAACCTTCCGGGCCCTTGTTACAGAGGGCTTGGTCCAGTTCTCGAGGAGCTCACGTTCAGCTATAATCATGAGCTCCTCGTTCGCCAGCCGATTCTGCTCAGCCTGCGCAGCAGCAAGACCCACATACTCCCCAGTGGTAGGGGGTCTTCCTCTTTTCCTCTTCTCCCGAGATATCACTTTCTCTCGCGAGAGAACCGAGGAAGTGGAGCCTATGGAGGCGTCCGAGTCGTCGTTATCCCGGGGACGTTTGGATGTCGGGTCGTCCCCAGGTTCGTCGACGTCCATAGCGACGTCGACAGACGTCGCTGACGCTTCGCTCCCCTTACGCTTACGGACCTTGCTGCACGCAGGGCCAGGACGATTACTCGGGGGGGGGGGGTGAGAAATTCTCCCCCTTCTTCTCCCGGTACCTTTTCTGTGGCTCCGGTATCGCGCTCGGCCAACTCGTCGGCCGAACCATATTCGGAGCCGCTCCGCGCGGATCTAGCCGATCTCCGGCTACGAGTACTGCTCCGTAGGCTGCCGCTACGCGACATCGACGGAGAAGTAATCCCTATGGCCTGTAATGAGAGACTTCCTCTCCTTTCACCGCCATCCTGTGTTTCCACGGGATGTGGATCTCCCCCCTCGTCTTTATCTTTATTATTTTTAAGGCTACTCATCTTTGTTGACTCCCGGGTGCAGCACGGCTCCATCCACCAGGCTATACCCTCACCGGCCGAGAGCGTCCCGAAACATGACCGGCAACGCTCCCGACCGGGCCCCAAGTTCCCCCGGGGAGTGGACTATGCCTCGGGGGGGAGGAGAGACTCAACTCTCCCACTGGGCTCCGGGCCCCTACACACCCACCCCGTAAAGGGTGGGCTTTCGGGGCTCCCGTACCTCCGACAATACGGGCATCGTGCTGCAGCTTGCCAGGCTTGGATATCCCGGGAGGGCCCCACGGACGGTTGGGGCTGGGTCGCTGCTCCCCGGCCCAGCCTTGCCCGCCGTGGCGACCAGCGCGCCCACGCCCTGCACCGGCAAACCTGATGCAGGGCGCCGCCTGTCCTACGGCCGCCGCTTCGGAAGGGAAGCAGTCGCGGCGGCTTTCGGATCCCTCCGTCGCCGGGCCCCGCCTCGGAATATGTTCGAGCGGCCCCGGCGACCGGACCGTCTCCATACCCCCGAAAGGGTATTTCGACGGACCGAGCCTCCGCTGCCCGAGCTCGGAAACGTCCGAGTGGCTCCAGCGGCCAGGCCGACAGACCCGAGCTCGAAATACGTTCGAGTGGCCCTGCCGGCCTCCTACAAACCCTACCTGAGGATCCAGGAGAGTCCCCCTTCACCCCATCCCCTCCTCGCAGCATACGCCGTCACCCCTCAAGTGGGAGCACCCACCGAACCCCGGGACAGTAGGCCCCGCCGCAAGCAGCGAGGTCGTCCCTAACGGTCGGAGTCAACCGGGCGATTGAAGTCAGGGCCGCCTACCCCTATGCACATCAGGCGAAGGTGCCCGGAGGGAGCGCAACCCCCCTTTCCATCCCCCTTCGACAGGCCCGTGGCAAGCCACGTACCCATCTCCGAGAGATGAGGAAGTGCAATGGTGTGCTCTTAGACCCATTCTCCAGCGAGAATGGGAGCCCCTGCACCACGACAAGGTGGCACACCACAGAGAGGGGATTTAGTATACCTAGAAACAAGTCGAAAAGTCTTAATAAACATGGGTCTGCAAATAAACCGTTTTTGAGATATTTTTAATTTTATTTTTTTTTTATTTTTTTTAATAATTTTTATTTTTGTTTTAAATTTTTATTTTTCTTATAAATTATGCAAAAAAATAACAGCTGGTATTTTACCTTATCTTAAAGAAGATGCTCAAAATGACCTCCTTCCATGTCTATGCAGATCTTGCATCTTCGCAAAAAAGAATCTCGTGCTCTTTCAAACACACCTGGTTTCATTCTGATTGTAACGCAGGCTTCTTGTATACGATTTTCTAATTGTTCTGAATTATTGATTGGCTCTGCATACACTAAACACTAAATAGCCCCAAATAAAAAAGTCAAGCGGGTTTAGGTCGGGAGATCTAGGAGGCCATGCAACCGGACCTCCACGTCCTATCCATCTTTCTTGATACATTTGATTTAGATATTCTCTAACAGCCAATGAAAAAAAACGGCGGAGCGGATTATTACAAACAAACGTTTATCTTGAGACATGTTTATTGTTTACTATTGCCAGGTCAACTCGTTGCTATGATTATCGGGATCATTGCTTCATGAAAAAATATTCACGTGAATATAGGTAAATTAAATTAAGTTATAGGTAAGTTGTTATATGAGATATTGCAAATATTTTAAAAATGACTTATTTGCGGACCCATGTTTATTAAGACTTTTTAACTTATTTTGAGTCATACTAAATCCCCTTAAAATATTTTACCCTTTTTTTCAATACCCTGTATATATATATATATATATATATATATATATAATAATTATACATGTAGGGAATATTTCTGCGTAACTATATTTGTGTCTACGCAGACAAATGTAATAAATGTCTATGCAACTATAATTATGATTGCGCAGTCAACTATGTAAATTTCTACACACACACACACACATATATATATATATATACAGGGTGAGTCAAAAGTATGTTTTAAAAATTTGTGAGCGTGTTCCTGGATAAAAAGGAAGAATAAATGTTCATATGAACATATGGTCGCAAATGCTTTGTTGTCGAGATAATGGACATAAAAAAAAAAGTTTGTTTTTTTTTATTTTTTTTTATGTCCATTATCTCGACAACAAAGCATTTGCGACCATATGTTCATATGAACATTTGTTCTTCCTTTTTATCCAGGAACACGCTCACAAATTTTTAAAACATACTTTTGACTCACCCTGTATATATATATGTATACAGGGTGTTCTAAAAAGGTATGTCAAAAATTTAAGGAGATATTCCTCACACCTGAAGGATGAAAAAATGTTATATGGACATAGGTGCGGAAATGCTTATTTCAGGAGTTATGTTGAAAATACTGTTAGCTGTATTACTTACACAAGGAAAAATTTAAGATTAATTATTGTAGACGACAATCGTTTAATTAGGCTTATTTATATTTGGTTTTATGTGACCTTGAGTATGTTACAATAAATGTTGAAAATGTTCACCATTTTCCTGAATACAAGCAGTGACACGTCGACGCATCGATTCACGGACACGTTCAAAAATGCCTGGCGTACAGCGGATTGTCTCGCAACCTGCAGTGATACGGTCACGAAGATCTTGAATATCACGCTCTGGTGGCATTTTTGAACGTGTCCGTGAATCGATGCATCGACGTGTCACTGCTTGTATTCAGGAAAATGATGAACATTTTCAACATTTATTGTAACATACTCAAGGTCACATTAAAACCAAATGTAAATAAGCCTAATTAAACGATTGTCGTCTACAATAATTAATCGTAAATTTTTCCTTGTGTAAGTAATACAGCTAACAGTATTTTCAACATAACTCCTGAAATAAGCATTTCTGCACCTATGTCCATATAACATTTTTTCATCCTTCAGGTGTGAGGAATATCGCCTTAAATTTTTGACATATCTTTTTAGAACACCCTGTATATATGTATATGTATACAATTATATACTATAGAACTATAGAGTTATAGATATACTTATATATAATTATGTACATAGATAATCTATTTTTGCGTAACCATAACTTGTATGAATACGTTACTTGTAGGAATAAGGTTAGATGTTGCATGGAAGTAGGGAAAGACGCAGACAGCACAAGACATCCTATGGACATTCATTTTATGTCCATTTTACGTCCGCACGTCCATGGAGATGAAATGAACGTCCATCGTACATCCGATTTGTGACATCCGTTAACGGCCAATATTTGGACGTCCACAAGATGTCCGGTCTTGGAGGTCAAAGTTTCGCGTGAGCACGCAAGGATGTGTTAGTTCATTCGTTTACCGCTACGCGACGTGCGATGCGCTATCTTTCTCGTATTCAAGTTTTAGTTATGAGAATTGTGTAAAGTTTGCAAAAGGTAACAAATAAGATTAAAAATATACTGTTCAATTTAATTTCTGATCTAAATGCACGAGTTTCAGATATTAAATTGATTTTATAAGTCGGACAAGTAAATGTCCGGCGAATAAACGAAAATAATCCGTTCATTATCTATTTAAAATGTAAAGTGCAATATGCAAGTATAAATCATAAATAAAACTTTATATGAAATTTTTATGTAAAATTTTATATGAAATAGATAAATTATATTAATATTTAGGGATTAAAGCATGTCCACCAATTTCATAAACAGATATACTACGGACGTCCATTGAATGTCCGAACAACGTAAAACGACCCCTATTAAGTTAGCCCCCCCACCAGCTCAAAATAAGTTCTAACCTAACTTAAAATTAGGTGCTAATTAGGTGCTAATTAGGTGCCAAAGTCAAAAATTAGGTGCTCATACCGTTTAGCAGAAAATTAAATTTACAATGGGTGGGGCTGACTTAACATTAAGTTGGCCCCCCCCATATAAAGAAATATATAAATAATAAAGTTATAAAAAAAACAAATACGTAATAATTAGGTGCTAATTAGGTGCTCTCAAAAACTGTTAAGATATTTTTAAAATATATTTTTTTTTATACCACTTTATTCTTGTACAGCAATAAACGCGATTGACATTCAAATCGAAAATTGTGTAAAATGGTACGAGCACCTAATTCGGCGTTTGTATATCTTAACGTAATATTAAATAACGAATATTTTCATACCAATAACTTTCGAGCACCTAATTTTTTAACAGTACTTTACTCTTGGTCCAACCATACCCGTGACCGACATTTAAGTCCGAATATCTATCAAACCGAACGAGCACCTAATTCGGCGTTCAGATATTCTAACATAATATTAAATAACGAATATTTTCATACCAATAACTTTCGAGCACCTAATTTTTTAACAGGACTTTACTCTTGTACCGAGCATACCCGTGACTGATGTTCAAGTACGAATATCTGTCAAATAGAGCGAGCACCTAATTCGGCGTTTAGATATCCTAACATAATATTAAAAAACGAATATTTCCATATCAATAACTTTCGAGCACCTAATTTTTTAACAGTACTTTACTCTCGGTCCAACCATACCCGTGACCGACATTTAAGTCCGAATATCTATCAAACCGAACGAGCACCTAATTCGGCGTTTAGATATCCTAACGTAATATTAAAAATCGAATATTTCCATACCAATAACTTTCGAGCACCTAATTTTTTAACAGGACTTTACTCTTGTACCGAGCATACCCGTGACCGACATTTAAGTACGAATATCTGTCAAATAGAGCGAGCACCTAATTCGGCGTTTAGATATCCTAACATAATATTAAAAAATGAATATTTTCATATCAATAACTTTCGAGCACCTAATTTTTTAACAGTACTTTACTCTTGGTCCGACCATACCCGTGACCGACACTTATGTCCGAATATTTATCAAACCGAACGAGCACCTAATTCGGCGTTTAGATATCCTAACATAATATTAAAAATCGAATATTTCCATACCAATAACTTTCGAGCACCTAATTTTTTAACAGGACTTTACTCTTGTACCGAGCATACCCGTGACCGACATTTAAGTACGAATTTCTGTCAAATAGAGCGAGCACCTAATTCGGCGTTTAGATATCCTAACATAATGTTAAAAAACGAATATTTCCATATCAATAACTTTCGAGCACCTAATTTTTTAACAGTACTTTACTCTTGGTCCGACCATACCCGTGACCGACATTTAAGTCCGAATATCTATCAAACCGAACGAGCACCTAATTCGGTGTTCAGATATTCTAACATAATATTAAGAAACGAATATTTCCATATCAATAACTTTCGAGCACCTAATTTTTTAACAGGACTTTACTCTTGTACCGAGCATACCCGTGACCGACATTTAAGTCCGAGTATCTATCAAACCGAACGAGCACCTAATTCGGCGTTCAGATATTCTAACATAATATTAAATAACGAATATTTTCATACCAATAACTTTGGAGCTCCTAATTTTTTAACAGGACTTTACTCTTGTACCGAGAATACCCGTGACTGATGTTTAAGTCCGAATAGCTGTCAAACCGAATGAGCACCTAATTCGGCGTTCAGATATTCTAACATAATATTAAGAAACGAATATTTCCATACCAATATCTTTCAAGCACCTAATTTTTTAACAGGACTTTTCTCTTGGTCCGACCATACCCATGACCGACATTTAAGTCCGAATATCTATCAAACGAAACGGGGACCTAATTCGATGTTTATGTATCTTAATATATTATTGATTACCGAGTGTGTTTGTATTATTAATTTTTGAATTAATTAATATACATAATGTCTATATGATTTTTATATATATACTGTGTACATGATTCTTATTTTTTACTTAAGGATAAATGAGGAATATTACAGGGAAGAAAGAAGAGGGATATTAAAATAATATTATTAGCTTATCATTGAATTAAAGTGTAATATATTTTATTAATATGTAGTATATATTAGTAATATATATAGTGTCATTTATCCAAAACTTGTGCTTATGTTTTTAAAATTCGTTATATTTATAACTCGTTATATATAAATTAATTAATAGAAATATAAACTTATAAAATTGGTATAAAAAAATATAAATGAAAATCTCTGGCAAAATAAATTAAACAGTTATAAAATACATACAGAACATAAATACATATAGAATATAAATATACACGATACACAGTTTGTTTATTTATAATATATATATACATTTCCCTTATGTATATGAACATTACGTCCTTGCCCTCGTGCTCCTCTTCTTCCTCTCCAACCACGTCCTCTCCATCCACGTCCGCCAAAATGTAGGCGCTGGATTCTCCTGTCAATGTTACTAACTTGAGGATTTCTTTCCTCATTTATTGCATTGCGGAGCATCTGCAATTCCTCATACATTTCTTGTATAGATGGTATTTCTCCTTGAACAGGCTGGGTCGATGATGTGGATGGTGTTGAGATGGCAGACTGTGCTGAGGTAGACGGCACTGGTTCTGGCGACTGTAGAAGTGTTGGAGGTTAAGAAAAGCAAACAAAGTAAAAAAAATATATATATATATATATATATATAAAAGCTGAATTTATATAAATTATAATTATGTAATTGTGTGTACATGTGATAATGGGTGAACTATATTTATAATTAAACGCAAAGAAACTATATATTAACTTTTATTATATAATTTTCCTTAAATTTATATATTTGCATGTTACCTTTAAAGAAAATCTGCTTGTCTCTGGTTGTTGTTCTTGTAGAGCTTGTTGTGCAGTCTTTTGGCCAGGGATGCTTGCGTCCTTTGTTTCGGAGGATTGTGGGCAATTTTCTTTTCCTGGTTCTGCTACATTTAATAATTTTTGTCTGCGTCTGAGTTTTGTTTTTTGACGAGAACGCCATAATTGACTTCGCCTAATCCTTTTTTTATTTTTTTCTAATTGTATTAACATTTCTATATAATATATTCCGTTAAACATGGAAATCATGTATAGTAGCGACTTATGATTCCTAGATAATTTGCTCGATTTGTTAATATTGCTTAGATATATATATATTCTTTTTTTAATCAGTGTATATCGAGTGACGTGCTGTATTAAGTCATTGAAATTTTACATGCAATATTTGACAATGTGTTTGACATAATTAGATTGTCGTAATAACCAAATATGAGAAAGCAACTCAATTGCGTGTGACGATTGTCGATTATATTAAATTTATTGCCAAATAACTTCATATAAATCTTCACTGACTCTATGCAGTCTTACATCTTACAGTCTTGGAATATTAATCCACAAAAGATACAGTATTTAATGTCATGTGTCGCTGCTAAACGTGATTCCTTAGCAATATTTAAATTTCAAAAGCTTTTGGCCAGCACCTCATGTATACAGGAATATATACATAAAAAAAGAATATAATAGATATAAAATTTACCTTCAATTTCCATGTTTCTTGAATCTTTATTTTTACTCATTTTAACAGTTTTTAAATTTTTTGTGATCCGCACTCTAACACAGCAAGAAGAAAAGTGAGCAATATTTCGTTAAATCCTGCTTCTCTGTGCTAGCTAAAGTTAGCTAGGTCACTAATATTTATTCTATATTGTTTGATTTTTCTATTATTATTGTTTGATTCTTATATTTTGATCTACCATACTAAAGTTTTAACGTCTATTTATGCTAAAAAAATGTATACATCACTTTAATAACAATGTCTGTGAAACAGATATCTCATCACTTTTTAACTTTTTTTTGACTTAAGAAATTAAACTCTCTGAAATACAAATTTAAATATTAACCGTAGTAAGACACAAACGGATGATAGTGCATAAGTTTCAATAATAATTAATTTTTCTCTAGTTATTATTATTACACATTAATTATTTACAAAATTATTGAAGAGATGAAATGAGGTAAAAGTAAAGAAAACGATATAATTAACATAAATTTTAATAAAATGTTTTCTTTTAATACACATTTCTTATCTATTTATCACATATACTTATCATTACAATTAATATTACTTATCATTACTATGCATTACTTATGATTACAATTAATATTATATATAATTGTATTTATATTAAAATTAATATTATACTAAACTTGCAAAATGTATGGAGAATATTATACTGTATTCTGCGATTTGTGGCTACATCTACAAACATTTCGTACAAATAAACTAAAGTTTAATTGACTCCTTGTATTTATAATTGAAAAATGATGAGGAATCAATTTAACCATAGTTAAATTTGGAATATATTTGTAGGGAAAGCTCAATCTTTTTTTGTATATACAATAAAGTTATAAGTAGTGCAGTTCACGTTCATTATTCGCGACTAACATTTGAAGGATATATATTTACATAATTATTTAAAATAAAACTTTTTTGTAGAAAAATATCAAAATATTTTTTACTTTAATTAATTAAATGTTATTTATTATTATTGAATACTTATTTTTGAAAATATTTAGTACGCAAAGTTGCGTTGAAATAAAAAAATAATATTTCTTCTCACTTTGAAAATGCAAATGCTTTTCTTTTCATAAACTACAAAATTCAATGAAAAAAGATGTATATCAGTAAAAGATGTATTTCTTTTTATAATATATTATGTTAATATATTGTGTAAATTTTTATATATTTCTCTGTACGTGATTTAAAACTTTGTAGTAAATATCTTATATATAATTTGTGTGTGTGATCAATATTATAATGTTTAATCAAAAATGCAAAGATATGTATTTAAGATTAATTGTTATGTGCACATACACACACACACACACTAAAACTATGTATGCTTCATTTATTATCAATACACATATAACTTTATTTAATAATTAATCATCTTATTTACATAACATGAAAGGCAGTTCACGTATGGTCGCGACTTATATTTGAAGGATATATATATATATATATATTTTTATTTATTTATTTATATATCTAAATAATAGTATAATAATTTTGTAACCTTCAAATATAATCAATGCTTATTATGTAAATAATTTTGATGATAATTGCATGAAACTCTGCATAATATAAATAAGGAAAAAGCAGTTCACGACATTATGCGCGACTAATACCTGAAAGACAATTAGAAATTAGAATTTATGAATGTAAGTTACTAAACAGTAAATACAAAATATAAGATTAAATTAATAAATTAATAAAAATTTTAAGAAAGATTACTTTCAGATACTATCAATGCTTATTATGCAATCTTCTCCATAGCAATGTTTATATCTTAAAATTATTTCTTTTTATATTTGACTCTACGTTTGATCTCTATAAAATTTCTTTTTAACAACAAAATACATAATATCACAGATATAATGATTTATATATATATATATATATATAAATAATTATATAAATAATTATGTAGATTTAAATAAAAAATATAAATAATTTTTTATATAAAAAAATGTGTGTACACATAATACGACACACACATATACCCATACTCATATACATACATATATACATATATATACCTACATACATATGCATGTATGTAGGTATATACATGTTTGTATGTGTGTGTGTATATGCGTATATGTGTATGTCGTATTTTATATTCTACAAACATATGAGCATATCTATAATGAATATAAAATGAGGTGTGGACATGCAACATATTTATCATTTAAAATAGTTTCTGAGTCCTTACAATCGTCATATTGTATCCATTTCTTATTTTTTCTATGGCATAGTGCGGTATAATGTCCAATGTCTTCATTTGATTGTCTTGTATATTTTACAGGTGATTTATAATTTACTATGCCTACTAGAGAATGTTCTTCTGTTATAAAGGAGTTGATTTTTTTAGGAATATCGTCCAATCTGACATCGAGCGACTCCTCATCCTTTCAATAAATCTCAAATATGAGAAAGTATCCTAAAAATAAAATAATCGTTATTTTAATCATTTGAATAATTATAAATGACTTATAATTCTTACCAATTTTTTTAATAAACAAAAAATATAATTGTGCATAAATTTTATAAAATTAAACAAAATAAATATATAATTAATTATATTAATAAAATTAATAAATAAAAAATACCTGTATGCGAAATAGATGTAATTGCGAGACCATCACAGTTTGTTTGATTGCATTGTTGTGGTGGTATAATAATATCCTTTTCCAGTTGTGCAAAGTCTGTGCGTATTAATGTATTAAAATCAACGTTGACTACTGGAAGCACTTTCAATCTTTCTGTGCCACAATTCGAACATCTTGATATTTCTCGGAACGTTGGATACTCTGCGAATAATTTTCTACACAAAAAGCCAACAGTTACTTGACAATCTATTAAAATACAATTATTTGATAAATTAGTACCTGAAAATAATTGCCTTAAGATTTCAGCACGTAATCTATAAGATGATTTACGTACACCGTAAGATACCATATCATAAATTATTTTAAAAAAGATGTTATTAGAGTGAGTATTAATCAATTCTTTAATGTTATCTTTATCAAAATATGCAGCGATGAAAAGCTGCAAAATACTATCAAAAGCACATGTATTTGTAAAAGAATATTTTACTTTACCAAACGTAACTGCTTTTATATTTATATTACCACCATTTTTAATTATTGGTATCTTACGTATATTTTTTTCTAATAAAAATTCATTTTCAATACACTTTCCCTGTAAATATCTGCCTCTAGATTGTGTTTCCTGGGTTGTTGCAAGGCCACGCCAATCTTCCACTTCTCTTGATGCGATTATATTTTGTATATTATTTGTTTTTTGACAGATTTTACACACTTTTCTGTCCATATTCCTCTTCTCCAACTGGGACAGAACATGAATCAATTGCATGCACATTTTTTTGGCATAGGGTGCGTTCAGAAGGCACATTGATCACACAACCGTTGAGTGAACGTTCTCTGAACGCACTCTGATCATTAAGCGCAACTCAACCTGTTTAGTGAGCGGACGCCATTTTTCTGAGCGATTTTCAAGTACGCTCACGGAGCACAACACGTTGCAAGTTGCAATATTTATTTACATTTCAAATTCGTGCAATATATTGTGAAAAATGATAAATATGTACGAAGTAATATATACTTATAATAATGCTTCCTATAACGGATACTGAAGAAATACACCAGTTATTGAAAAATGGTTAGTATAAATTTAATAACCTATTTAATAACTTAACCTAATAAAGTTAATAATCTAACCTTATTAATATTATACAATATCTTACAGACTCAGTATTTTTTGAAGAATACATTAAAAAAAACCCGACCGCACCTGTACTGCTATCGATAAATGATAATTTGGAAAATACAGGTACATTATTTATATTTTTACATAATATTAAATAAGTATATCCTGGAGAGAGAAGAAAAAAGATTATACTTCTTAAATGCATATATACTCATAATAGCTGATACATGCTTCTGACACACATATAGATATATTATGTTACAATAGAATATGTTTATGTATAAAATATATAACGATGAACTATTATCTTTAGAAACATATGTATTTATACTATATATTTATACACCCAAAGGGATGCAATCCGATTTTCATACATACCATACAAATGTTTCTAAGAATTTATCTTTTTTCTCTTGGATAAAGTAACTCCTTTTAATAACAGAATAATATACATAATATATTTTATTTTATTGTTGTAGAACAAAATAGTTTTACATGGTCAACAAAATCAACCAAGCTCTTTCTTGAAGCATATTCTGAGAGAAAATTATTATTTCGAGATCCTAAAATAAAAAAAGCGATTGTGGCAAGAAATTGCACAAATATTAAAAATGCATGGTTACACAAATATAAATGAAGACATACTAGACCGTAAAATGAGAAACATGAAAAGATCGTATAAAACGATTAAAGAAAATAAGAAGACTAGTACTGGACGTGGACGTGTGTCTTGGGAATATTATAACATATTTGAAAATATGTTTGCCGATGATAAAACTATTAACCCTGATAATACATTAGAATCGACTATAAATGTCCAAGAAACGTTAGATGCATGTCAATCTACTACAGAATCTATTTCAGAAAATGAAAATTCTTCAACAAGTACAGCTTCAACAAGTACAGCTCAATCTTTAAATCCGTTATCTGATTTAACTAATTTTAATCCGGTACTAGAGCCTTGTCTCGATTCACCATCTACATCCAATACTTCCTTAATAAATTCTTCTAATCATAACTCAACTTCACCATCCATGCCAAAAAAGAAATCTTTATATAACCAAAGAAAAAAACAATTAGAAATTGAACAAAAAAGAGTACAAGCAATTATTGACTTGAAAGAATCTTTAGAAGAAAGTAACAAAATCCAAAGAGAACGAAATAATTTAATACAACAGTTACTTCAATCACAACTTCGTCAATAAAAAAAAAGATTATTCCTTACATAAAATAGTGAATAGAGAAGAGGATTATAAACTTAAACTCGTTTTTATTTTTTTTAATATATTTTCTTGAGTTTTATTTATTTTTATTAAAAGAAAACCTCTTGTTTTTTTATTTTATGTAATATATATATATATATATATATATATATATATTTATATTTATATTTATATTTATATAAATAATTATTTCACTGTGCTGTGCAATATAGAAAGTAGCATTTATTTAAGGGAGAAAGAACGAAAGATTTGAAACCAAAGAGTTATCTTTTCTTTAATTTTATTTTCATGTGCATTATTTATTAATATCATTTATTTAAAGGAGAGAGATTGAAAGATGTGAAAAGATTGAAAGATTTAAAATTGAAAAATTATCTTTTTTGTAATTTTATGTTCCTATTTCATGTGATTATGTATATATTTTGTCTAAATAAAAATATATATAAAATAAGTTTTTTATGTATGTTTATTTCACCTAAATAAATACATTATATTATTTCTTTTTAATGTTCCATTTCTATCATCTATTTCATGAATGTCGTCAGCATTATTTAATATAATTTCATTATCAACTATTTCATTTTCTTCTACATCTATCTCGCCTCTATTTATCATAAAATTATGCAGTATACATGTAGCAGCAATCATGTTTTGTCCGAGTTCAAAATCACATATCTAAAAAATATAATCTACGAAATTTACATTTCAAAAGACCAAAAGCTCTTTCTATAATACTACGAATTTTAACTAATTTTGTATTATAAATAATTTACTCCCTTGTCAAGTGACCTGTATCTCTAAATGGCGTCATTAAATTTGGCAGCAAAGGATACGCTGCATCTCCAATTAAATGCAAATCCACTGGTAATGGATTTTCCACATTTGATAATTGTCTATATAAATTACTACGTCTAAATACATGAGCATCATGCATGCGTCCTGGCAATCCAACATATATATTTGTGAAACATCCCTTGTGATCACATACACCTAATGATACACAAATGTTATATATTTTAAAAAGTATTGCATTATATTACTTCAAAATAAATATATAAACTAAAAAATGTATGACAAATATGTTCAATGATTACCTTGTAAAATAATTGAATGAGATCCTTTTCTATTGTAATAGTCATTTGCGTTATGTGGCGGTGCCTTACATGTTATATGGCATCCATCAATTGCACCCACAACGCCTGGGAAGCCATGTGAACGTTCTTCAAAAATCTGAAAATATTGTATATATAAAAATTGTTAATCTACATTGTGAGCATAAGATATTTTGCAATATTATAAACTTACAACAGATGAAATCCTGCAGCTTTGTCTATTGGGCCATACAATGTAATTGGGCATTAATTGTGTCAATATATTTACAATGTCTTTTATTATATTATGACCCGTACTTTTAGCTAAGCCAAATCTATCTCCAGCTGCGAGATAACTTTTCTGCTTAGCTAGGATCCAAATAGTAAATAAAATTTTTTTCTTAATGGCGCTAAATGATTTGGATTTGCCATGGCATTACCAATAACAAGTTCTAGCTCCTATAACAATATTTATAGTATTAAAATACATTATAACTAAATTTAACTCTTCATTTTAATAATTTTATTCTTTCTAGCAAATAAATTTACGTACCTGTATCGCTCTTGCAGACATTCTAAAATGTTCCTTAAATACGACGTCATTGTATAATGGAATTATCTCTTCATAATAATTTCTATTTTTTACACGTATACCACGTCTTTGTATATCAAAATCATATGGTAACTGTTCTTGCAATTCTTCTACTAAATGGCCTACAATATTTCCAATTAAATCATCGTCATTGTATAATGCCAGAATTATTAGATTATTATTATTCATTATTAAATATCAGTATTTTGTTGTACAATTGTAAAACTGTAGAACTATAGAAGGTTATGTTTTTGCTCTATCACGCATGCACAGATCGCACTAGCGAATTAGTCGTTCAGGAGACATATTTCTGCTCAATCAGCGCTCACTAAACGGTTGAGTGATCAGTGGTATCTTCTGAACGCACCCATATATAACATACGTGCGCACCGCTTGGTTGATCTCCATTTTTGCATACTGGACAATCATCTTCCAGATTTTTATCAATAATCTCGTCTGATATAGTTTCTGGTACAATTTCTACATTAGATTCTATTGGCTCAGGTATATCTCTTGTATCTTCTTTGCCTTGTCCTTTTTTCTGCAAATTGACATTCATTAGTTTTATACGGCCACTTATAAATTTTATATGTTTCATGAGAAATTCATCTGCCCGCATCGGTGTTTGTTCTGTTTTTAGAAAAATGTTTTTAATAATATTGAAATCGCTTTCCACTGAGGCACTACTAGCTGGAACTCTTCCATAGCCGAATTTATCTCTGCATATGCAAGACCACATAGGAATCAATTTCATATCTTTCATTAGACGATTTGCAAATGCTGGCATAAAATGCGCATTTTCACGATCTCCTTCGAGTGGATATAATTTGACCACGTTCGAAATGGCCACGGGTAAATTTGACCACGTTCGAAATGGCCACGTTCGAAACGGCCACGTTCGAAACGGCCACGTTCGTAATGGCCACTCGTTCGTAATGGCCACGTTCGAAACGGCCACGTTCGGAACGGCCACGTTCGGAACGGCCACGTTCGGAACGGCCACGTTCGGAACGGCCACGTTCGGAACGGCCACGTTCGAAATGGCCACGGATAAATTTGACCACGTTCGAAACGGCCACGTTCGTAATGGCCACTCGTTCGTAATGGCCACGTTCGAAACGGCCACACGTTCGAAACGGCCACACGTTCGAAACGGCCACACGTTCGAAATGGCCACGGAATGTTGGAAGCACTATCCCCTCACACACGCACTCTCTCACACACACACACACACGGGGGAGTGCAAGGGGGGCCTTCGGCCCCCCTCCCGCACCCACCCCGTCTCCCTCGCTTCGCGTGAAAAGTTGTGTGGCCGTTTCGAACGTGTGGCCGTTTCGAACGTGTGGCCGTTTCGAACGTGTGGCCGTTTCGAACGTGACCGTTTCGAACGTGGCCATTACGAACGAGTGGCCATTACGAACGTGGCCGTTTCGAACGTGGCCATTTCGAACGTGGTCAAATTTATCCGTGGCCATTTCGAACGTGGCCATTTCGGACGCTCCCATCTCCTTCACTATCAGCAATTTGTTTTTGTATATCTTCGTCTATATCTTTTGCCCATTGATTCCACTTATTAAAATTGATATTAGTTTCTTCAATATCTAACATATTGTTGAATTCCGTTTTATCATCAATGGGTATTTCTTGATTTGATGATACTAATAAATTTTTCATTTTTATTTTATATGTTTCACATAATGTTCTTTCGTTGTTTCTTGTCATTCCTTCTGTTTCACTCCTTGCAATAATTAATATTCCTTTTAATATTTCTTCAGCTGCATAAATATTGCAACACAAAATTAATTGTCCTAATAATGACAGATAAAAAACTTTTACACGTGGTACTGCATCTTTTAAAAAATTTGCATATGTTTTTATAAAGTGTGCCACATCTATGCGTATATAACATAAAGGTAGATTATTAGTTTTGCAAGCATCTGAATATTCTTCTATAGTAAAATATCCTGTAAAACTTCGAACAACAGCTGTTAATAATGCACGACTGGCATCACATACTGCTTCACGAGGGCAAGGTGCACCAGATCGAATCCATTCCATCAACCAATATTGAATTGCATTTGTATGATGACTTTCTGAAAGCATTTGACACACTGGAAACAGACCATTTGTTTTAGAATTTACAATACAGTTATATAAGAAAATATGTTTTGTTTTTGTTTTATCGGGCCTCTTAATTTTTCTTATGATGCTTCCAGTTGCATCTATATTTACACAAAATGTTTCGCCTGTTGTATATGTCCGATATACATTTAATTGATGATTGGTCCAATAGTGTACAAAAAAAGGATTTAATCCAATATTATGTATTACATTTTGCAATGAACCTAATTTCATTAAATGTATTGCTTTTAATGGATCCTTGTCAATATAATTTTCCTGCATAATTTCATGTTTTGCAACTCTCAAGACATTAGCACTGTATAAATGTGGAGGTTCTATATCATCTTGTTCCATTAACTCTTCTGCTATTTCTGTTCTATATTTTGTTGCACTTGTTTCTTGAAATTTCTCAACAACAGTTCGTCTTACTGGATTTCTTAGATATCGTTTTCCACAACGTCCTGGTCCTTCGATATAAGTACATTTTATTTTTGTAGCAAGCTCCTCGGAATTATCAATTACACATTTAATTACAGATCCACATTTGCATGTGCCATATGCATACCCAGATTCTGCATTACGCAACAATTTATGGCATTTAAAATTAAATCCACAAGGTATTTTTGTAGCTTGCCATATCTTTTCAACTAAGAAATGCTGCCATAATCCAGGTTTTAATACAGAATATTCTCGCGTAGACACAGGTCGATTCTTCTCTGCTCTTCGATATTTTTTGTGAATAATCATTGAAGTATAATCTTCCTTAGGTACACTGATAATAAAAGTAGATACATCATCCGCATTGCTAAAACGTACACTTGATTGATTTAATGATGAATCGGACATTGTTGTAGATTTAGTTTTACTTATATCTTCTTGTTCATTCTCATCTGCATTCTCATCTTCTTCTCTGTCTTCATTTCGAATATCTTCATATTGCATAGGAGAACGATCATATAATTGATCTCTTATTCCAAATTTATTGCACGTCACAAATGTATATAACGCATTGGGCGTCATAACATTATTTAATTCTAGCGCGATTTGAATCCATATCGAATGATTCTTCGATATTACTTGAAAGTTTTCTTTTATAATTTCCTTTTTATATTTTATTAAAGTTTCTTTCAGAACTTTTTTATCCACTTTATCTGGTCTTCCTACGCGTCTCATTTTGAAATATTACTTTATCTTATTTCACTTACTACTATTTTATTCACTTATTTAATTCACGTTTTACTGTTTAACACACACACATACACGTACACAATTATTTAAAAGTAAAATATGTGTATCATAAAAACGTTTTCTAAAAGCACACTCAATTACGATCTTCACGCTACCGTGTTCGCACTGAGACTGACGAGCGAAATTTTCCAAAATCGTCAGATCTTCGGATCATCGGCTGCTTTTCCTATCTAAAGTAAACCGCGCCACTACAATACAATAGCGTGTCGCGTCTCGCGAGCAAGCCGCCGCTTTTAGGGATCACAAAAGTCAACATTTTTTATAAAGCTATCGCGCACAGTGGCAGCGAATATGTCGACCACAATTGGTTGTATATGTATAAATAAAATGTGCGTATAGAAAATGAAATGTAATATAAGGTGTCCTACAAAGAAATGAAATGTAATATAATATAAGATGTCCTACAAAGAAAGAACAATATTTTATACAAAATATCCATAATTTAAAGTAAAACTGTTCATATGAAATGCCCTAATCCGCATTATTTCCGAGATAGATTTAAATATATAAATATGTACAGTTGCAAAATGATAAGAAAGATACTACATCCTTTCTAATTCACTGCGCACAAGCAACGCATCTTATAAATTATAACAAATTTTCACAATTCTACGGTCGGTCCAAAATGTCCCGTAAAACAGTAAAATCTTGTTAAAAAAATTAGGTGCTCGTTCGAAACTTATTGATATGAAAATATTCGTTATTTAATATTACGTTAAGATATATAAATGACGAATTAGATGTTCGTTCGGTTTGAGATATTCGTACTTAAATGTCGGTCACGGGTATGGTCGGACCAAGAGTAAAGTCCTGTTAAAAAATTAGGTGCTCGAAAGTTATTGGTATTAAAATACTCGTTAATTAATATTATGTTAGGATATCTAAACGCCGAATTAGGTGCTCGTTCGGTTTGATAGATATTCGGACTTAAATGTCGGTCACGGGTATGCTCGGTACAAGAGTAAAGTCCTGTTAAAAAATTAGGTGCTCGAAAGATATTGGTATGGAAATATTCGATTTTTAATATTATGTTAGGATATCTAAACGCCGAATTAGGTGCTCGCTCTATTTGACAGATATTCGTACTTAAATGTTGGTCACGGGTATGCTCGGTACAAGAGTAAAGTCCTGTTAAAAAATTAGGTGCTCGAAAGTTATTGGTATGAAAATATTCGTTATTTAATATTACGTTAAGATATATAAACGCCGAATTAGGTGCTCGTACCATTTTACACAATTTTCGATTTGAATGTCAATCGCGTTTATTGCTGTACAAGAATAAAGTGGTATAAAAAAAATATATTTTAAAAATATCTTAACAGTTTCTGAGAGCACCTAATTAGCACCTAATTATTACGTATTTGTTTTTTTTATAACTTATTTATATATTTTTTTATATAAGGGGGGGCCAACTTAATGTTAAGTCAGCCCCACCCATTGTGAATTTAATTTTCTGCTAAACGGTATGAGCACCTAATTTTTGACTTTGGCACCTAATTAGCACCTAATTTTAAGTTAGGTTAGAACTTATTTTGAGCTGGTGGGGGGCTAACTTAATAGGGGTAGGGAATACAGTGATTGATTATGTGATAGGAAATGACAGAGCGAGGGAAAGAATAAGGGAGTTCAGGGTGGAGGATAAGATTGACTCGGATCATAGACCGATTACGGTATGGATAGAGGGAGAGAGGAGGAAGTTCGAAGGTTGTAAGGGAGGAAAGAGAGGGGAGAAAGGGAGTTTGGTCAGAGGAGGGAAAAGGGGTTTTTAGGGATGAGTTTAGAGGTTTAGCGGGAAATGGGGAAGGAGAGGGAATTGAGGAGGAATGGGAGGGGCTAAAAGAGAGAATAAGGAAAGCGATAGAAAAGGTAGGGGAGAAGGGGAAAAAAGAAAGAAAAAGGATGGTGGGATGAGGAGTGTAGGGAGATGAAGGAGCAGGTTAAAAAAGAGATGAAGAGGTGGAGAAGAGAGGGGGAACGGGGGAAAGGTATAAAGAAGTTAAAAGGGAATATAAAGCCTTGTGTGAAATGAAGAAGAAGGAGGAGGCGGAAAGTTGGGAAAAGGAAGTGAGGGAAGCTAGGACGGAAGTGCAGGTCTGGAGGATAGTGAATAGAGAAAGGAATAGAAGAAAGAAAGTGAGTGAGGGTATTAGGATGGAGGAGTGGGATGAATATTTTAGAGGATTGTTAGGAGGGGTAGAATGGAAGACAGTATGGGGTAAGGCAAGAGGGGAGGGAGAGGATGAAGAGGAAGAACTGGGGAGAGAGGAGTTTAGGAAGGCAGTAAGTAGGATGAAAGACGGAAAGGCAATGGGAGGAGACGGGATAGCGAATGAAGTATGGAAATATGGGGGGGAGGATGTGGAACAAAGTCTATGGGAGGTATGCAGGAGAGTGTGGAGGGGAGAAGGGTGGCCGAAGGATTGGAGGGAGGGGAACATAGTACCTATTATCAAGAAAGGAAATGGAGAGATTGTCAGTGATTATAGGGGGGTGACGATAACGCAGACGGCATACAGAATTTATGCGACGGTGCTAGCGGATAGGCTTAGGAAAGAAATAGAGGAGAAAGGGAGGGAGAGGAGTTTTAGACGGTTAAGGGTGTCAGGCAAAGGTGTCCATTGAGCCCAAGTTTATTTACCTTATTGTTGGCGGATATGGAGGAGGCATTGGAGAAGGGAGGATGGGGAGGAGTGAGGTTAGGGGAAAGAAAGGTGTATACATTGGCATATGCAGATGATATCGCAGTATTGGCGGAGGATGAGGAGGGAATGAAGGGAGCAATGGGTAAATTAGAGAGATACTTAGATGAAATAGGGATGGAATTGAACACGGGAAAAACAAAAATTATGAGATGTAGGAAAGGGGGAGGTAAATGGAAGAAAGTTCATTGGAGGTGGGAGGGGAGAGATAGAGGAGGTGAAGGAATTTAAGTATTTAGGTTATGTAATAAGGTATAATGGAAGTCAGGAAGCGCATATTAGGGATACAGTGAGAAAAGGAGCAGCAATAATAGGGCAGGTATGGGGGATCGGTAAGAGGAGGTTTGGAAGAGACTGGGGACGGAGAATTTGGTTATTTGACAGTTTAGTATGGACGGTGATTAGCTACGGAGTAGAAATATGGGGATGGAAGGAGAGATCGGGGATAGAGAAAATACATGATAGATTTCTGAAGTGGGTGCTGGGTGTGGGGAGAATGACGGCGGGGTACTTAGTAAGAGAGGAATTGCAGAGAGAAATGTTGAAGGGAAGGGCAGGTTTAAGGGCTTGGGGGTATGAAATGAGGTTGGAGGAAGGAAAAGGAGGAGAGTTGGCAAGGGTGTGTTGGAATGAGATGAGGAAAAGGGCGAGAGAGGGTAAATCGATGGAAGGATGGGAGGAAGACAGAAAAGAATTTTTTGAGAAGAGAAATTGGAGTATTAAAATGGTGGAGGAATTAAGAGAGGAAGGAAAGATGAGGAAAGAGGAAATATGGGAGAGGGAAGGGAGGCTACAAAGGGAGAAGAGATGGGAGGAAATAAGGAACTCGAAATCAAACAAATGGTATCAGTTGGTTAAGGGGGATGGAATACCAGGCTACTTAAAGAAGGGTTGGAGAGAAAGTAGATGGCAGAGGATAGCAAGGTTTAGATTAGGAAACGGCACAAGGGAGGGAAGATACTAGGAAGAGGAGGAGAAAAGGAAATGTAGGATGTGTGGAGGGGCGGTGGAGACATGGGAGCATATATGGGAAGAATGTATGGTAAGGGAGGTGGGTAATACATGGCAGGAGAGGGTGAGGGAGATTTTGGGGGAGGAGGGGGAAGGAGAGGAATGGTTGAGGGAGCTGGAGAGGTTAAGGGAGAAGGGAGGTGTGAATGGAGTGATGAACGAGTATGGGAGTTAAAGAGGAGTTTGTAAACGGAAGCGGAAGCCCAAATAGGGATAAGACAGGACTGCGATAATTTTTTTTTGTTTTTGTTTCTCTCTCTAGAGCGTTTTAAGTTTGTTTATTTTTAACTATTAGTTAGTTATAAGTTACTTTAAGGTTGGCGGATTTTTCGAACAACTCTATACGTTTATGGATTAATTTGTTTGTATTTTTGTTTTTATTATTGTTTTTATAGCGTGTGAGTGTAAATGGTATCGCAAGGGCCATGTTGTGTTGAATCAAATTGTAACTCCAAGGAGAACAATAAAGTATCTATTTATCTAAATCATCTATATATATATATATATATATATATATATATATATATATTGTTATATTATTAGTTTAAATAACGATTCAGATCATTTTCATATTTATAGTGGGACATATTTGTGACGGTAAAAAACGTATATGTAAGTTGCAAATACGTTTTTCTCTGTCTTACTTGACGTCCATGACTACGTAAGCGCTTACGTCTGTCGTAGTCGTGGACGTAAAGTAAGGCAGAGAAAAACGTATATTCAATTTATATGTACGTTCTTTACCGTAACAAATATGTCCCACTATAAATATGAGAATGATCTGAATCATTATTTAAACTAATAATATAATAATATATACAGGGTGGGGCATTTTAATCGCCCCAGGCGGATATCTGGAAAACTAAGAGAGATACAGAAAAATGTTTCAGACAAAAGTTGTATAGTTTCGAGGGGGCCATAAGAGGGTACCATTGGTTTGACCTTGAAAAGTTATTTGAAGGTCACATAAAGGTCACCTTCAATTTCTTAAATGGAACACTATATTTTTTATTGCATATTTTTGTAGCTAACTTCGAGAGCTTTCCAAAAACTATAATAAAATATTTCTTCATTGAGTACTTTTCGAGTTATGAGGCTTGAAATAATTTCTTAATTTTACATAAACCATAAAATATCTAGTAAAATATTCATTTTTCTATTATCTTACCTTAATATTTTTATGTACAAAATAATGAGAGGAATCAATTGGTGTAAAGAAAAAACATAGTTGTTTTTAAGAAAATATATGTAATTTGCAATCCACATATTTTTTTAAAAAACCTTTTTTTCTTTACACTAATTGATTCCTCTTATTATTTTGTACATAAAAGTATTAAGGTAAGATAATGGAAAAATGAATATTTTACTAGATATTTTATGGTTTATGTAAAATTAAGAAATTATTTCAAGCCTCATAACTCGAAGTGTTCAATGAAAAAATACTTTATTTAGTGTTTTGGAAGGCTCTCGAAGTCAGCTACAAAAATATGCAATAAAAAATATAGTGTTCCATTTAAGAAATTGAAGGTGATCTTCATGTGACCTTCAAATAATTTTAAGGTCAAACCAATGGTACCCTCTTATGGCCCCCTCGAAACCATACGACTTTTGTCTGAAACATTTTTCTGTATCTCTCTTAGTTTTCCAGATATCCGCCTGGGGCGATTAAAATGCCCCACCCTGTATATAAAACAATATAATAATTTCGCAACATTCAGTTTTCCCCCTTTTTCAACTCTGGGGATGTCGTTATTTTTTTCTCGAATAAAAGAATGTGTGGTTCAGGATCATGAATCATATAATGTATCCATCCTTGATTCTGCTGGACTCCGATGGATCTGCACCACATGCTAACAGTTTCAGTCAAGTTGATCCGATGAAAATCAAACACCACAAATGCTATATTATTTATGGAGAGTGAAGCAGTCTTGTTAAAAATTTATCGATTAATGTACTGCTTTGTGCGCTATCTGATGTTTCATCAATAGAAATTATTGTTACCACTGTAGCAATGTATATTAAACTACTACTTAATAATAGTTTTATGAATGTCATGTTAAATTTCACTCGGATATTTATAAAAACATTTCCTTATTAGAAACAAGGTACACAGAGTATGCAATTAAATTGACTTTTGTGTGAAAAAGCCTTCAAGAGAATTTATATTAATTTTCTTAAGAAAATAAGATTAATATAAAGAAAGATAAAACAATACAATTTATTAATAAATGAAAGAAATCATTAATAAAAAGTAATTATAGCCTGGCGGGCACGTATCTTGATACAACCGCCGGTGCGGGCACGTATCCTGGTGCTGTTGTGTCCGCTGACAGCGGCGCCGTCGTCACCTTCGTACACGCTGATGACGACGTCGACGTCGTCGCCCTCGTCACCTTCGTGCATGCTGGTGACGACGTCGACGTCGTCGCCGTCGCTACCTTTGTGCACGCTGGTGACGACGTCGCCGCCGTCGTCATCTTCGTGCGCGTTGGTGACGGCGACGGCGCCGTCGTCTTCCGCATTCTTGGAATGTATCCGTCGCTTTTTGCTCTCGCTAAAAAATAAAAAATAACATATATATATACATATATAATTGTTTATACACTGTATATAAAAATAAGAGAGAGAGAGAGAGAAGGAGGGAGAGAGAGAGAGTGAAAAAGTAAAGTACTTACATTTGGACATCGTTGCACAATTTTAAACTTTCTTTTCTAAACTTTCTTGTACACACAAAACGCCGTAAGCTTTAGTGGCGATGAAATGCGGACTGACCGTACAAGACTGCCAGACTGCCAGACTGCCAGATAGCAGTCGCAATAGCACATGATTGCATGTGGAGGGAGTACCGCACACAGGGAAAGAGCACGTGCTCGCACGTGCGTTGTTGCCGCGCGGCAGTTTTTTGTTTGTCTTTTTATCTCTCGGGCGTCTTTATTCTCGCTCTCGCTCTCACACTCGACGAATCGCGCTACAATAGCTCGGAAAGATAAGCCGAGAATCTTGTGCGAGAGCGAGACTATCAGTGAAGAACGAGCGAGATGACCTATCGTCAAAGTTCCGAAGTCTCTTACAATCGACTTTCCCCAGCCATAGCAAAATTCACAAATATAAACATCTTATGAAATAAAAACTAAAACTTTTATTTTGCATTTTATTGGTTTGAAAATAATTTTAACGGAATAATGAGATTTTTGCGATTAAAATGGCATCAAACACGACATAAATCGGATCATTTTTAATTATATATGTTATTAAAATTTAATAATTTATTTGATTAAAAATGATTCGATTTGTGTCGTGTTTGATATCATTTCAATCGTAAAAATCTTATTAATCCATTGCAATTATTTTCAAATCGAAAAAATGTGACATAAAAATTTTAATTTTTACGATATTTAAATCCCTCAGTTGTTATAGATAAGGAAAGGTCTCCGATTTGAAGCGAGAGCGACAAGGAGTAAGGAGCAAGCGAGATGACGAATCATCAAAGAGTTCCGAAGTCTCTCTCGCAAGGCTTGCTTTTTCTTATCTTTATATATATATATATATATATATATATATATATATATATGTCATCTTACTATGGAAAATAAAATTTTTATATTTCGCATTTCTTCGATTTGAAAATAATTGCAATAAATTAATGAGATTTTTATGATTAAAATGACACCAAACACGACATAAATCGCATCATTTTTAATCAAATAAATTATTAAATTTTAATTACATATTTAATTAAAAATGATTCGACTTATGTCATGTTTGGTGTCATTTTAATTATAAAAGTCTCATTAATCCATGGCAATTATTTTCAAATCGAAAAAAATGCGACATACAAATTTTAATTTTTACGATATTTAAATCCCTCAGTTGTTATAGATAAGGAAAGGTCTCCGATTTGAAGCGAGAGCGACAAGGAGTAAGGAGCAAGCGAGATGACGAATCATCAAAGAGTTCCGAAGTTTCTCTCGCAAGGCTCGCTTTTTCTTATCTTCATATATATATATGTCATCTTACTATGGAAAATAAAACTTTTATATCTCGCATTTCTTCGATTTGAAAATAATTGCAATGAATTAATGAAATTTTTATGATAAAAATGACACCAAACACGACATAAATCGGATCATTTTTAATCAAATTAATTATTAAATTTTAATTACATATTAAAAATCTTATTAATCCATTGCAATTATTTTCAAATCGAAAAAATGTGAGATATAAGTGTGAATGGCGGAGTAAGTCGACTTACATACACATACACACACATGCGTGCGCTTGCGATCATCTGATTACGCGTAAAGACTCGCAGTCGCGCGATCAGTACGCGAAACAAGAAAACGGCGCTAGAACCGACCTCTATAGCGCGTTGTTACATGTTCAGAAAACGACTGGAAAAGAATTACTAATTTTTTTAGTGTATTATAGTGTAGTTCTTATAATAGTGTGATCATACAATGGGACGGAAATATGATGACAAACATTTGTCTCTGAATCGCCGTCGAGTTTCCTTCAAAAAAGACTGGATGAAAAGGTTAGTCATATTATCATATATTCACATTTGTTATAAAAAGGATGAGCAAAAGAAAGAGAGAATGAATGAATAAATGGTTGAGAGAGTGAATGAGTGAATGGCAAAGGAATGCCGTAAAGCGATATATGATTGATCGTTCGTATCGAGCGTCACTGAATATTGAGCATAAGATATCGATAGAGAGAGATACAACTATTTCTTGTTTTTTCTTCATTTTCAACATTTAGTTTTTCTTAGTTTTCAACATTTGCAATCACAATCAATGCTAACGATCAATATATTGTCATTTGCGGCACTTATATAGATTTTTGGTCCTTATTTTTCGACATATTATCTTTTTTGTTTTCCCCATCCTTGTTTATAAATAATTAATAATTTAGTAAAATTAATTTTTTATAGTATTTTCAAACTATGTTTATTAAATAAAAAATTAGTCAAAAGGTTTGTTGGACCACGGAATAGGTGTAATGTATGCAAGAATAGACAATTATTTCAAATCATGTGATGAAACATGTAAAATTATTTATTTATAATAAGACAAACGCTGCGTTTCGATCCAATTCGGATCCTTTTCAATGCCGAATAACGAAGTTATAAAAATAAACGTAAAAATAAAAGTTAAAGAGTAAAAACACAGTATAGTGTACATAAGTTTCGGAAACGCAAAAACGCGAGAAAAAGATGTTTACAAAGTCAAGAGGGTCGAAAGCAAATACGCAACATAACGGAACATACGGACATAACGGAAAAATTGGAAAATTAATTAAATAAGAGCGCAAAGTATTAACATTCATGATCGAAATATTGCAAAAGAAAAATCTGAATAAAAAATCTTATGTCCGTAATATACAACAAAGAAGCTGTGACCAGCGCGTTTCGATCATGAATGTTAATACTTTGCGCTCTTATTTAATTAATTTTCCAATTTTTCTGTTATGTTGCGTATTTACTTTCGACCCTCTTCACTTTGTAAACCATCGTTTTTCTCGCGCTTTTGCGTTTCTGAAACTTATGTACACTATACTGTGTTTTTACTCTTTTACTTTTATTTTTATGTTTATTCTTATAACTTCGTTATTCGGCATTGAAAAGGATCCGAATTGGATTAAAACGCAGCGTCTGTTTTGTTAAATAAATAATTTCACATGTTTCATCACATGATTTGATATAATTGTCTATTCTTGCATACATTACACCTATTGCGTGGTCCAACAAGCCTATTGACTAATTTTTTATTTAATTTTATCTAACGGACCTTTTTATCATTTAATTTTTTTATGTTTATTAATATTTTATTTTAATTAAATTATTAAATTATTTTAAATAAATAAACAATAAATATAGTAATTTACAAAAAATATGAAATATAATAATTTAAAAATTAAATATAATAATTTGTATAAACAATAAATATGTATAATAATTTAAAAAAAGTAAAAAATATAGTAATTTAATAAACATTAATCAATAAAAATATTAAAATATAAATATTATTTTTGTACTAGTAAATACATTATTACATTTATTATAATATATTTATAATACACATATTCTGATATTATAATCAATTTATTATTTTATTTTATACTTCACCCTGTATATACAGGGTAGACCATTTTAATCAATACACGCGAATATCTCGAAAAGGAGGTTTTTTCAAAAAATGTTTCAAATAAAAGTTTTATGGCTTGAAGGGAGACATAAAATGGTGCCATTAGTTTGACCTTGAAGAGTCACCTGGAGGTCACGTGAAGGTCACCTACAACTTTTTAAATAGAACACCCTATATACTGTTACATATTCTTGTAGCTTGCCTCAAGAGCTTCCCAAAACACTATAATAAAATATTCCTTCATTCAGTACTTTTCGAGTTATGAGGCTTAAAATAATATCTTAATTTTACATAAACCAGAAAATATCTAGTAAAATATTCCTTTTTCGATTATTCTACCTTAATACTTTTATATACAAAATAATGAGAGGAATCAATTGGTGTAAAGAAAACATAATTGTTTCGAAGAAAAAATATGTAATTTGCAATTAACAATTACATATTTTTTCTTAAAAACAACTGTGTGTTTTCTTTAAACCAATTGATTCCTCTCATTATTTTGTACATAAAAGTATTAAGGTAAGATAATCGGAAAATGAATATTTTACTAGATATTTTATGGTTTATGTAAAATTAAGATATTATTTTAAACCTCATAACTCGAAAAGTATTCAATGAAAAAATACTTTATTATAGTGTTTTGGAAAGCTCTTGAGACAAGCTACAAGAATATGCAAAAGTATATAGGATGTCCTATTTAAAAAGTTGGAGGTGACCTTCACGTGACCTTCAGGTGACCCTTCAATGTCAAACTAATGGCACCATCTTATGTCCCCTTTTAAGCCATAAAACTTTTATTTGAAATATTTTTTGAAGAAACTTTTCGAGATATTCGCGTGTATTGATTAAAATGGTCTACCCTGTATATAAGTAATCTCGAAAGAATAGCAATTTCTAAAAGATAACGCAGTCTTTTGTTTATTTATCAATCTACAACTAAAAATTAACTACTTTTTAACAGTAGTTAGTAGAAATATTAGTAGTAGTAGTTAGTAATAGTAATAGTAGTAGTAGTAGTTATTAAAAAAGATATTTTATGCCAGAGACGGTCTATTCGTGTGCTGGTTGCTTTTAAAAATATCTTCTCCCAGAAACGTTTGCATGTGCGTTCTGGTTATTACAAAAAGATATTTTTTATACCAAAGACGGTATATCCGTGTACTGACTGCTTTTAAAAATATCTTCTCCCAGAAACGGTTTGCATGTGTGTTCTAGTTATTAAAAAAAGATATTTTTTATACCAAAGACGATATATCCGTGTATTGATTGCTTATAAAAATATCTTCTCCCAGAAACGGTTTGCATGTGCGCGTTCTGGTTATTAAAAAAAGATATTTTTTATACTAAAGACGGTATATCCGTGTACTGATTGCTTTTAAAAATATCTTCTCCCAGAAACGGTTTGCTTTCTGGTTATTAAGAAAAGATATTTTATGCCACAGACTATCTATTCGTGAACTGATTGTTTTTCACATCAGATGCGATTTGCATGTGCGCTCTGGTTATTATAAAATATAAGACATTTATGTTGTTAAAATATTATCTATTGTATCATATAATATAGTTAATTTCTAATTAGATATAGATTTATAAACAAAAGACTGCACTTATTTTACAGAGATTTTACTTTTTTTAAAATTATATAAAGTGATATAATAACTGACACATCTTATTTTTGTAAAAATATTTAACATTATTTTTCCTTGCAGGCGACCATTGCTGAAACTGATAGAGCCAAGAGGAAAATGACTCCAGGAGTAGTACGTTTACTAAGGATACTAGCAACAAATCCATCGATTTTCAGAAATCGGTGGAATTATTCTCCGACACGATGGATTCAAAAGTTAGTACCCAAACTTTAGTACCCACGATGCAATGCCTGGAGTCAAATTTAAATGCAGGTACGTATTGTCGAAATGTCGAACTTTGCAAAGATAACAATAATTTTGTTATCGAAAATGGCCCTCTGGATACAGATCGTATCCAAGAAAGCATGCTTGAAGGCCGTCGCATTGTCGACATTTCTTTTATGTGGAGTGAAATCCACAGAACATTTGATAATCACGCGCGAGGAATAGAGTGCCAATTTAAAGATTGGAAACTCGTAAATTTTCTTCGTCGTGGGCTAATGACGCAGTTGTTCTTCAAATGCCAAATGTGCAATTATGAAGCTAATATCTGGTCAGAGCCCACAAAACCGGAAACATTGGACATTAATACAGCTGCTGTAGCAGGAACTGTTACAGTAGGAATTGGTTATGCCCAGTTCGAAGAGTTATGTGCAGCCATGAATGTTCCTTGTATGTCCGACTTACATAAAATATAGAGAAAATTTAGTCGATGATTTTCAAAAAACAGCCATGGAAAATATGAAAATGGCTGGTGAAGTTGAAAAACAACTCGCTATTGAAAGAAACGAAGTTATAAACGGTATTCCGTACATAACAGTCGTGGCGGATGGTAGTTGGATGAAGAGATCGTACGGCAATGCTTATGATTCTCTTTCCGGTATTGGAGCCATAATTGGTTACCGCACGAAAAGGATTCTCTTCGTCGGTGTCCGCAATAAATTTTGCACACTATGTAATGTAGCAGAGCAAAAGAGTATAGAACCAAACGCTCACAAATGCTATAAAAATTTTGATCGGAACGCAAGCTCTACAAGCATGGAGAGCGATGCCATCGCGGAAGGTTTCAAATGTAGTCTTGAAATGCATGGTCTGATTTATAAAACGGTTGTTGCCGATGGTGACAATAGCGTTTATCAAGCCATTCTTGATAACAGACCATACTGTGACCATTTGGTTACAGTATAAAAAATAGAACCAATCATGCACCAATCATTTGCTTCGCAATTTATGCAAGAAGCTAAAAGCTGTGACTGAAATGACTCAGTCAAAAATGCATAGACAGCGTGGCTTTGTAGAGATGCGAAATATTGTACAAAACAACATTTTAAAAATACGAAAAGAAATAATAAAGGCAGCCGCTCTACGAAGAGAAGAAAGACAACCTCAACATTGTCAGGCTATGGAATTACAAAAAGATATATTGAACATTCCTAGCCATATTTTTGGCGAACATAAGCGATGTGAAGCACGTGGTCGTACATGTGAGAATTGTGATGAAACGAAAAAAAATTATGTACCATTTCTAAAATTACACGGTCTCTATCCGAAAATAGAAAGTGCTGTCATATACAGGGTGTCCTAGACCACCGTACACCCCTTTTCTTTCAAAAACTAAGCATTTTAGAGAAAAACGTCAGTAGGTATACAAGGGGAGTTCTAACCCAGGGTCTCCGAGGGGGGGGTGAGGGGCGAGGGGGAACCTGCCGGGGGTGACGTCACGAGGGATGATGACGTCACGCGGGGGATGATGACGTCACACGGGGGATGATGACATCACGTGCGGGGGTTGATGACGTCACGTGCGGGGGATGATGACGTCACATGCGGGGATGATGACGTCACGTGCGGGGAAGGGGGGATCCGCGGCGCGAGCGATGGACGAGGGGGTCCGCGCGGGAAGGGGGGATCCGCGGCGCGAGCGATTGGAGTGGGTTCCGTTAGCGCACGGTGCGATAGCGCACCAACCCGATAGCACACGAAAAATTGACACAATTTCCGATAGCGCACCAACCCGATAGCCCACGTCCCGATAGCACACAAAGTAAATCGCGCACAATCCCGATAGCGCACCGACCCGATAGCACACCAACCCGATAGCGCACGAAAGCACTATCCCCTCACACACGCACTCTCTCACACACACACACACACGGGGGGGTGCAAGGGGGGGCCTTCGGCCCCCTCCCGCGCCCACCCCGTCCCCCTCGCTTCGCGTGAAAAGTTGCAAAGTGAATCCGTGCGCTATCGGGTTGGTGCGCTATCGGGTTGGTGCGTTATCGGGATTGTGCGCGATTTACTTTGTGTGCTATCGGGACGTGTGCTATCGGGTTGGTGCGCTATCGGGAATTGTGTCAATTTTTCGTGTGCTATCGGGTTGGTGCGCTATCGCACCGTGCGCTAACGGGACCCTCCCGAGCGATTGACGAGGGGGTCCGCGCGGGAAGGGGGGATCCGCAGCGCGAGCGATGGCCGCGCGGGAAGGGGGGATCCGCGGCGCGAGCGATGGACGAGGGGGTCCGCGCGGGTAGGAGGGATCCGCGGCGGGCCCGCGATGTGTCACATGTGAGAAGGACGGTGCACTGGTGTGAGAAGGATAGCGCTAAGTGTGTGAAGAGGACAGTGCGACAAGGATGACATCAAGTGTGACAAGGATGACATCAACATACGACAAGGATGACGTCAACGTGGAACAAGGACGACGCATTGTAAGATGCTGCATAGGTGGGAGAAGGATGACGCAAAGGTAAGTGAGTGATAGCGACGAGCATATGAATGAGAGAGAACGATAATATCGCGAAGAGAACGCATACGAGAGAGAACGATAATAGCGCGAGAACAACGTGTGCGAGAGAGAACGATAATAGCTAAGATAACGCGTGCGAGCGAGAACGAAGATATCGCGAGACTTACAACTAACGCGAGACTTAGAACGATAATAGCGCGAAAGAACAACGCGTGCGAGAGAGAGAGAGCGAGAGAGCGCGAGAACAACGCGTGCGAGAGAGAGAACGAAGATATCGCTAGACAATTCTTATAACTAGCGCAAGAAAGACGCAAGGGATGGGAGCGCAAGGAGAGGCGTGTAAATAAATACTTTTTTTTTTAAATTAAAATATATAATTTATTATAGTGTGTATAAATACATTTTTGTGTGTGTGTGTGTGTGTGTGTGTGTGTGTGTGTGTGTGTGTGCGCGCGTGTGCTTAATATATAATAATAAAATAAAAAAGATATATAAAAAAGAAATATAATAATAATATAATAATAAAAAAAAATAAAAATATGATATATAAGGGGGAGGGGGCGATGCGCCGGGCTAAAGGGAGGCCGCTCCTGGAACAGAAAAAAGGATGCTGCGTTAATAGAAATATATTACAATAATTTATTTATTTATTACAAAAAAAACTTACATCTGTCAATCAATTCCTCATTCTCCTGTTCTTTATCTTCCTCCTGCTCATGCTTCTGCACCTCTTCCTGGATCCATTGCTCCTCTTCTATTGCATCGTAGGGCTCTTCCCCGAAGAGCCGCCGCAGGTCGAAAATATCTTCGACCTGGCGACTCTCCGGGGTGTCGCCCCACATATAGGAGAAGTCCTCCCGCGCCTGCCGGCGCACCGCCCGCACCCACTGGCGGTGCTCTATGTTCATGAATCCAGGAATCACCACCTCATCCTGGAACTACATAAAAAGTATAATTAATATAAATACATTTTTTTTTTACACTTTTTCACAAAATATTCACAAAAACAATACTTACTTTCCACAGGAACGTCATGTTTAACACGACGATACAAAATAGATCAAGCAATTTTGTTTTCCAGTCCTTGTAAATGTTTGTACGATCCATTTTTTCTTTCTTTTACTTAATATACCTCACGAACTTCTAAACTCTTTCTGATGAGAGAACGAGGTCTCGGCACGAGGTTTTATAGTAGAGATGTGGCATTATCACCATATCAAAAACGCGTCGTAAGACAAAAGTACGGTCCCATGAAACTCAGCATGGTATATAATATAATATTAATATTATCATATCGCGACTTTGTGAAGAGACAGTCGTCTCGGCATGAAACTTTAGAATAGGAACATATTATTATCGTTTTACCAAAAACGTGCCGTAAGACAAAAGTATGCATGTTCCCATGCAACTTAGCATGATATAATATAACATTATAATATAATGCGTCAACCCTGCTCGAAAGGTCATCGAACAGAAACGAACGACTGTCGAACGGAAACGAACGTCCGTCGAACGACAATTGAACGCCTGTCGAACGGAAACGAACGATCGTCGAACGCAAACGAACGCTCGTCGAACGGCTATCGAACGGTAATTGAACGCTCATCGAACGGAAATGAACGACCGTCGAACGCCTGTCGAACGGAAACGAACGCTCGTCGAACGGAAATGAACGGCTATCGAACGGTAATTGAACGGTCATCGAACGGAAACGAACGCTCATCGAACGGAAATGAACGGCTATCGAACGGTAATTGAACGCCCGTCGAACGGAAACGAACGATCGTCGAACGGAAACGAACGCCCGTTGAACGGTCATCGAACGCAAACGAACGCTCGTCGAACGGAATTGAACGGTCATCGAACGGAAATGAACGCCCATCGAACGGAAATGAACAGTCATCGAACGGTAATTGAACGGTCATCGAACGGAAATGAACGCCCGTCGAACGGAATGAACGAGTTAAAATCGAACGCTCGTCGAACGGAATTGAATGGTCATCGAACGGAAATGAACGCCCATCGAACGGAAATGAACGGTCATCGAACGGTAATTGAACGGTCATCGAACGGAAATGAATGGTCATCGAACGACCTGTCGAACGGAAACGAACGCTCATCGAAAGGAAATGAACGGTCATCGAACGGAAACGAACGCTCATCGAACGGAAATGAACGGCTATCGAACGGTAATTGAACGCCCGTCGAACGGAAACGAACGATCGTCGAACGGAAACGAACGCCCGTTGAACGGTCATCGAACGGAAACGAACGCTCGTCGAACGGAATTGAACGGTCATCGAACGGAAATGAACGCCCATCGAACGGAAATGAACGGTCATCGAACGCCCGTTGAACGGAAACGAACGCTCGTTGAACGGTCGTCGAACGGTAATTGAACGGTCATCGAACGGAAATGAATGGTCATCGAACGGAAATGAACGCCCGTCGAACGGAAACGAACGCTCATCGAACGGAAATGAACGGTCATCGAACGGTAATCGAACGGAAACGAACGCTCATCGAACGGTCATCGAACGCCCGTCGAACGGAAACGAACGCTCATCGAACGGTCATCGAACGCCCGTCGAACGGAAACGAACGGTCATCGAACGTAAAACTATATTCAATTATCAAATATTTAAATGTTTTATCATGTACTACAATGTAGTATCGAAATACAATATCTGTGGCAGCTGTGTCACGTACGGAAACACGATACTGCACACGTACATAGATAGAGATGAAGAAAGAAAGGAGAGAATAAGAAAGACGATAAAAATATATTGCATCATCATCAATTTATTATAAATACGGATTCGATGAATCATGATGTTTCAACCACCAATTATAAATCTTAAATACATTTTCTAAAGCGCAATTTTTTACATGATTTTCACAACGTACAGTATTCTTAACATCTAACTTATTTAAAGAAGCTACATCCTCATAGTCTGCATCCAAAGTTTCGATAATCACATCGTTTCTCGCATCATTGTCCAGTATATCAGCTAACCATTGTCGTTTTTCATGCCCTTTAACGTACACGAGAGGTGACGCATCATCATCCTCTCCCCGTTGCACCCATCACCGCTGTCGTAATTAAACGTTTCGATTTCCAATATGAAACGTGTCCATCATTCCACGATAATCCATGGTGATTTTTCATCAGCCATAAAACCTGACATCTCTCAGATTTTGTGAGCATGTGCCATGGTTCGGGACATGTAAAAATGTAATGAGAAAGTATGGATCCCTTTCTCAGAACCGCAGCTTCCTTCACGACAAAATTTTTCCCAACGATAAATCCTTGTAGATCCACAAACGTTGGTGGAGCCATGATGACAAGATCCGATCGCAGACTGATGTCGATCGTCAAACATCTCAATCTTTTATATTTTTTCATCATACGCAATGGAGGGGATATTTGCTGACTTATGTAATTTTGCGGACTACATTGGTCAATGGATTATATTCGACAACCCGATCGTGCAAGATCAGACAGTAGGCGGTAGTATTCGCCGGTATATTTTCCCTGCATTCAAACTCTATTCTCACGTCCACGGTAGCAGTTTTGATAGACTCGTTTTGTCGCAAGCAATCAATGACCGCGAGAGGACCACAATGTAGAAACTTTGAAATGGTTAATAGCGTTGCATCATCATCGCATCCGTAATAAGATTTGCGAAAACGAGAGTACATGTTGAATAGGACAGCGAATCTATTTTTTTCAAAATCTAAATTTAAATCATCGTAGGGATAAAATTCCGAGTTTAAATAGAGTTTAACGTTGGTCAATTTGCAGTCGTCGAACAATGTAACATCTTGTGACACTAAATTCTTTTTACCAGTTTGCAATGCAAAGATCACGTATCGTGGTTTCTCTAGCTGGGAGGCGGCTTTCACGGTCCATGAATGCTTAGTCGTGCTATGCAGCAGAGGAAATTCGTATAGATCCCAAGATCGGAAACTCATGTTCAAGTATCGTCCGCTTTCCAACATTCGCAACATCGACAATTTATTAATCTCATTCAATATTACATGAGGCATACGCCACTGTATCTTGAGTAATTCAATCTCTGCTTCCGACGATGGATGTCCGAATAGACAATTATTATCGTTGCGTGAACGTATCAAAATCAATTCGTGACGAGCGTTAATCACAACGCGTTTATAATCTTCGCAAAATCCCAGCAACATGTTGAGCGGTATGCAATAGTTGAAATAATTTTTATCACCATTGTACGTCAAATCCCACGCAGCGTTCTTCAAGTTTATACTTTTCTGGTGCGTTAGAGAGACATAATTTTTGAGCGTCGAAGTTATTCCAACATTTCTGTTGCGATCAATCTCTACTCCGTCGAGTTCGTATCGAAGCTCATCAAACATGAATGCGACGCAATTGTTTCCCAATACAACCTTCATTTCGTCATTCGCTTTACGCACATTAAACCTTCCCTCGATGTAAAGAAAGCTTTCGCACGGTAACGTGTACAAATCCTGATGTTGTATAGGTATTCGTATCTCGTCGCTGTATCCAAGCGTCGTATTGGCGTACGGATTGTACGTATGAGTCTCAATCTTGACGATGCGATCGTCAAAGACTGGCTCACCTCCGATATTCAAAATATCAATCATTCTTTTCGTACGATGAATCCCAATGATTTTAAAAATTCACGATTCAACGCGCTCAGCTTCTTCTTAACGGCTATCTTATTAATGTCACCCGATACCGCTCGCCTTACAGCAATAGTATTATCTCTCGCGTGCTCCGTTTCGTTCAGCACGAGCATACTATGTTTGTCGCCGCCGTATATGCAATCTTACGGTAATTTCCTCTCCTCGAAAATCGAGCAATCGACCTCTTTGATCCACAATACGTATCGTTAAATCCGTAATGCTCCGTACGATGATCGGCAGATAAATGATCTGTGCCGGCGTTTCCGATATCTTATATCCTGGCGGTACGCTCGGTGAAAATTCATGTATCGTGTGTACGCGCATGCCATTGCTGTACGCACCAGTAGTCACGTTACATTCTATACGAATAATATTTACGTTTATAATATTAACCGGTTCGTCCGATTCGTACCACTCGCGAGGTTGCAATATACGATTCGACGAGAATCCAAGCAAGGATCCTACATTGTCGGGTTTGGTAAAGTTTATTCTGTAGGCACATTTGATTTCGCTCTTTAGCGTGCTATGATTGGCGCGGAGCGCTATTGGATATTCCTCATCATAATCGTTTTCAACATCTCTGGAAAGGTGTTCATCTTGCAAAATTGCACGTTTGAGATAGTCATTTATAGCGTGCAATTCGTACGATCCTTCGGGAATCGTAATTTCTTTGTCGTCGTTGCCAAAGTAAAATTTATTATTCGAAAAATTTACGTTCGGAATCGTATGATAAGTCTCAAAATCCGTTAGACCGAGCTCGTAATCAGCATCAGTCAAATCTATAGCGGGAAAATAGCTTACAGCGAGAACGCTGCTTCTGCCAGTCAACGTAAGTGTCAGTGACATGTCGAACGAATACTGAGTCGTGACGATGGCTTGTCAGGCTTTAAATTGATCGTCGACTGTTTGAAGAAATTTTAAACACAACTGTCCACAGATGCTCTGATTGTAACTTTGATAAGATGCGTAATTGTATTCAATTTTCACTCGTCCGAAATATCGCACAAGTTCCTTGGGTGGTCGAAGATTTCCAAAACTGTCGAAATATACGACACGATCTCCCCTCTTTGCGTACGCTACCCAATGAGTACCGGGGCCATCAACGTCATCCAAATTGACGATACCGCTCTCGTTTCGTCGTACACCGCTTATCGGTAAATTATTGCGCATGAAAACACCTCTAAAGAACGGGTATGTGCATACGTTTCGCAAATTGTTCCAATTGCACGTTAGTTGTCGCACCCGTAGGCATTTTTAATGTTTTTTCGACGTTTTTTTTTCTCTTAGGCTTTGTTGAGAATCCCTGTCCACGCTTGTACGGAGCGAGATAAAGTCCGCGACCTTCCATAGCGCGATTGTGACGCTGCAACTCTTCCAGCTGACGTTGCGCCGCCTTGCTATCGTTTACCGCCTTTGCGATTCCCGCCGCACCGCCGGCCAAAGAACCGACAACTCCCAACAACGGTAAAAGTGGTAAAATACCACCGCGTTTCGCTACTGGAAGTATTCGTTTTTTCCTCCTCTTTGTCGTCGACGGCTTTTTCATCCCCATGCCGAGTTTTGTCTTTGCCTTCATTGCCGCCCAAACAGTCGTAGCGGCTGCTCTTTCGCCAAGAGTCGAATCCCTCGCGGTAATGCGTTCTCGCGCTCTTGCAGCTAGTATGCGATCCGCGACGTGTCGTTGACCGAGGTCGTTGCTTCGCGAGTAAGCAATGTCGTGCTCGCGACAAGCGGCGTCCAATGGATTGATGCCTCGATCGCCTCTAGCCAATCGTTTCTCTAATCGAGTTCCCGGGCCGCAAAATTGATAACCGGGAATATGTAATTCGATGGGAAGCGCGTTTATCGCACGATTTAAGAGACCGCTACCTCCTACGATTCTCGCTGACATTCGTAGCAATCTTTTATTAACGGTGGTGGACCGTCGATGTGTGTTCGCATCCACGGCTGATTGTAATGTCGCATGCACGAACGATATTGTTGAACCTCCGAATCAGCCTTTATATATTCTGGAAGCTTGTCCCACAATCGTTCCACGTAATCACCAAAATTTTGCAGTAAAACAATCTTTGGGATATACTGCAGTTGTTCGGCGGTAAGCCGGAAAATGTCTCTGTCATCCAACAGAAGGAGAAACATTTTGATACTGAACGGTTTCAAGTCGAGACACCTCTATAAATAGGTCTCCCCCCTCGTGATCATTCGCAAAATTGATTCGAAAGAGAAAACATGCGGTTCGTGCGACAAGCGCGGATAATCAAAGTATCAAATTTCGACGATAGACTAATATCGGAGAAAAAAGTACGCAAGCATGGAAACATGCTACCGACTACTATACGCAGTATCGTTTGCGGTCCTTCAAACTGCAGTAAGACAAACGTGTTGATTAGTTTGATAGAAAGTCCGTACGGTGTACGTTTCGAGAACATGTACGTATACTCGAAATCGCTTCAACAACCGAAATATAGATATTTGGAAAATTTACTAGCACCTATAGACGAAATTGGTTATTTTACGTTCTCCAATAATAGCGATGTCATTCCACCGAGCGAGGCGCTTCCGAATTCCATCTTTATCTTTGACGACGTGGCATGCGACAAGCAAGATACGATAAGAGAGTACTTTGCAATGGGTCGACACTCGAGCGTCGACTGTTTCTATCTTTGTCAAACGTATGCCAAGATACCTAAGCATCTTATACGCGACAATGCGAATCTTTTGATTTTATTTAAACAAGACGGCACAAACTTGAAACACGTGTACAACGATCATGTAAATACCGACATGTCTTACGACGATTTCTGCACATTGTGTCAGAAATGTTGGCAACGCAAATATGGCTTCGTAGTCATTGATAAAGACAGCATGTTGATCAATGGACGATATAGAAGAGGATTTAATGATTTCGCGATACCGTAAAGCGATCAGTCGTCATCGACACATCGATAGAGCATCATGAACGGTGATCGCGAAAAGATTGCGAGAGAGATTGCAAAAACGAGCGAATCAATTCGCAAAAAATATCGCGTTTTGAAAACTGGTAAAATGGAGGAAGACGTTGCATTGGAAAGACAATTTAAGCCAATTACCGAACCTTTAAAACAGCTTGTCGAAAATACTGTGGAATCTGATGCGCCAAAAATCGAGCCGTTGAGTTTGACGTTTGGAGAGAAGCACGAGGAAAAAATAAAAGAGTCGAAGCAAGGAATAAATTGTTCATTAATTTATATAAATTTTTTTCGAAATCATTTTTAGCCAATGTTCTAAAATGTGTATTTAATTCTATGTAATTTCGAAGCCAGGGAGATTGTGAGAACTGTAAAATTCGATGTATTTTTGTTACGCGAAGACCGTGACGCGTACACTGCTGCAGATTGCGGTAGTATATCACGTAACGCTTCTTATCGTATAGCGTTGCAAGCAGTTTGAATTCCCGCTTGCCAGGTGGTTTGTCGCGTGTCGGGCAAAACGGTAGGTCAGTGTGCACATCGTGAAGATGTTGCGGGTACTCGAGGTCCACTTCGAGGACATAGCCTGTAGGCGAATCTAGCGCGATGGATGATACGTCAAAATTGGTCACGTCGTCGACCCATTGAAAATCGGCATAGGGCAACGGTTGACACATTGCCCATCCGTACAAATTATTTACATCAAAGTACATCAAGTACGATGATGGTTTCGATGGATCGTACGACTCCATGTACTTGTTATTAGCGCGAGCGTATCTACCCGAACATTGACTCAGACCGCCGCGTATACCACGTTCGATGAACATAACCATGTCGATGTCGGTAAGCAGCTCGAACGTGATCTTGGTATGTTTCAACATGGCGTCCCACGTGTACCCGGGAAGAGTATAGTAATACGCGGGGTCGAGTCCGTAACTTTCGATACATTTATCTCGAAAGTTTTCGAAAATGTCGGCTAATAACAAGACATCAATTTTAAGGTACAAGTCGCTATATTCGCCTAGCGTTCGAATGGAGAATCGCATCCAGACGTTCTCGGCGTGCGCGTAATCGCTCTCGGATACAGTGTCACCGGTCAAGGAACTGTAAAATGATTCGCGCGGCGGTAAACACGTATCTTGCAACTTGTCAACGGAATCGATGTATTCGTATGGAAATACACCTTTTCGCGTTAACAAATTGAAATGTTCGGTAGATAAATTTTGAAATTCTGATTTTAAAATTTTGAGTTTGTCTTTGTTCAAAAACGATGCCAATTTGTCGAGACTCGATGCGAGAAATTTGAATGAATCGATGAAACGTAATTTTACTTGATTTTTTGATTCTTCTTCCGTAATTTTAACATTTTTAGTAAACGAAATATATTTCTCTTTTGTTATTGGTAATAAATCGATTCTCCCTTCGAATGCTGTGGCTATTTCCTCGATAATGAAATGTGAATCGTAACCTGATAAATTGTGAAAAACTATGGGAATATAAAAAGATTCTTTATAATTTAAATTGCAATTTGAGTGTGCTGGACCTCTGTACCGCCCGGTCAGATGGCAATGATCACGAACGCGTGTATCGTCTTGCATGAATGGTTTTTCACATATATGACATTGAGTGGCGCTATGGAATTTCTCCCACTCTTCTGACGTCAATTTTACCATGGGGACATTTGTTTTTAAAATATTTTTTACACGTAACGCTAAATTTTTAAGATCTTCAACGAACCATGCTATACAATCGGCGCTACGACGCGAATGGTACGCCGATAAAGATTCGTCGTATGAACAATGTACATAATAGGCTAAACTAAATACCCGATGATGTTGGTACAATTTTTGTTGTTCTTCATCCATCTTGACCAGAACGCATTCCAAGTCGGCGTAGACCACAAATGGAAGCCGCTCCTTCCGATTAAAGTTATTGAACTCGAACTTGTCCTTATCGCTCGGCAATCGGACAGCGCAATCGTTCATCTTTCCGCAGTCGACCGTATGCGACTGCAACTTGGTGTCCGAACCAAAGTAATGCAGGCATCTGTAAAAGAAAAATTTTTTAGATTTATATACAATTTGCTACATAACTTATAATTATTCAAATTAAACTTACCGGTCGCAGATATATTTATGACCGTTGTGTTTGCTCAATTGTGAGCTCACGAGCCGGGATAAATTCTTAATCCAAGCAAAATGTCCGACGCTGTTGTCGTCTTCAATGTACAGCAAGTTGATATGCTTGTCCCGCTTCTGCTCCGTAAGACGCATCGGGACAATGCTGTTCTTATCTTCGATGCTGTACACATTTACAGAAATGTCATTGGCAAGTTCAAAATTTTTTATTTGGTTCACAGTCACTGGAAACTCAATGTTCTGGAGATTCAGCACTGTCGCGTAATGCGGATACGATGATTCCCGTTCCGCCTTTCTTTCGGCGGGGTATAGTGCGGCGACCACTGCCCACGCAAAACACGCATTGTCCTTTGATTGCACGTTAATCACCGCTCTTTTCAACATAATCTCCCGCGGTAACTTAATGTGACATCCCGCACGCATAGGATTATACTTATTTATATTTACAGTTAAATTTAATATTCGCGACAAAGCCCACCCGCTGTCGCGTTCCTGAAACTCTTCTAGCGATGCTAGGGTAGGTTCGATAATGCGCCGTTCGTACCACTCGCGTAAATCGGATGTGCGAAAGAGTTCATAGTTTTTCGTGTTTATACTTTTGTTGGCGTGTTTATCCCCAGCCACGAATTCACCGTTAAATATAGTGTTCACTTTCACATTATAATGTTTTTTCATAACGTCCTGCACATGTTCCAACACAATGTCTTTGGCGTCATCGAGAAATTGGCGCGGTTCGATGTGATTATAATTTATCACTGCACCAGTTAATATGCGACTCTCGAACGCCGTATCAATCTCGCGCCACACAAGTCCATTTTGACGCGCGCTACATCCGGCACCCGCGTGTACGAAACGTCCACGTACCGAATTTTTCAACCCTTCGAGGCGCGCGATCCGAGCAATCAGCGATTGTCGATTTCCGATCGATAATCGCGGTCGCTTAATGCGACTTTGCTCTTCCAACGACTCGATATACGTATCACATCGTTGCTCCCACACAATGTAGTCTTCCAATGAATTCACCAAAGTGGATTGCTCTCGCAAACTTTGTTCCTCCATATTTTATCAGACTTGCAAAATGCGCTTCCCAATGATAGTTCCGGATGTACTTTAGCGAAAATACTGGCGGGGTGTGCCTCTTGATCATGATTTATATACCGTCTCGTGCATATCATCGAACATTCTAGAATGATTTCATCTTAAAAAATTCCCCGGAGTAGCGTCTGCAATTTAACCTTGATAATTTCACGTTTTGTCACGTACATTTGAAAAATCTAACGTGGTTGCAACGGGAGCAGCCGTACATCGGTGCTTGATTTTAGCACATTCAGCTAAATCTTTGTCTAGGGGTGATGTGCGTTTTAACCTTGACGGTTAATCTTTGTTCCGATGTGCATCTTAACCTTGAAAATTTCACGTTTTGTCACGTACATTTGAAAAAATCTGACGTGATTGCATCAGGAGCAGCCGTACATCGGCGCTCCATTTTAGCGCATTCAGCTGACATCGAACATTCTAGAATGAATTCATCTTAAAAAATTCCCCGGAGTAGCGTCTGCAATTTAACCTTGATAACTTCGCGTTTTGTCATGTACATTTGAAAAATCTAACGTGGTTGCATCGGGAGCAGCCGTACATCGGCGCTTGATTTTAGCACATTCAGCTAAATCTTTGTCTAGGGGTGATACACATTTTAACCTTGACGGTTAATCTTTGTTCGGATGTGCATCTTAACCTTGAAAATTTCACGTTTTGTCACGTACATTTGAAAAAATCTGACGTGATTGCATCAGGAGCAGCCGTACATCGGCGCTCGATTTTAGCGAATTCAGCTAAATCTTTGTTCTGGGGATGATGATGTCATCGCAGCCGTACATCGGCGCGACAAAATTTTAGAGGAAATTAAAATGTCGTGTCAGCAATAATCCCCTCTACATCGCAATTTGCGATACTATTTGAATTGATATTAATTCTAATACGATCAGTATTGCATCAATCGCGCGTGTGAAAGGTTCGCTGAAGAAATCATCATGAATTTTTACGTTCCGATTCGAAACGGTGAAACTCTACCGTGTAAGAAGCAAAAATGTGACACGTAAGTTTCGATCGTTTAAAAATTTTATTTATTAATTTTTTTAAATATTGATCTAATTTATATAGCCTCTCTCTCGCTCCCTCTCTCTCGCACGCGTTGTTCTTTCGCGCTATTATCGTTCTAAGTCTCGCGTTAGTTGTAAGTCTCGCGATATCTTCGTTCTCGCTCGCACGCGTTATCTTAGCTATTATCGTTCTCTCTCGCACACGTTGTTCTCGCGCTATTATCGTTCTCTCTCGTATGCGTTCTCTTCGCGATATTATCGTTCTCTCTCATTCATATGCTCGTCGCTATCACTCACTTACCTTTGCGTCATCCTTCTCCCACCTATGTAGCATCTTACAATGCGTCGTCCTTGTTCCACGTTGACGTCATCCTTGTCGTATGTTGATGTCATCCTTGTCACACTTGATGTCATCCTTGTCGCACTGTCCTCTTCACACACTTAGCGCTATCCTTCTCACACCAGTGCACCGTCCTTCTCACATGTGGACACATCGCGGGCCCGCCGCGGATCCCTCCTACCCGCGCGGACCCCCTCGTCCATCGCTCGCGCCGCGGATCCCCCCTACCCGCGCGGACCCCCTCGTAAATCGCTCGCGCCGCGGATCCCCCTTTCCCGCGCGGCCATCGCTCACGCTGCGGATTCCCCTTCCCGCGCGGACCCCCTCGTCAATCGCTCGCGCCGCGGATCCCCTCTTCCCGCGCGGACCCCCTCATCCATCGCTCGCGCCGCGGATCCCCCCTTCCCGCGCGGACCCCCTCGTCCATCGCTCGCGCCGCGGATCCCCCCTTCCCCGCACGTGACGTCATCATCCCCCGCATGTGACGTCATCACCCCCCGCGTGACGTCATCATCCCCCGCACGTGACGTCATCATCCCCCGCACGTGATGTCATCATCCCCCGCGTGACGTCATCACCCCCCGCGTGACGTCATCATCCCTCGTGACGTCACCCCCCCCCCCCGCGTGACGTCATCATCCCTCGTGACGTCACCCCCCGCGTGACGTCACCCCCCTCGTGACGTCACCCCCGCAGGTTCCCCCTCGCCCCTCACCCCCCTCGGAGCCCCTGGGTTAGAACTCCCCTTGTATACCTACTAACGTCTTCGACAAAAGTTGTATGGTTTCGAAAGGGTCATAAGATGGTACCATTGGTTTAACCATGAAGAGTCATTTGAAGGTCACGTGAAGGTCACTTCAATTTTTTTAAATGGAACACCCTATATATTTTTGCACATTCTTGTAGCTTATCCATAGCTTTCCAAAACACTATAATTAAGTACCTTTTCGTTAAGTACTTTTTGAGTTATGAGGCTTGAAATAATTTCTTAATTTTACATAAATCGTAAAATATCTTGTAAAATATTCATTTTTCGATTATCTTACCTTAATACTTCTATGTACAAAATAATGAGAGGAATCAATTGGTGTAAAGAAAACACATAGTTGTTTTTAAGAAAAAATATGGAATTGTTAATTGCAAATTACATATTTTTTCTTCAAAACTACTACTACTATTATCATGTAAAATATTAATATTAAATATTTATTTAACTATTTTATCTATTTATTTATTTATTTATCTATTTCACCTATTTATTTTTAACTATTTATTATCAATGATCGAAAAGTTAAATAAATATTTAATATTAATATTTTACATGATAATAGTAAAAGTAATAAATATTTTAAAAACACTTATTTAATCTAATTAATTTTTAAATAGATATCATACGATGTATGGATATCACACACATTCATGATAATAATAATATTAATATGTTAAATGTTTATTATGTTTACCGAATTCTTCAATCGAACACATGATCGCGTTCGATAGCGCCAGTAGTACATTAACCTACCGCAACCTACCATGACAAAAAACTGCTTGCAGTCACCGAATAATTATCGTCGCATTGTCGCGTCGTCGCCAGTGTTGGCAGGCGGGTCAGGTTTTTCGCGCATGCGCGGCAAACGAGGCCTCAATGAAGTATCTAATACAGACAAAAAGGTGTGCTACTGGTCGCCCGAAAAAATTTTCTCTTAGAAAACTGTTTCGGGTGATCAACAGCACACATTTTTATCTGCATATATTTATATTGTATGTGTATGTATATATATATATATATATATACATATATACACATACAATATAAAATACACACACACACATCAAATACATAAATACAGAATAAATATACATTTATAAAATTAAAAAAGAAGTATCTTTTTTACGTATAAATATAAAAAACCATCTTATGTATATTAAAAATCTTATTAATATATAAAAACATTAGAATTAATTTATCTTGTAATAAAAAAACATTTCTAATTAAAAACTAAATTTTTTTTTTTTTTTTGATCGACGGGAGGGGAAAATGCATTATGCACACTTCGCTAGCCGGTCAAGCGAAGTAGTGTGGGACTCTCACCCACTAAAAACCCCTCTCCAAGAACTAATAATTATATTACTACAAATAAAAAAATAAAAAATTGCACATCAAATGGCACAGAAATATATAATATATTAAAATAAACTCTGAAATATATAACATAAAAATAATAACATAAAAAGTATATAAACTAAAATAAACTGTAATAATAAACTTAATAAAAAAAATAATGTACATGCAACATGCATAAGGAAAATAATGTAATGGCTAGACAAGTAAATCTAATAGACTGCAAAAGCTTTCATGCAAAATAATACAAAAAATAAAAATAAAAAAATTAAAAACCATCAGATTTGCGCTATATCTCCATATAAATTTAGCGTATTATGCAGTTCTAAATGCCTTGAATCTACTTGAAAATTAGTACAATTTTTATTTGCGTCTTGAAAGCTGGACCGAACTATACAAATCGCGGAAACAGTATCATTAGATAAACGATTTCGTTTTTTATTTTTAACATCTGTTACGATAGAAAAAATTCTTTCGGCCTCAGCGTTTGAGTGTGGAAGAGAAAGGACTATTTCAATTACAGATTCTAAATTTGGAAAAATTTTTGTTCCATCGAAATTTTTGAGTCTAATATATTTTTCCACATCTCATCTATTTCAAGAGAAGCTAATTCTTGTTTCTTTTGTTCATCAAAGATTGAAGGTAAAATCCTCCATTCAAAATCTAATTGTATTATATTATTATGTTTAATTCGCGTAGCAATAGGAGTTAAATTTTTAATTTTATTTCTACCTTCATTATATAAAGCGATTTCGGGATCTAAAAACGTTAATTGCTTAAAAAAAACATCATTACACGGTAAACGTTTTAGCATTTCTTGAACTGCAGTAATATAAAAATCTAAACATTTAAATTTAATTTATTGAGCGCACTCTAAAGATAAAGTTTCTAAAAAGCTTTCACATTCCGATCCAACATATATATTGTCTATATGTTGTATATTTTTCTGATCATTTAAATTTAAAGTAAAAATATCATTTAAAACATTAAGATTCACGAAATTTTGTGCAAATTGAAATATTAATTGTTTACTAGTTTCATATAATTTATGTATTAATATATTACGCGATTGAAACAGAGCGTTAAAATTGTTTAAAAAATTTAATGAATATTTCAAAAATAATAAATATGCTTTAATCGAATTATCATTTAGATTTTCTAAAATAATCTCTGCAGATTTTAATTTGTCTTCAACTACTGCTAAAGTGAAATAATTTTTTAAGACTTCCCAATTTTCCAAAAGTCTAATGACACATTTCTGTAAACTAAGCCATCTAGTATTTAAGAGTTTTAATATTTTATGTCGCTCTGTATCGAAAAAATCCTGGAATTCAATCAAAATTGCACATCTCTTTGCACTGCCCGAAATGTAAGTGGCAATTCCTTTAATCAAATTTTCACACGATGAAGGTAACTTTTCACAAGCTTTACTAGCTACGAGTGCAGACGAATGACAAATACAATTTAATGTTATTAATTCAGGTATTTCTGATTTTAAATGGCTCATGAAAGAATTATTGCATCCTACCATAACAGATGCATTGTCACACGCTAATCCAATGATATTTTTAATGGGAATTTCTTTTTTCTCTAAAAAATTTTTTAACATCTCGAAAATTTTACTTGCCGAACAATCTGTTGCATCTAAAAGTAATAAATCTAATAATTGAGTAGAAACTTTTTTATTTAAAGGAGAAACATATCGAACTAAAATGCACATTACTTTATTATCCGAAATATCTGTGCTTTCGTCAACTAAAATTGAAAATCTACACGTTTTTAAATATTCTACAATTTTTTCTGTTTCGTGTTTAGCAATAATATTTTTGACGATACATGAACACTTTTTTCGAGCGAGTGAAAGATTTTGTGCAATTTTGGAATCTATACAAATGTCTTTTATTAATGTAATTAAATGATCTACGGTGGAAAAGGCAACATTATGCTCTACGAAAAAAGCAGCTAATTTTATTTCCGCGCGTTTGACTCTATCTTTATGCGACAATGTATTATTATTATTATCATCGATTTTATAATTTAATAGCCTTACTTTTTCCATATGTTTTACCGTCTGTGAATGCTCAATTAAATTCGTTTTGCGACAACTGATGATTTTATTACATACTGTGCAAAGCGCTTTATTTTCTGAAGGATGAGGAGCTAACCATCCTTTAAAACTACTTTCCTCTAGCCATGAAATTTGAAAATTTCTAGTTCTACGCTTTTTAATAGCTCCTTTGCTAGATTCCATTTTTTAAATAAATATTAATATATATTTATTAACTTACCCAAAAACTCTCCTAACCAGATTATTATCCCGCCAAATCCTTTTTTATTTTCGTCCGAGGATATTTCTGCAGTAAATTAACACTCACTATTATTACACTATTGCACTTACTATACGAATAACTCACGACTATTTATTAAATGTCACAAAACTTTTAATAAACTGTGTCTCACTCAACTGTCTGTATGCACGTAATTTTCCTCGAGCCCGCCAAATCTTCCACATGTGGTACATCGCTGGTTAGCCGCCATTATTGTCGCGCATGCGCGAAAAACCTGACCCGCCTGCCAACACTGGTCGTCGCGTCGTGTAGTAACGTGTCCGCGCGTGTTTCTTTCATCGAGTGATTTTTAATCGCCAACAGTTATTATTCGACAGTGATTAATAGTGATTAGTGATAGAGTCATTAGTAAATTTCTCGTCTCATCGAGTGAGTAAATAAATGTGATTACGTTAAAGTTTATAAAAGAATACAGTTCATGAAAGAAGAAAAACTTTCAGTTAATAATTTAGTGTGGATTTCTTGTCTTTTGCAACGTGATATCTACGTTAAATTTGGGAACGTACGATCTATCGGAAAATTCATTTCTCCTTCAAGCAATTACAGCAATATATCAAAAGTCATCGAACAAGGTAATGATAACTATTTTTTGACGTTATGTGAAAACAGATCTCGGGAAGTCAGAGGGACAGTGTGTCAAAGGAAATTCGTGAAAAGAGAGGGGTTTTTAGTGGGTAGGGAGTACCGAGTTGGTAATTCGACTTGGTACTCGAGTCCCACATAACTCACTGGATCGACTGGTGGGTATGCATAAAATGCATTTTCCCCTCTCTCGTAAAAAAAAAAAAAAAAAAAACGGGTAAGTGAGCGAATGAGTGAGAGAGAGAGAGAGAGAGAGAGAGAGAGAGAGAGAGAGAGAGAGAGAGAGAGAATGTATGTATTCGCATGTATGTCCGTGCATAGTATAGCGACCAACTGATCGCAGCAGGCGCCCCGCGTAAGCACCCGCGTCTGACGGTGAATCGCGCCACCCTTGCCTGCCTCTTGTATTCGACCCGTCATACGTTAACTACTTCCTTTAATAATTCAAAAACTATGCTTTGCATGAAATTTTGCCAAAAGAAAAATTGTCTTAGAATGGTGTCAGGAATACGTCATTTTACAGACAGAACGTTTTTCGGAATCGCCCTGTATATACAGGGTGTCCCATGTAACTTGAGACATCGAAGTAACTCGAAACCATGGCGGTTTCGGTGAGAATGTTTTAAACAAAAGTTGTATGGTTTTAATGGGGCTATAAGATAATATCATTGGTTTTACCTTGAAAAGTCGTTTGAAGGTCACGTGAAGGTCACCTCTGTGAAAAAATCGCTACGGCCCTGTAAGGATTACTGCAGGGCCCGGGTGACCGGCGAGATACAGGACCCGCAATACCGCCGCGCCACCAGCGGGATGTCGAGTGGAGGGGAGAGGACGTGCACGCTCGTGACTAGCACGTCGTATTTCGACGGATTGACTTCGTTTTTACAGTTGTAGCACGTTGCAGAATAAAAAGTCATTTCCGTGTATAGCATAGTAAAAAGTATTTTCCTACCGTACTTTCTTACATATCAGAAGTGGGATCACAAAGAACGAGTGCGTGCCTAGCTAATCGGTCTATAAAAACATAATTTTTTTTGTGCGTAACGACAACGCGACGAGATGGGCCATCATAAGTCGCGCCGCGACAGTGATCGCAGCAGTTCAAAGCGGAAGGAACGCCATTCGCGGTCACCATCGACGTCGCACGAAGAAAAGAAACGACGGGAAGAGCGTTTCGAACGACTGGAACGCATAGTGGAGAGCCTGGATTGCCGATCGCATGTGCGAGGCTCGTGTATTCATAGAGGGGACGAGCAAATGATACCGGTGTTTGATCCATCAAAAGACGACCTGGTAATCGAAAAATGGATCGAACATGTAGACGATCTGGCCATGCAGTATGATTGGGATGATCGGGCGATCATGCGATTAATACTCGGACGGTTGAAGGGCCACGCCAGACAATGGTATGATATGCGGCCACGATTAGCCATTACGTGGACAGAGATGAAAGAGACTCTAATGCAACAATTTCGTAAGTCCGTTCCGTTTAGCAAATTATTTAAGGAAGCCGCGTTATACGAGAGTACTCCCGGTCAAGCACTCGGAGACTATTGTTTTCAAAAATTAAACAAGATGCGTAAGTTAGATATTAATATACCCGATAAATATCTCATTGACGCAGTAATAGGCGGAATCACCGACGAGAATGTTGCTAGAACGGTGCGGTCAGCGCAGCATGGCGACGCGAACGCGTTATACGTTTATATGACGTCATTAGGCAATCTTTCCACGAAGGGCTAAAAGAATAAAGCCGCGTCTACTTTTAAGCACGATCGGAAAGGTCAGGCGTCGAATCGTTCGACAAATCAGTCGCAAGCCACGAACGACGAGAACGTTAGGTCGACGGATGACAAGACGGCCGCGAGCGATAATAAAGTTAAGCAATCGCGACCGGAATGTTTTAATTGCGGTAAAGTGGGCCACATCGCGAAGAAATGCCGTATGCCGCGCGTAGAGTGCGAACAGTGTCGCCATTTAGGGCATAATGCCGATAAATGTCCGTTTAAAAAGGACGTAAATGCCGTAATGGAAGCAAAATGCTTGACGAATTTATATGAAAAGCAAATAATTGTAAACGGGCATAAAATTAAGGGGCTGCTTGATTCGGGGAGCAGTTGTAGTGTGTTGCGAAAATCTATCGTCGAAAAGTATAAACTGCCGACAGCGGTAACATCTGATAACGTATTAAGAGGTTTCGCCGGGCAAGTTGCAACGAGTAATTAATCGGCACCCTGTGATATTCGAGTTATGAACGCGAGCGCCCGAGTCGACGCCGTCGTAGTACCGGATAGCCATCTTATTTATGATATCATTGTCGGCCGTGATTTCTTGGAACAAGAGCACATATTTACTATTAAGCGGGGATATAAACTGATAGTCGGGCAATTACCTGTGATCAATACCAAATACGAAAATATCGTTGATGTAAATTTCGCGGACTTACAAACACACGACACCGTAAATATAAACGTTGAGAGTGAGGAGGCGGAGTCACAGTGCACAGATCTAATCCGGGAATTTCGGGATTGCATAGCGCTCTCGATAAAAGAATTAAGGAAAACGGAAGCTACGTCCTTGAGCATCCGTTGCACGACCGATGTACCTGTAGTATACCGCCCGTATCGATTGTCTGAGGCCAAAAAACAAATAGTAAGAGATATTATTCAGGAACTTTTAGCTAACGGTATCATTCGCGAATCAAAGTCACCAAACGCTAGTCCCATCATATTAGTGAGAAAGAAGAGTGGCGAGCACCGAATGTGCATAGATTACAGGAAGCTAAATTTAGTTACGGTAAAGGACAAATATCCGATGCCCTTGATCGAGGAGCAGATCGACAAGTTAGGGGGAAATCAATATTTTACCGGGTAGATTTGGCTTCAGGGTACTATCAGGTGCCGGTAGCGGCAGATTCCATTGAAAAGACAGCGTTTGTGACGCCGGAAGGTCACTACGAGTATTTGCGCATGCCATTTGGGTTGACTAATGCACCTGCAGTTTTTCAGCGATTGATGGATAATGTGTTAGGTGACTTAAAGAATTACGTGGCCTTCCCTTACCTGGATGACATTATTATACCGTCCAAGACCATAGCGGAAGGAATGATACGGCTACGACAAGTATTAGAGGCATTACGCAAGCATCGCCTAACGCTAACGCTGAAGAAATGTTCCTTCTTCGCACAGTCTATCGAGTATTTGGGCCGAGAGATCAGCGAGGCTGGAGTGCGACCAGGTCGACACAAAGTAGAGGCGGTGCTGAGCATGCAAGCACCTAGGTCAGTGAAACAGGTACGCCAGTTCTTAGGGTTAGCTGGTTATTTTAGGAAGTTCGTTGAAAACTTCGCAACCATCGTTGAGCCGCTAACAAGGCTCACAAAAAAGAACGTACCCTGGGAATGGAAAACCGAGCAGGAACGAGCGTTCAACACCATTAAGGACAGGCTGACGACGCGACCAGTACTGGCGATATTCGACCCTGAAGTTCCGGTCGAAGTACATACCGACGCAAGCGCGATAGGCGTAGGGGCTATTCTACTGCAACCAGTTGATGGCAAAATGGTTGCAGTAGCATATTATAGTCGACAAACTACGGCTGACCAACGTTGCTATCATTCTTACGAGTTGGAGACGATGGCCGTTGTATTTGCGCTGAGATACTTTAGAGTCTATCTATTAGGTACGAAATTTAAGCTTGTAACTGACTGCAACGCGTTGCGCACAACCTTCGCCAAGCGAGACCTGCTGCCGCGAATCGGTCGATGGTGGCTGGAAGTGCAAGAGTATACCTTCGAGATAGAATACCGTGCAGGAACCAGGATGGCGCACACGGATGCACTTAGCCGCAATCCGAGTCCAATATTATTAGAAGTGTTGCAGATTGACATCACGGAGGGCGATTGGATATTGGCAGCCCAGTTGCAAGACGAGCAATTAGCACGAATTCGGAAGATCTTGACGGCTAAGAGGAAGACCAGCGAGACGAAACATTATTTTGAAGAATATCTTATTAAAGAGGACAAGATATACAGACGGCTGGACGAAAAGACTCAGGCCTGGATTGTGCCTCGAGATGCACGGCTGCAGATATGCAGATTATGTCACGACGACGCCAGACATCTCGGCGCAGAGAAGACACTGGAACGAATTAAACGTAACTATTGGTTTGCAGGGATGAGACGCTTTATAACGAAATATGTGAACGCTTGCTTAAGCTGTACATATTACAAGAACACGGCTGGTAAGAAACAATGTAAGCTCAATAATATTGAGAAGGTTCCAGTACCTTTCCATACAGTGCACGTGGATCATGTCGGTCCTTTCGAAACGTGCCAGAAGCAAAATAAGTTCCTCTTAGTAGCAGTGGACGCATTCACCAAGTTCACGATTGTGGAGCCGGTAAAGAGCCAGAAGACGTGTTATGTTACCAAAATATTAACTAATATGATTTATTTGTTTGGAGTCCCTAACAGGATTATCAGCGATAGAGGAACGGCCTTTACCTCTCAGGCATTCCGTACGTTCTGTCACCATTACGGAATAAAACACGTGTTAAACGCAGTAGCAACACCACGAGCCAACGGCCAATGCGAGCGGTACAATAAGACGATTGTACAAGCTCTGGCAACCACTATGGCCGGACGAGATCCACGCGATTGGGATTCGGTCGTCAAGCAGGTTCAAAATGCCCTAAACACGACGCACAACAAGGGCATCAACACGACGCCCATGAAAGCACTCATTGGTTGTGAGACACGGAGCGCTACGGAGGCGCCGCTATTATCGCAGATCCAAGACGTCGTACATCAACTGGATTTCGACGAGTTACGTAATGATATCAAGACGCACATTAATAAGGAACAAAGAGCGCAGAAGGAGCGCTATGATCGGACGCGTCGGGAAGTAACGCGTTATGACGAAGGTACCCTGGTTTTGGTACAAATCACTAGTGACCCAGCAACGGGCAGTAGCCGAAAGTTACATCCTAAGTTTAAAGGCCCGTTCCGAGTTCACAAAGTCCTCATTAATGATCGATATGAGGTTGAAGATCTACGAGAAGGACATAGGCAAAAACGAACGGTGGTGGCCGCCGACCGGATGAAGCGCTGGACCACGGTCCCGAACGAGTGGAACGAGTGGAATACTCGTAGTTATTACGGACTGGCTTTGAATGACACCACGGTGTTGTTTTTTTTCAAGCCAGTTATTACGAACTGATCTCGGATGACGTGATGACGTCTAACCGAGTCGGTTACTACGGACTGACTTCGGGTAACACTACGGTGTCTATCTGAGTCAGTTATTACGAACTGATCTCGAATGACGCGATGACGTCTAACCGAGTCGGTTACCACGGACGGACTTTGGATAACACTACGGTGCCTATCCGAGTCGGTTACTACGACCTGATCCTGACTGGCGCAACGGCGCTGGTAAGGTCAGTTAACGACGACGGATCGACGGAACTATGATAAGTAACTTGATCGATCAGACGAATTACCACTCGGTAATATGAAAAATACATCAGCGGAAAACGTCGCGAACAGCCATGTAGCAAGGAGTTGAGGGGTAGCACCACCGACCGGAAGCTCCAAGAGTCTGAGAACAGATCCCAACGCAGGAAGGCCGAATATGAAAAAATCGCTACGGCCCTGTAAGGATTACCGCAGAGCCCGGGTGACCGGCGAGATACAGGACCCGCAATACCGCTGCGCCACCAGCGGGATGTCGAGTGGAGGGGAGAGGACGTGCACGCTCGTGACGTATTTCGACGGATTGACTTCGTTTTTACAGTTGTAGCACGTTGCAGAATAAAAAGTCATTTCCGTGTATAGCATAGTAAAAAGTATTTTACTACCATACTTTCTTATACCTCCAACTTTTTAAATGGGACACCCTATATACTTTTGCATATTCTTATAGCTTGCCTCGAGAGCTTTCCAAAACACTATAATAAAGTATTTCTTCATTGAGTACTTTTCGAGTTATGAGGTGAAATAATTTCTTAATTTTACGTAAACCATAAAATATCTAGTAAAATATTCATTTTTCGATTATCTTACCTTAATACTTTTATGTACAAAACAATGAGAGTAATCAATTGGTGTAAAGAAAACATACAGTTGTCTTAAAAAAATATATGGAATTGTTAATTGCAAATTACATATTTTTTCCCATTTAAAAAGTTGGAGGTGACCTTCACGTGACCTTCAAACGACTTTTCAAGGTAAAACCAATGACACCATTTTATGGCCCCCTTAAATCCATACAACTTTTGTTTAAAACATTCTCACCGAAACCGCCATGGTTTCGAGTTACTTCGATGTCTCAAGTTAAATGGGACACCCTGTATATATACAGTGTTCATTTTAAAACTTTCCACTCAAATATCTCCAAACCTGTAAGTTTTAGAAGAAAACTTTTTAGAAAAAAGTTGTTTGGTTCCGAGGGGGACAGAAGATGAGAATATCAAGAGACACGGTAGTATCTTGAAATCGAGTTATCACTCAGACGCAAGACACACCGTGTATCTTTACGCGAATGGCCAAGTTGCGACTAATTCATATTATCGATTCTCAATAATAGCTAAACAGATCAAGTTCTTATTAAGTTTAATCAATTGCTTGGATCCGATTTATATAAGAAAAGTGTCTTTATTTTTGCTCTACGTGCTCTATAAGCAGAAATATAACGATGCAAAGTCTCAATGTAAAATTTTCTCTTTAGGATACGTCACCGTCGTGGCTACATATACTTGATTTTACATATTTTTCTTGTACGGTTCGCACGTTTGACGAAAGAGGCGCTGTGTTCTTGTGACGATGGGAGATGTACAGTACGCATCAATAATTCGTTCCGTTTTCTTAGCGAGGATTGATAATATCTATTATTCTTTGCTAATGCATAGCATTTTTATACATTAGGAAAATATAGATATTACCAATTCTCGCTAGAGAAACAGAACTAATCATTGAAGCATACTGTACTACTATATTATTTAGTTGTGTCCTTATTTAATTAACAACTTTTCATAAGTAAGAAAGTACAGTCAGGAAATCGCTGAAAAATGTTTTGAAGCATTTGATCGACTAATCAGGGTAAAAAAATGTTTATTTCCTTTTGTTCTGATTAGTTAATCAAACACTTCAGAACATTTCCAGCATCTCCCCGACCGCAGCCAAAGATAGAGTGACTTTTAATTAATTATTATATAATATTACAGAAATTTATTAAACATTAATTTATTAAGTCAATAATATAATTAAAGTCAATAATATATATCTTAATATCTAAATTTTATTTTTGTTTGGGATTTTTTAAAATTTTTTACAAAACGTGAATGAAAATATTTTATTATATGTGTCAAAATATTTTATTACATATGTGTAATATTTTATTACATATGTGTCATATTACATGTGTTAAAATTAAAATCATTTTAAAGAATACTATTGCTATCAGTCATATTTTATTACATATGTGTCAATATTTTAATATTACATGTGTCAAAATCATTTTAAAGAGTACTATTGCTATCAGTTAAGGTGCCCAAAAAATATGTCAAAATTAGTACAGAATGGAGAAACAAGAAAATAAATATCATTAAATTTATATTTAATGTGATAATGCGTAGTATCGTTTAAAAAATTAATTGAACTATAAAGTTATTTAAACAAAAATACTATTTCCATCCAGGAGATACATGGTCTGTACTGATTTTGACATATTTTAGACAACAAAAATTACTTAAACAAAAGTAAGTAAAAAAAAAGATAAACTATAATAAGGAAAATAAAAATAAAATAAAATAATTAAACTTATATTCAAACTTATATTCAATGTGATAATGCACAGTATAAATCAAATTAAAACATTTTAAAGAATATACTATTGCTATCAGTCAAGAAGTGCCCAAAAAATATGTCAAAATTAGTATAGAATGGAGAAACAAGAAAATGAATATCATTAAACTTATATTTAATGTGATAATGCGTAGTATCGTTTAAAAAATAATTAAACTAAAAAGTTATTTAAACAAAAATACTATTTTCATCCAGGAAATACGTTCTGTACTGATTTTGACAGATTTTAGACATCAACAAAAATTACTTAAACAAAAATAAGTAAAAAAAAGATAAACTATAATAAGGAAAATAAAAATAAAATAAAATAAAAAATAAACTCTAAATTACAGTTAAATCGTAAATAGTATAAATAAATAGTATCGTAATCTTATTGGAATTATTACATCAGTCTTGTTTTTCTTTTTTTTCTTCATTTATGCGATGATAGAATCTGCAATAATAAATTATATAATGAAATACATATCAATTGAATACATATCAAAATATCTTAATATGAAGTAAGTCCATCCGGTTTTCAATAAATATATATGATTAGGTGGTAAACTTAATTCCTGCCGCTAAATATTGTACAATACATATTGTACAATACATATTATACTGTACAATATTTAGCGGCAGAAATTAAGTTTACCACCTAATAATAAAGTTCTAGTTTCGAAATAAAAAAATAAAAAAAATAAATTAAACCAGTAATATAACTATTAATAAATACTAATAAATAGTAATAAATATAATAACTGTTTTCTTACCTTTTGCCCCTTCCTTTATTTCTGCCCCAATAATAATGGGCAGAAGATAATTTATACAAAAAATTCATGAATCGCTCTTGTTGTTTTCTTACTCCCGCAGCTCTATCTCTTGGTCTTGGTGCTGTAATATTATTAAAATTAACAAATTACTTACTATATGTGCTTTAGTGTAAAGAAATTTAATACAAAGAAAAATATATACAAATTGAATGCAAGAACAATATATAAGTATTAAAATATATAGTAAGTATGTTTCATTAAATTATGTAATTAAAATTACCTCGTTTAATATCTCTGCGATATATATGTTTTGCGGTGGGAGCAGCAGCGACAGGAGCAGCAACGATGGGGGCAGCGGCGACGGGGGCAGCGGCAATGGAGGCAGCGGCGACGGGGGCAGCGGCGACGGGGGCAGCGGCGACGGGGGCAGCGACGACAGAGGTAGCGGCAATGGAGGCAGCCTCGCCGGGAGTAAGAGAGGCGAAGAGACGATGTTCTTGAGGAACATTCTTCGCTGAATGACGATTCTCGAAAGAGAATTCCTCTAAAAATTTTTCGTCCATTAGCATCTATAATAAAAGTATTTAATAGTCTTAAATAAAAGTATTATTTTTATCTTAATGTAAAAAGATATATAATAAAATCGTCGATACTTACATCACTTGTATTTTCTGCTTTCTTTTTCATATTTGTTATAGTCGCCATCTTTGATCGAAACCATTGATCGATAATCTTTATAGATTCGTAACTTTATGCACAGTAAAAAAGCACTGTTTCTCATTGGCTTATTACTTTAAACATGGCGGCTTCGTAATTTTTCTTTATGAGATTGCTATTATATTATAGTATGTAATATGTTGCATTACTATAATAGTAAAGTTTATTTTTCATGATTGTTAGTTTATGATTATACTTCACAGGTTAGCTGTAATCGTGACTTGTTACGTGTTTACTTAACATTTCTCAATTCATAAGAAGAAATTGTCTTTGGCTTTGGATAGCAGTAGGTATTCGAATCTAAATTGTTTTGATATTGCATAATAAAGGTATTATATAAATAGATATTAAATTAAATTAAAGTAATATTAAATTTGGTTAATAATTTTAATTAATAATTATAATTAATATGAAAATATAAATTTGTATTATAATTGATTGTTTGTCACAGAATAATATTATTCTTTTACTTGTTATTTCAGAGTTATTAATTGCATATCAATAAAAAAATTTACCAGAACTATTGATTGCATATTATCAAAATTTGAAGTAAGATATTTAGAAGAAGAGTGAGTAACTGAGACTGAAGTGAATGAGATTTATATACATATTAATCAATTGATAAATAAGTGCGGTAAAGGACACATATATAGAGTGAGTTTTATTTCATGTATCAATTTTTTATCATATGAGAAATTACCGACTGTAATTGGAATAAATTGATCGGTACATAGATGTCAGTTATTTGGATCGACCATGCATATCAATAGACATAGAGCATGGACTGCGTCATCCGTATCTGAACAGTGTATCAAATGCCAGCAAAATAGAGAGAGAGAGAGAGAGGGCGTGAAGACGGCTATCTCTCTCTCTTTCTAACCAATATTACAGCGTTGAATAGAAAATGACGGAATTGGCCGTCTTCACTAGAGATCCTTAACCAGAGATCGGACAATGAGTGAACAATTCCTGATTGGCTCGCGTTGCGTGGGGTACAATCGGAAGTGTGAAAGAGAAAGATATAAGTGTGAGAGAGAAAGATATATGTGTGAGAGAGAAAGATATATAAGTGTGAGAGAGGAAGATATACCTAACCAAATCTTATCTAACCATAACTGTCTATCAAAATCACAAAGAAAAAGGAAACATCATATCCGGTTTTACTCCATGGCATCACATTGTCCGATCTCTGGTTAAGAATCTCTAGTTTTCACGTCCTATCTTTCAATCTTTTGACGACCACTTTTGTACATGGATGGCGCAGTCCATGCTCTATATCGGTGTATCAAATATGTACAATAGCAAGTTAAAAGCTGTGAATCAAATTACATGATATATATTATTATTAAAAACTACGTATACTTATTCGATATAAAGCGGTAGAAATACATATTCTTATGGAACAATTGCGTAATTTTAAGAAGGAAATTTTTTTGCTGTTACTTTTAGCGTAAAACACTAACAATATATTATACTATAAAACAATAACTAAAAATTATCATAAAAATAAATGCGGATTTTAATAAAATTAATAGTGGATTTCGAAATTCACCATTAACTTTGTTTCAATTCGCATTTATTTTTATGATAATTTTTTATTGAGTCAAAATTAGTGAAATCGGACACTAAAATTGGACCTATTGAATCCCAATCAGTTTAGTGCACACTTACGTTGCTATATGTGTAGAGAATACTCAGAAAAATTTTTGTCAAAAAATTCGCATTTTTGGCGATGTTATAAACAAATTAATTTATAAACGACTTTTTTTTCAAATTGATATATCTCCGGAAGTACTCGATGAAATTTGATGAAATTTTGAGGGTAGATTCGTGAAAAATAATTTAAAAGAAATAAAAAATAAAATTTATGAAAATTTAAAATTTGTTTATAAATAATTAATTTTTAAATAAACAATTAAAAAATTAATCTACTTCTCGTAGGTTTAGAAAAAAAAGCTTTGAAGCATAATATTCCTTATGCTTTAAGCTATATTTACGCGAAAGAAAATTACTGTATTTCCAAATAGAATAAGAGTTATGAATATTTTAATGTGAAATGTACGAACGAGATATCTGTCACAGAAGACTCGCATCGGGTTATCTACCTTACAGACTCGCTTTCTATCATTGCAACTTTTGAAATTATTAATCTTATTTAACTGTGACTTGAAAAATGTTTATTATTTAACATTAGTATTCAAATAAATAACAAATACGTTCGTTGGTATATTACTATTAAAAAAAAAAAAACAGATCGCAATCTACTGTATCGATATCATTGGTTGAAAAACAAGCAACAATCGACACGGCGTGTTGTGTTTTGTTTTTTTTTTCTTCGAGCAGACGCATTGTCGTTCAGTAAGTCTATTGTCTAAGTTGTAATGACACCTCCGCCAAAATGCTGCAATCCTTTCCAAAAGAAAGGTCACAAGTGCTACCGGATAAATTTAGTGTTTTTGACAAGTGCATGTGACGAAAAATTTCGCAATTGGCAAGGTCAGTACATTTGCCAATCATGTAGAACGCAGCTATATAAGAAAAAAGATCATTTAATAACAGTAAGTAATGTCGCGGAAAAACGAATGGATAAGACTACAGAAGAAGTAGATACGCAAGAGAAAGAAGAAGATATGGATATTGATGTATCGTCCAAGGATCCAGATTATAAGTGTCAAAAAATAGATAAAGAAATAAAACGAATAAAATTAGTTTCCGTTTTAGAAAAAGCTGTCATGAATCACTGACGGCAAATTAGATTTTAATTTGTTAGAAAATAATGAAGAGTTTATTCGTAAATCAATTATCAGTCCGAATTCAAGTTTAAATAATGAAGAAAATCATGATAACTGGATCGCGGATTTAAAATCAGCATTATTACAAGCAGCTAATCGAAAAGAGAAAATTTTTTTACTTACAACCATGCCGGTCGAATGGTCTATTCGGAGAGCCGCGAAAGAATTTTCAGTGAGCAAACACGTGGTGATAATGGCTCGAAAATTGAAGAAAGAAAATGGTTACGGTACTTATCCCGATAAAAAGAAAGGCAACTCTATGAATATAGACATAATAAATAAAGTGCGAGATTTTTTTCTTTCCGATAATGTGAGTCGAGTTATGCCAGGGATGAAAGATTATAAATCTGTTATTGTTAACGGGAAACGTCGTCATGAAACGGTAATTTAAAATAGAAAATATTATCAACAAATTTATCAATTATTCAATATTATTATAAAAACATTAATTTTGATTTTGATTGTAAATTTACGTTTTTAAATTAAATTTCAAAATTGTTTTCAGAAACGTTTGTTGTTGGGAAATCTATCAGAGTTGCATGCTGATTTTTTAAACAATTGTCCCGATTTAAAAATTTCTTTGTCAGTATTCAGAACATTGAGGCCACCTCAATGTATACTAGCTGGTCCCAAAAGTACGCACAACGTCTGCGTCTGCAAAACACACGGAAATATTAGACTAAAATTAAGAGGTCTTCAACACGAATTCGATAGGAAAAAAATCACTTTTGGGACAGACTATAAGCAGTACCTTAACGATATTATTTGTTCAGTCTCAAATGCAAATTGTTTCTTGGGAAATTGTAAAAACTGCCCTGGTTTTGATAGAATTATGAAAGAACTACAGTCGATTTTTAAAAAATATGCTATTTTAGAAATAACGTATAATCAGTGGCTCACGACTGATAGGTAATCGTATTCATTTCGTTTTTTCAGTATATCGAAATTTTTATGTTTTGTTTACAATCAAAATTTTGTTTCTAGATGTCAGCTTCTTAGTCAAACAGAAAATCAAAATATTTTTTTGAAAAATCTCAGTACAGATTTATCGATTCTTTTAAAACATGATTTTATTGCGAAATCTCAAGGAAAATATTTAGAAGAATTGAAAGACTCGATAGGTGACGGTGAATTCATAGTTACTTTAGATTTTTCAGAAAATTATTCTTTCCATGTCCAAGATGCGATACAATCGCAGCACTGGTCAAAAGACCAAGCCACATTACATGTATATGTAATATATTACAAAAAAAATGGTGCAAAACAACATGTTAACTTCGTAGTCTTCTCTGAATATATAAATCACGATGCTGCTGGTGTACATTTGTACAATTCTAGAATGTTTTTTAAAAAAAATTTGGCGCGAAGAACATCAAGAAAATTATTTATTTCTCCGATGGAGCAGGCTCTCAATATAAAAACAAATATAATTTTATAAATTTATTGAATCACGAGAAGGATTTTAAAATTGAAGCCGAATGGCACTTTTTTGCGACCGCGCACGGTAAAGGGGCTTGTGACGGCATTGGTGGGTGCATTAAAAGAAATGCATATCGTGCAAGCTTACAAAATAAAAACGACAAGCAAATAACGACAAAAAAATTGTGCGAATGGGCAAAAAACTTTTTTAAAAAAATATTTTTTGATTTTACTTCTTTGATAGAATACGAGAAACATAAGAAAAAATTGGAAGCGCGTTTCTCCACAGCAAAAAGTATCCCAGGAACGCGACAATTTCACTATTATAAAATAGTTAATTCAACTACTATGGAATGTAAAATTTTTTCAAAACATACCGAAAGCGTAAAAGTGAATATATAAATATAAACATGTACTTATGTATATATATGATGTATAAAACGCACACGTATTTGTTATTTATTTGAATACTAATGTTAAATAATAAACATTTTTCAAGTCACAGTTAAATAAGATTAATAATTTCAAAAGTTGCAATGATAGAAAGCGAGTCTGTAAGGTAGATAACCCGATGCGAGTCTTCTGTGACAGATATCTCGTTCGTACATTTCACATTAAAATATTCATAACTCTTATTCTATTTGGAAATACAGTAATTTTCTTTCGCGTAAATATAGCTTAAAGCATAAGGAATATTATGCTTCAAAGCTTTTTTTTCTAAACCTACGAGAAGTAGATTAATTTTTTAATTGTTTATTTAAAAATTAATTATTTATAAACAAATTTTAAATTTTCATAAATTTTATTTTTTATTTCTTTTAAATTATTTTTCACGAATCTACCCTCAAAATTTCATCAAATTTCATCGAGTACTTCCGGAGATATATCAATTTGAAAAAAAAGTCGTTTATAAATTAATTTGTTTATAACATCGCCAAAAATGCGAATTTTTTGACAAAAATTTTTCTGAGTATTCTCTACACATATAGCAACGTAAGTGTGCACTAAACTGATTGGGATTCAATAGGTCCATTTTTAGTGTCCGATTTCACTAATTTTGACTCATTATTTAAAATAAAATTATTGTCCCTAAGAATATGTATCTCTAATTGTCCCTAAGAATATGTATCTCTATCGCTTTAGTATATTGAATATGTATACGTAGCTTTAATAATACATACATAATTTGGTTCATAACTTTCTATTTGTTTAAATTTAAATTGTACACGCTATACTCGGGCCTTTGATATGTATGGTCGATCCAAATAATTGCCTATCTAATCTATGTACCGATTAATTTATTGCAATTGCAATCGGTAATCTCTCGCATGACAAAAAAATTAGATCACGAAATAAAACTCATCCTATATGCAGTCCCCTGCACTATTACACTACTTAGTAATAACACTATTTACTAATAACAGATTTCTAGTTATTTAGAGATAATTTTTCTTTATTGAAAATGTCGAAGGTTAGTAACTAAAACTAAAATTAAAATTTTTTAAAATGAACTTCCCCTGGAATTAATTGAAGAATGTAGTGTTCCGGATTTGTATTGCGAGTCTAATCAAAGATTCATTGCGCGATTTAACACGAATCGATGGCGCCATCCGTTCGCGATCAATTGAACTCGAATCCGCGTACCGCCGCCCCGTTCCTCAAAATCAGGCAGGATCCGCGTGATCGCGTAATAATACGTAGTCCTGGCCAATGAGAAAACCGCGATATCACGCGATTCTACGTGCCTGCACGAGATAGGCTAAAATTAATCACCCGACTCGTGTTCCGGGCCTTTATCAAGTCGGAGAAAGCTTTTCTCGCCCCTTAAGTACAAGAGAGAGTCGTCTAGTTATCATACCGAGTCGTCTAGTTATCATAACGAGTCGTCAAAGTTAATTATTGAAAAGAATGAGATTATCAACGCGAGTACATTCAATCCAGAAGTCGGTGTTGTGCATATTTATTCCAAAAGTTGACCGCGAGTTCCCGAGCATAGCGGAGTGCCTCCACTTTGTTAAGGGGAGGAGCTTTCTCCGACTTTCGGACTCTGCTCATATCGTGAGCCCCGAGAGTGCGGTCTCGCTCGCTCTCACGCGTACAGCCGTGTTGCGCTGTCTCGCTCCATTACGCGAACCGTTGAATAGTGCGGTCTCTTTCGCTCTCACGCGTACAGCCGTGTTGCGCTGTCTCGCTTCATTCCGCGAGCGTCGAAGAGTGCGGTCTCGCTCGCTCTCACGCGTACAGCCGTGTTGCGCTGTCTCGCTCCATTACGCGAACCGTTGAATAGTGCGGTCTCTTTCGCTCTCACGCGTACAGCTGTGTTGCGTTGTCTCGCTCCATTCCGCGAGCGTCGAAGAGTGCGGTCTCGCTCGCTCTCACGCGTACAGCTGTGTTGCGCTGTCTCGCTCCATTACGCGAACCGTTGAATAGTGCGGTCTCGCTCGCTCTCACGCGTACAGCCGTGTTGCGCTGTCTCGCTCAATTTCGCGAACTGTTGAATAGTGCGGTCTCGCTTGCTCTCACGCGACTCAATTCGCTCAAGACTCTCGAAGCGACACGTTGCCGAATTGAAAGATTCTCTATAACTCTTGTAAATATTGTGTGCAATAAATCATAGTAACTGTTATCAACATCACTGGGTGTGAAACAAGGAAGCGGTCTCCCATTCTTTCAATTAGCGTCTCCTGTGCTGTGCGGTCCGTCTTTTCACCTCGCGATACCCACTCGGGTGTGTACCGGCATTCATCGCGCAATTTCAATATTGCAGTTCGCAAACAATGTAGCTTTGTTAATATTTTAACTTTACGAAGTTTGCAAAAAGTCTATACTTATTATTATATACTTATTAATACTATTTGTTATAACAATATAATGTTCATTATTATTTGGTGTGTATTCATTAACTATTTATTATTTATAACATTTTAACATTTAACATGTTTTCTTAATTATTTTTAATTATAATAAAATTTAATTATTTTACTCTATGCTATTTTACTCTATAACATACTGTAAATAATTAGAAATAATTATATTTAAATAATTATTAATAATTATATTAAATAATTTATAAAGAATTATATGTATGAAGTATTTATGTAATCTTTTTATTTTCAGGTACGGAAAATTATAAAAACAAATCGGCTGCTCGGGCGCTATTTAAAGGCTGCCGTAAGCGCTGAATTAAAATATCGGCTGCAATAGCGCTGAATTTTGGCTTGCTCTAGGCGCCTAAATATAACAATTAATTTTGGGTTTTATTACGTACGCAAACACTTATATAATCTTTTTATTTTACAGTTTAAAAATTATAAATAAATGTTAATCAGCTACTTTGGCGCTATATAAAGGCTGCCATTAGCTTAATTAATTAAAACATTAGCTATAGTAGAATTCTGAGTAGCCTGAGGCGCCTGCTTAGAAAAATTATTTTTGCAAGTATTATAGCGTTTAATAATAAGTATTATCAAGATAATTGTTTGTGTATATATTGCGACGCTTTTTTATTTTTTAATTTTTCGATCCTCCTCGGGTGTTGGAGAGGAGGATGTAAAAGGGGGAGCGAAAACGCCGTCAAAAACACAAGGCGGATAGAGATACTCGCGCTCGGAGGAACTAAGATGGAGGGTGTTCTCGCGCGAGCAGCGGCGAAGCGAAGGCCGTCTCGTGATCTCGAAGTTGGGCGCCAGATACGGTCTTCCACGTATCAATTCGCAAAATCGTCAGAATAACGCGAAGAACGTTAGCCTGTTTCGCCACGGGCCGACTAGCTCACCTAACGGTAGAGGGGCAGGGTCCGTTGAAAAGGATATTGAATTATTCGATGCGAGGCGGTCGGTGATTACGAAAATTGACGAACACAACGGGATTTAACGCTCGCGAAAAACGACACTCAAATAAATTACGCGAATTTCCAAGAAAAAAAAGAAATATAACCAGTTTATTTAAACAAATGAAATATAATAAAAAAGAATATAAAGGAAAAGAAATAATTTCAGAAAGAACCAATAATGACAATAATTAGCAAATCTGAATCAACGAAATATAACTGTGTTTAACATAAATTCGAAAATTTGAAATAACGTACAACGGATACTTCTTCGACAGCGGTGATAACAATAGCAATGCGAAATCGAGATCATAAAAAGGCGGTGATATTTATCGTCCTCCAGACCCGTTCTTATGGCCGGACTTTGCGAAACCGAACGGCGTTTCGAGAGCGTAACGGAAATTTCGACAATCTTCTCGAGGACGCATTTAACAGATCTATTCCCTTTGTTACTCGCTCTATTAATCGACAGCACTAAGTTTGAAATGAGGCTTAATAATTGAGCGATAGTAATCAAGCAATTTGCGAAGACGAAAAATCTCGCTTGCTACGAGCCAGATCGATTCGCTCGGAATTCGATAGCCGTCGGACACCGCTTCGCTTCTTTTCGGCGTAACGCTTTCTATCTACGCGAAACTCTCGAATTTCGACACTTTCTTAATTCGCTGTAATAAATTATGCACCGCGACACACTCAAACGTACGACAAATACCTTACAATATGCGCGATTTATACAAGCAACAAGCGCGACAAAGACAGCACGACTTTTGCCACGTCGTCACACGTACACGGTCACATGCTCACACACACGCTAATTATTAACGAAAATTGTCCGAAGATCGATTGCGGGGATGTCTTACGCGGCTTCGACAACTCTTTTCGACAGCACTGATAGCGAACGCATTCCCCGCGATTTACCGCGCACGTGGTCGATATACGAGAGCCGGTCACTACGCGTTTTACGACACCCCGAATCCCGGAGAGAGACGAACGGTTCCTTATCAGCTACGGCCGACGTTACGATCGTCCTTGATGCCTCGGTCGCTTGTCTTCGGTCACCCGAAATACACGAAAATCGCGAACTCGGTACAAAGCCCGAGCGACAACGAAACACGAAAATGGCGACGGCGACAGAACGGCCGGTCCGCGGACAGAATCGCGTACGTGGCTTACAAATTACCGATGGGCAACCTCACCGATACTCGTTCCCGTGGACGGGAGGGTCCCGTTAGCGCACGGTGCGACAGCGCACCAACCCGATAGCACACGAAAAATTGACACAATTCCCGATAGCGCACCAACCCGATAGCACACGTCCCGATAGCACACAAAGTAAATCGCGCACAATCCCGATAGCGCACCAACCCGATAGCGCACGGATTCACTTTGCAACTTTTCACGCGAAGCGAGGGGGACGGGGTGGGTGCGGGAGGGGGGCCGAAGGCCCCCTTGCACCCCCCCCTGTGTGTGTGTGTGTGTGTGTGTGTGAGAGAGTGCGTGTGTGAGGGGATAGTGCTTTCGTGCGCTATCGGGTTGGTGTGCTATCGGGATTGTGCGCGATTTACTTTGTGTGCTATCGGGACGTGGGCTATCGGGTTGGTGCGCTATCGGGAATTATGTCAATTTTTCGTGTGCTATCGGGTTGGTGCGCTATCGCACCGTGCGCTAACGGAACCCACTCCCCGTGGACAGGGGATGATCCTCGGTCTCGTCCTCTCGACAACCTCGGCTGCGACGCACAAAACGACAACGACAAGAGACTATGAAACACGACTAATTGTTCTGAGCGTCCGCACCAGAATGATTCCCTGGATCTCGCGATCCAGGGTCGATAGCGGCGTCAATTCTGCGTGCAGGGGTGCGCGGGTTCGCGGCCAATAGCGCCGCGACACGCGAAGTATTACTGCGCCCCGCGACAACGCCATATCGGGGGTCGCAACGGCCCCGATAATTTAAAATGTTGAATTTCGGCGACCCAGTTATCCATGATCGTCAGGAGGTAGATTTTCCGTCCTCCTTTCTCTGAGGATGGCGCCGATCCGGCCCGGTTATTTCGGCCCAAGACAGCTGTTTTCCTGCCTTTATTTGAAGGGGGCGATCTCCACCCGCGACTCTGCGCTGTCCTGATTCTTCGGCGTTGTCTCCGTTCTCGGCTCGAAATTCGTGAGCGCCGTGTCGGTTGTCGCAGAAAGAATTCCTCTTCTTTCTCTCCCGGTGGTTTTCCGGCGGGTTGCCCGACGTACAAAATGACAGAAAAGAAATATAAATTAATAGTAGCGCGAAACATAACACGAACTCGTCTCTCCGGGGTTTTCGATACGGCTCTCGCTATTTCTTTCTGGCGCGGCCGCTCGGCTCGCGCCCCGTAAAGATTTCCGGGGCGGATGGACGCGCGTCGGGACGGTAACGTCACCCCCCCCCCTGCCAAGAGAGACCGTATCGGCTCCGGTCACCCATCATGGCCACTAAATCGGACTTTACCACTTGTCCTTTCGCACATGTTCGGGCGACCAAAGTCCCCGGAGCCGAGGCAGACAAGAACACAAATTGGTTAACGCTAGCACCAACGCAAAGAAACAACCACAACAACAACCAAAATATACCCGACGAAACGAGAAACAACCGATTGTCGTTCCCCCCACTAACGCTTGCTCGCGTTGTCGTCTCTCGCTGAGACCCGCGATCCCGTTTGGCCGCTGGACCCTCCCATTCGACACTCGCGATCTATTTCACTAAAGGGTGGGCTTAAAGGTGACAAACTCAAAAGAATAAGGAGAGAGATTCGTCGCAACCTATTTATTCATTTCGGGCGGGATACAGCGGGGTTCCGATCCGGACGACAGCATCCTGGCTACACTCGTGTCCGCGTCCCAGCCCGTGTTCGGGTAAGGTCCGCGAGCGACAGCAGGGTTCAATAAGGCCCCGGGCGGGGGCCATCCCTGGCCCGACGGTCTCGCATTGGATCCGGTCCTCGGTGTCCTCGCCCTCGGATATAGGGGCCCTGGGCCAGCCACCCTGACCGGCAGTGTGGGCATGTTCGCACAGTGCAGCCCCGGGTGTCGCACCGGAAGCAGAAGTCGCCCGTGCGCCCGCGCGGGCACTCCCGGGCGAAATGGTTCCTGGAACCACAGTTCCAACACCCATCCAGATCCAGATCGCTGGGCGAGGGCGGGCCGACGGGGGGCACCGGCCACTGCAGAGCAGCCGGTGAGGCCCGTGGCTCCCTCGGGCTGTCCCACCGACTCTATTATGGGGGATTCCCCGTCGTCTGCGGACGTGGAGTCCGGCTCGGGCTCCGAATCCGACTGTCCGGTCTGCACCGCTGCCTCGCGCCTCGTCTCGACAGCCGTCTCGATGGACGCATCCTGGGCCGTCACGACAGCTTGTATGCCGGCCTCCTCCTGGGCCGGGAATTCACGCACCACGGCGCCGCGAGTCGTGATGCGCTCTTCGCGCATCCGCTGGACTTCGTCCGCCAGGGCCGTCCAAAATCCTGGACGCAGTTCGTCGACAGCCTCGATGATGTCGCGGTATCTATCGCGGAATTCTCGCGACATTCTTTGCAGATTAGTTCTTTCTTTAATTGCCTGGAGAGTTAGGTGGAACATTATATGGCTTCAAATCTTTAATATGCATCTTGCCTATCGATCTATTAGTGCGGTCTTTTAATTCGTACACTACCGGCGACAACATTTTCGCGATAGTAAATGGACCGTGATATTTAGTCGCTAACTTAGCCGAAATATTCTGCGCGGCTGACGACAACACATGCTGTCGCTTTAGAACTTGCTCGCCAATCGCAAAACGATGATCTCGTCTTCGCAAATTATAATAATGCGCCTGTTTATTATGCACGGCCTCTAAGTTTTCTACTACCCAGTCTCGCAAAGTCTGAATTCTTTCCATGCGCTCTTTCCAAGTCTCGGGATTCGCTTCCGCGACTTCGACAGCTGACTCGTGTCTCCCACGCACGGTGTTAACCGGCTGGGGTTCCCTACCGAAATTTAAGAACGCCGGAGTAGCCTGTAAGGAGGTATGGTACGCCGTGTTGTATGCGAATCTGAACTCAGCCAAGTGAATATCCCATTCGCGATGATCGTTTTCGAGAAACGTCGTAATCATAGTTTTAAGTACCCTATTGACGCGTTCTACCGGATTTGCCTGAGGCTGATACGGAGGTACGGTCGAGTGAACGATGCCATACTCTTCCGCAAACGCCTGTAATTCGCGGTTGATGAACTCCGTACAGTTGTCTGTCAAGAGTATCCGCGGCGCGCCCCAACGGTTAACGATTAATTCGTTTAAAAGCTCGCGAATCTTTTTGCCCGTTGCTTTCCGGAGCGGGCTACATTCAATCCATTTGGTAAACAGGTCTTGGATTACCAGAATATACGCGTTATCGTGTTTTGCTCGGCGGAAAAGGACCCATAATATCCGCCGCCACTACCGTCCACGGAGTTTCGACAGCTCGGCGTCTCATTAAACCCATCGGCACATTCTGTTCCACTTTTGTCCTCTGACAAACGTCACAATGTCTGACATAATTGGCGATCTCACGAAACATACGCGGCCAGAAATAACGAGTCGCTACTCGCTGATACGTTTTCTCGACTCCCAAGTGACCTGATTGTGGAACATCGTGAGCCTCCCTAATAACGTTCGCGCGCGCTTCTTTAGGAAGTGCTAGTTTCCATTGCTCAAGATCGTCGACAACTTGAGATACGACAGCGTTCGGCTTTCGAAAATACAGCTGATCGTTTTCGATTTTCCAACCCGAATACTTACGCGGATCATTTTCCACGTCTCGAACGCGTGCATCATACCAAGGGTCTCCGGTAATCGCAACAGCACATAATTCGTCGGTAGTCTCATACATGCGCGACAACGCGTCTGGAACGTGATGTAACGCTCCTTTCCGGTGCTCGATCGTGTAGTCATATTCCAACAATTCGAGAGCACATCGTGCTAATCGGCCTGTGGGATTCTTTAAATTATGCAACCAGCGTAAGCTGCTATGGTCCGTAATGACTTTAAAAGTATACCCCTCGAGATACGGTCTAAACTTTTTAATCGACCAAACGACAGCCAAACATTCCTGCTCGGTCGTAGAGTACTTCTTCTCGGCCTCCGACAGCGCTCTACTCGCGAATGCGATTACGTGTTCTACACCTTCCGATTCTTGTGTCAATACCGCTCCTAAACCGACCGAACTCGCATCCGTTTGTAAGACAAACGGTACTTCAAAATTTGGGCACGACAGCGTAGGCGGTGATGTGATGCACGATTTAATAGACTCAAACGCAGCTTTTTGCTCATCCCCCCACTCCCAAGAGAAACCCTTCCGGAGGAGACGAGTTAGCGGTTCTAAGCGCGTCGCACACTGCGGTATAAATCGGCGATACCAAGACGCCATCCCTATAAATCGTCGCAATTGCTTGATGTTTTTCGGTGGCGGATATTCGACAATCGGCGCGGTTTTATCAGGGTCAACCTTGAGCCCCTCCTGTTGTATCAGGAACCCAAGATATTTCACCTGTGACCGACAGAATTTACTCCTTTCCGGATTTATTGTGAGGCCTGCCTCTCTTATTCGATCTAGTACACGTTTCAACCAACTCAAATGTTCTTTAAAAGTACGGGTTACGACAACGATATCATCCAAATAAGCGAAAGCATGCGGTTCCATTTCAGGACCTATAAGCCGATCAAGTAAACGCTGAAATGTCGCGGGGGCACCGGTGAGACCATACGGCATTCGGGTGAAATGAAATAACCCCTTTCCCGGTACCGTAAACGCCGTTAACTCGCGACTATTTCTCTCGAACGGAATCTGAAAATAGGCCTGACTTAGATCGATAGTCGAAATATAACTAGCCGATCGTAACTTATCGAGAATTGCGTTCATATACGGTAATGGATATGCATCCTTGTTCGAAACGCTGTTTAATTTTCGAAAATCCAGACAAAATCGATAGCTTCCATTAGGTTTCTTAATCATTACGATCGGACTAGACCATTCGCTTTTAGATGGTTCTATAATCCTTGCCGCTAACATTTTATCTACTTCCGCGTAAATCGCTTCCTGAATTTTTGGCGAGACGGGATAATACCTCTGTTTAATCGGGGCATGTCCGCCGACATCTATTTTGTGCTCCGTCAAACTAGTCGCTCCCGGTTTATTCGGATCGCCTACGATATGACCCTTTAAGAATTTTTCCAATCGCTGGCTTTCGCGCGACAACTCATTCAAACCGCAGCAAATAAGCGGATCAGATTTCGACAGCCGAGCCCGTTGGGTTCTGTGAACACGGGTCGTTTCCGCGGGAAGACTAATTTCTCGCGGGCCGTCGTCCGACTTCCGGTCTGCTGGTTCCGCGCTTTCGGACACGAAAGAATTACCTGATTCGCGACTAGCCGAATTCTCGATCAAATTTAAATGAAAAATGGGATCCACTGGCTGGTTCTCGAAACGATACACAACGGCTGGTTTATCCTCAAAGTACCATTCTTGGCGGGGAAAATTGATTATCATACCGAATAGCCCCAAAAAATCAAGTCCAAGTATGCATGGTATTGTTAGTGACGGTACTGCATACGCTCTCAAAGAATTTGTCCTATCAAATAACGTAAAAGGAAGATCCACCTCCCCCCTAACGCGTGTCGTTTGGCCGGTCGCCGTAACTACTCGTCGGCCATCCGACTTTCGAAACTTTAATTTCAATTTGTTCACCAATTCGACAACGCTAGAACCTAAGAAAGTTCGAGTAGAACCACAATCCACTAGAGCGCTAATCTCGTTTCCTAATAAGTTAACACGAATAAATAACATCGACGAAATGTCACGACAACCAAAGGCACTGAACGAAAATTCACGAAAACAATTAACGACACGAAAAGGGGGTTGGGATTGAATAGGAGTCGGGTCCTCCCTATTATTCGACTCCTTTACTCTTTTCCCGAACAGTCGGGACACGTTCGTAATGTTACTTCCGCTCGACCGCAACGATAGCAATGTAGTCGCGGAGCGGCTGAACAATTTCGCGAAAGATGACCTACACCCTCACAATTCCAACATTTTAAGGCGGAATTTCGCGAAGTAGTTGATTCTACGGCCGTCGCCCCTGAAGACGACAAACTTGTCTGAGCGACCTCCGTTCCGGTCGCGGCTCGAGTTGCGCGATTTTTGTTTTTCCTCTCCCTGCGAGAGGCGGATCTCGTTTCTGATTCCGCATTAGACGTACTCAACGCGGCAAGAGTTTCCCGGCCTCGGGTAGACTGTTTCGTATTACGCGGTGCGTGGTACGCGAGATCCGGAAACAGAGATTTCTCCGGAGTCGGGGGAGCCCGATAACGTTGCGACAGCTGATAACTAGCCTCCACGCGAGTAGCCAAATCTTCTAAAGCGTCTAAATCTTCTACCTCATTTCGACGGATGGACTGTTGAATGCGCGGTAATAAATTTCGAAACGCGCTGCTTACTTGCTCTGATTCAGTCCACGGTGGCGACAACCGATCGAATATGGCTCGAAGACACTTCAAAAAATCAGCGACAGACTCATGTTCCCCTTGAGTCCTTCTCATAATTTCTTCGCGAAGAGCAAATTGAAAATCCGGGTCCCCGAATCGCGTTCTCCACACATTTTTAAAAACGGTCCAATTCGACAGCCGATCGCGTTTGCTACGGAACCAATGAAGTGCTATGCCAGTTAGAAAGAACGGCAAGCAACGCAAAATGTCTTCGTCGGGTACGGGAATTAACTCGCGACCTTCCTCGATTCTGAGCAAAAAGGTTTCCGCGTCTTCCCCTCTCGCACCCGAGAACTTCAAGTCCCATTTCCGCATTACGTTGTACGCCGTCATCGCGGAATTTCCCGTGTTTTCGCGCGAGAAATCTCGTCCTATCGAGCGCGGAGTATCGCGAGAGCCGGAAGGCGCGCGAGATCTCGCCTGATCCATCGGACTATCAGGTCGAGCCATCGCATCCGTAGGAACTTCTAAAAGCTCCTCGTCCGACATCTTATCCGTATTAAATTTTCGATCTCTGCGTACGCGACGCAGCAAACGCGCGGTCTGAATCGAATAACTTTCTTCCGTTGAAAGTCTACGCCGCCGTAATTCCTCAAATAATTGTTCGCGATTTAACACGAAAATCCAGTCGTCCTCTGGGTCGACTTGACTCATGCGATAAAGAAAGAAAAACTCGAAACAAAATAAATAAGCTCGAACTCAGCAAGACGTGGCAAGATCACCGCGCATAAACGTCGATAGCTCAATAACACAAGACAAAGCCGTTATTGTCCAAACGATCGAAGGTCGACAACAAACACGTAAAGGTCGGCGAAAGAAAAGAATTTCAAACGAAAGCGTTAACGACAAACGAAACGAATATACGACAAAAGCAATCACTCGACCAAATAATTTAATTCGCATTAGCTCCCCGAACTTTTGCCTTCTCAACGCGTGGCCCCACGTTGGGCGCCAAATTTTTGCGACGCTTTTTTATTTTTTAATTTTTCGATCCTCCTCGGGTGTTGGAGAGGAGGATGTAAAAGGGGGAGCGAAAACGCCGTCAAAAACACAAGGCGGATAGAGATACTCGCGCTCGGAGGAACTAAGATGGAGGGTGTTCTCGCGCGAGCCGCGGCGAAGCGAAGGCCGTCTCGTGATCTCGAAGTTGGGCGCCAGATACGGTCTTCCACGTATCAATTCGCAAAATCGTCAGAATAACGCGAAGAACGTTAGCCTGTTTCGCCACGGGCCGACTAGCTCACCTAACGGTAGAGGGGCAGGGTCCGTTGAAAAGGATATTGAATTATTCGATGTGAGGCGGTCGGTGATTACGAAAATTGACGAACACAACGGGATTTAACGCTCGCGAAAAACGACACTCAAATAAATTACGCGAATTTCCAAGAAAAAAAAGAAATATAACCAGTTTATTTAAACAAATGAAATATAATAAAAAAGAATATAAAGGAAAAGAAATAATTTCAGAAAGAACCAATAATGACAATAATTAGCAAATCTGAATCAACGAAATATAACTGTGTTTAACATAAATTCGAAAATTTGAAATAACGTACAACGGATACTTCTTCGACAGCGGTGATAACAATAGCAATGCGAAATCGAGATCATAAAAAGGCGGTGATATTTATCGTCCTCCAGACCCGTTCTTATGGCCGGACTTTGCGAAACCGAACGGCATTTCGAGAGCGTAACGGAAATTTCGACAATCTCCTCGAGGACGCATTTAACAGATCTATTCCCTTTGTTACTCGCTCTATTAATCGACAGCACTAAGTTTGAAATTAGGCTTAATAATTGAGCGATAGTAATCAAGCAATTTGCGAAGACGAAAAATCTCGCTTGCTACGAGCCAGATCGATTCGCTCGGAATTCGATAGCCGTCGGACACCGCTTCGCTTCTTTTCGGCGTAACGCTTTCTATCTACGCGAAACCCTCGAATTTCGACACTTTCTTAATTCGCTGTAATAAATTATGCACCGCGACACACTCAAACGTACGACAAATACCTTACAATATGCGCGATTTATACAAGCAACAAGCGCGACAAAGACAGCACGACTTTTGCCACGTCGTCACACGTACACGGTCACATGCTCACACACACGCTAATTATTAACGAAAATTGTCCGAAGATCGATTGCGGGGATGTCTTACGCGGCTTCGACAACTCTTTTCGACAGCACTGATAGCGAACGCATTCCCCGCGATTTACCGCGCACGTGGTCGATATACGAGAGCCGGTCACTACGCGTTTTACGACACCCCGAATCCCGGAGAGAGACGAACGGTTCCTTATCAGCTACGGCCGACGTTACGATCGTCCTTGATGCCTCGGTCGCTTGTCTTCGGTCACCCGAAATACACGAAAATCGCGAACTCGGTACAAAGCCCGAGCGACAACGAAACACGAAAATGGCGACGGCGACAGAACGGCCGGTCCGCGGACAGAATCGCGTACGTGGCTTACAAATTACCGATGGGCAACCTCACCGATACTCGTTCCCGTGGACGGGAGGGTCCCGTTAGCGCACGGTGCGATAGCGCACCAACCCGATAGCACACGAAAAATTGACACAATTCCCGATAGCGCACCAACCCGATAGCACACGTCCCGATAGCACACAAAGTAAATCGCGCACAATCCCGATAGCGCACCAACCCGATAGCGCACGGATTCACTTTGCAACTTTTCACGCGAAGCGAGGGGGACGGGGTGGGTGCGGGAGGGGGGCCGAAGGCCCCCTTGCACCCCCCCCGTGTGTGTGTGTGTGTGTGTGTGAGAGAGTGCGTGTGTGAGGGGATAGTGCTTTCGTGCGCTATCGGGTTGGTGTGCTATCGGGATTGTGCGCGATTTACTTTGTGTGCTATCGGGACGTGGGCTATCGGGTTGGTGCGCTATCGGGAATTATGTCAATTTTTCGTGTGCTATCCGGTTGGTGCGCTATCGCACCGTGCGCTAACGGAACCCACTCCCCGTGGACAGGGGATGATCCTCGGTCTCGTCCTCTCGACAACCTCGGCTGCGACGCACAAAACGACAACGACAAGAGACTATGAAACACGACTAATTGTTCTGAGCGTCCGCACCAGAATGATTCCCTGGATCTCGCGATCCAGGGTCGATAGCGGCGTCAATTCTGCGCGCAGGGGTGCGCGGGTTCGCGGCCAATAGCGCCGCGACACGCGAGGTATTACTGCGCCCCGCGACAACGCCGTATCGGGGGGCGCAACGGCCCCGATAATTTAAAATGCTGAATTTCGGCGACCCAGTTATCCATGATCGTCAGGAGGTAGATTTTCCGTCCTTCTTCCTCTGAGGATGGCGCCGATCCGGCCCGGTTATTTCGGCCCAAGACAGCTGTTTTCCTGCCTCTATTTGAAGGGGGCGATCTCCACCCGCGACTCTGCGCTGTCCTGATTCTCCGGCGTTGTCTTCGTTCTCGGCTCGAAATTCGTGAGCGCCGTGTCGGTTGTCGCAGAAAGAATTCCTCTTCTTTCTCTTCCGGTGGTTTTCCGGCGGGTTGCCCGACGTACAAAATGATACAGAAAAGAAATATAAATTAATAGTAGCGCGAAACATAACACGAACTCGTCTCTCCGGGGATTTCGATACGGCTCTTGCTATTTCTTTCTGGCGCGGCCGCTCGGCTCGTGCCCCGTAAAGATTTCCGGGGCGGATGGACGCGCGTCGGGACGGCAACGTCACAATATATATATATATATATATATATATATATATATATGTAATGTCTCTCTCTGTGGAAACAAACAAACATATGTATCGTTCTATTGCCTACAGAAAGAAATATAATTATTCGAGGCGAATGGTTAACTGACATGCATATGGAACATTTCAATAATCTTTTAAGAAACTGTTCAGATTATAGACCTGTTGAAACGTGGCGAATACAATGTCCTGATACGATTCAGTATGTGCCAGAACACATAAAACATATACAAATATTGCATAGTTCATCAGGTTTACATGATGGACATTGGGTATGTAGTTATTATGACAGAAAGAATATATTTGTTTATGATTCATTAAATACTAAGAAATTACACAAACATCATGAAGAATTTTTGAAAAGATTATTTCCATATAATTTTGAAAAATATTCTATCAAATTTCCAATCGTGCAACATCAACCAAATAGTAACGATTGTGGTGTTTTCGCAATAGCCTTTGCAATTTCATTGTTATTTAATATTAAACCTGAGAAAGTAAAATATAATCATAGTTTAATGCGTTCGCATTTAATTAAGATTTTTGAAACTAATATCATTGAACATTTTCCACAAGATCCACAATATGTTCTTCAAAAAGTGCTTCCATTGGCAGTAATAAGAGCAAGAGAAGTTGAAGCAATTCGTATACGTAGTATACGTGAATGCGAGACAGAGCAACAAAAACTGAATCGTTTGGAAAAGATTCGTAATACTTATCGATATAAGAAAGAATTAAATAATAATCAATTGCAATTATCAACAGAAAATGCTTTAAAGAAGTTAAGAAAACAACAAATAAAATTTATAAAAAAACTGAATGTTCTTTAAATGAGCTATATATTAAAGATAATACCAACTGTAAAATTAACAGTAGTAATTTGTATAATAATGAAATAAATAGCACTACAATTTACGAACAAACTTCTAAAAATAATAATTTTAAAAATAAATGCATTAAAAAACGTTTTTTCTGACGATAATGTTCAATTAGAAAATATTAATAAAAAGGAATATCAGTATAATTTGAAAAATAACAAACGAGCGCGCTATATACAAGATTTAGATAATAATTTGATTAAACAAGATTCCTATATGCAAAAATTAGAAAATAATCGCGCTAAACGGCACGATCGATATAAAAAAAACTTAGAAAATAAACGCGCTCAAATGCGATATAAACAAAATTTAGAAAGAAACCGTGCTCAAAAGCGATATCAATACAAACAGAATCTTGAAAATGAACGCGCTCAAATGCGATATCGATATAAACAAAACTTAGAAAAAAACGCGCACAAAAGCGTATGCGTTATTCTAAAAATCCTCAACATGAACGAGATAGAAAAAAAGATTAGATCCTTCTCGCAAATGGCTTTATAACAAAAAATATTATCAGAAAAGTAAAAAACCTGTACTTCAACCTGCAATAAAAAATCATGATATTCGAAAAAAAATTATTAAAAAATATAAAAAATTTTGGTCTAAAAACACCATAAACCTTCATCGTTCTTTAGAAATATTTATAAAAAATATTGCAAATAAACTCAGTATTAAAGACCATATCGAGAAACGATTAAAAGCTGAAAAAATCGCACGTTGGTGTATGCATATTAGAAAGAATTATATTCGTAATATATATAAAATGTTAGCTTTGATTAGACAGAAAGCAGAAGTGAGTCTTAATCTTGTTGAAGAGTCTACAAATGATGACAAATTACAGGCATTATGTGGCAAATCGAGACATACAACTTCATCGGAAAATTACTTTATTGATTCTACATATTATCATGTAACTCCACTGGAATCTTTGAATACAGAAGGAAAAGTAGTAAAATTACCATTAATAAAAAGTTCATTGAAACCTTTAGTAATGAATGCAGAAGGAAAAGTAGTAAGTGTATTACCGTTAGAACAAAAAATGCGAGGAAAAATATCATGGTCGTGCAATATTTCATGTAAAATTGACGATCCACTTTTAATTAACCGTTATCAGAAGTTTCTCGAAATCGTAAATACATGTACTTTAAAGAATGTACCAAAATTGATACAAAGTATTCATGAATGTACCATGAAAATTTCAAATGAAAAATTGGGCCATACACGTAGCTGTCATATTAATTTAACGCTTTGCAAAGGAATATTTCTTCCAGTTTTATTATTGTCGCCTCATTTTCCAACAGTAAGATATATTAAACGTTTAAGGGGGAATAGGCAGTCAGAAGGGCGAAAAAATAGGGTTTTTCTCGAATTTTTTATAAAAAAACGAATGAAGTTATTTATTCAGAAACTTTTGCATAATATTAAGTAACATTTGAAGAACATTTGGTAATTTTTTCATAAAAAAATAATCATAATTATAGCAGTTGTGAATATTTTACGGTGGCTCCTAAAAAAAAATTGTTTTTCTGGTGGACATGATAACTCGAGACAGAATCATCTGAAATAAAAAAACCAAAAAGATTTCGTTAGTAGATGACTTTGTCTTCCGTGTGAACGAAGGATTTTGAAAAAAATTAAATTTTGAATTTTTTAGAAAACTGAAGTGTCACGATTTTTGTTTAAAAAATCGACCATTTTATTTTTGTAAAACAAGTTCTAATCATTGAAAAAAAATCCTTCGTTCACACGGAAGTTTAATATGTATAAAAGAAGTGTGTAAAATTTCAAAAAGATCGGTGCATTAGTTTTTGAGAAATCGTGTCCACCGACTTTGAAAATGCAGTTTTGAAATAAACGCGTTTAAAGTTTTCAATAAGAATAAAACCTTGATAAAATTTTTTTTTCAACACACGGAATCATCGATTCCAGGCCCATAAAGCAAGTCCCCGGCTGCTTCAGCAATGTCCAATATATCAGCTTGTTGTTGTCTGCGAAGCATTCTTGGTTAGATTAGGTTGCGGCTTTGAATATCAGCTGTTTATCTGCGCGTCGACCGTTTCTCAGCGGGTCGGATGGGCGGGGCTTCAAAACGCTCTATCTCTTTCAATTTTGCTCGAATCGACTTGAAATTTTGAGACAATATTTGTAAGATGTACTTTAATATAAAAAATTATGAAAAAAACCGATTTTTCAAAATTTATGACTGCCTATTCCCCCTTAAACTTACAGTTTTTTATCGAAAGATGGAAAATTTAGATAAAGCATTAACTCATGCTGATTTGAATACATTGAATGAAATTGCAACTTCTGCACAAGAAAAAGCAGATATGTACAAACATCGACACAGATACAATTCTGAGCGATGATGATATTATTTCTAAATATCGTGAAGCGTTTAAAGCTTTGACTAAACGTTCAGCGGATACACCACAATATGTTTGCATATCATGCGACAGATTGTGTTATAAAAAAGATGTTTCTAAAATCAATAGTTTTCGAGCACAAATTAATACCCAAATTTGGAGAGATTTAATGGCATATGGACAAGAACGAAAAATTAACGTGCAACATATATGTACTTATTGTGTAGGCAAGTTTCGTAAAGGTATAATGATCGCATATTGTATCTTGAATAATCTCTTCACATATGATGTGCCTGAAGTAATATCATCTCTTAACACATTTGAAAAAATTCTTATACAGAGAACTAAAGCATTACAAACTGTCCTTAAAATGGGAACTGTTATGAATAAAAAGTTACCTCAAAGGCAAATGATACAAAAAGTTAAAGGTAGATCATTTCATTTACCACTTCCATTACAAGAAACATTTAACAAATTATGTGCTGAGACTGATCCAATAAACATGAGTCCTGAACTGTTTATTCTAGTTAGAAATGTCCCAACAAAATCAAAAATTATTTGGGAAGAGATAATTAATGTTAAAAAAATATTTGACGCTTTAACATGGTTAAAAAGTAATAATGCTTTATATTCCCATATTATATTGCCAAATGATTATAATAAATTGCGTTTGCCAAAGTTAAAAAATTCAGAATTCCAAGTGGAAGAGACATCAGATATTGAATCTGACTATGAATTACACAGCCACACAAAAAAAAATTTTTCGACCTGGGGTTCTGACTATGTATACTGTATGTTTTTGGGGTCGCTGAATCCAAATCCGAAGTCAATTTTACCCCAGCACGTCAGGGTTTGAACATAACCTCAAAAAACACTCCAAAATCCACTAAAATCCTTAATCATGATGATCCCAAACTATTTAAAACCTAAAACCCGATAACCAATCAACTCTTCCACTAAATGTATAACTTCATAATCCTTCAAACCCCTAACCCTAAAGCATTAGACTCCATCACTCTATATCCTCGTAATTAAAATACTGATACAGTATTGCTCAATCTCTCACCATGAAACCATTTGTGACTTAGATTTCACAAAATTAAAGTTACCTAAAGTTATAATACGAACAATACTTTTCTTCGTGTGTCTGCATCCAGGGCACCTCCTCGCGGTGACGGCGGACAACGGAGCGAGCCCGTTATCCGGCTGAATCCCTGGATCACGGCTGTCATGCCGTCATGGCAGGCACACGGAGTAAGTGCGTTACGATGCAGGGAGTCGGATACCCAGTATCGGCGGCAGGTCAGGGTGGGAAAGCGGGCCCGCTGGCGTCGTCAAGCGACCGCAGCTCAACATTGGTTGGTGACTTGGCTGATGTAGAGTTTAGAGCTACAAGAAAAAAGAGCAAATTAATCTTGCCAGAACACAATTGTGAATCGGAGCACAATGTGTTCTGTCATGTATGCTCAAAGTTTGAAGTAAGTTCTCTGCGAAAAGTCATCGATGATGATATTCGAAAGGCTTACCAAGATATTTTTGGTTTCGATATGGGTGGGTTTGGGATTAAAAGCTGGGCTCCCAACATTATCTGTAACTGTTGTCGAATAATGTTCACCAAGTGGAAGAAGGAAAAGAACAAACAAAACATCAGGTTTTCCGTTCCAACGATTTGGAAACGCCCTTCAAGTGAAAGTGATTGTTTCTACTGTTGCAATAAAATCCAGGGGTACAACAGTAAAAACAAAAGCAAAATTGTGTACATTAAGGTTTCATCTGTTGTAGCTCCAGTATCAGCTACAGTGGAGGATAGTAGTACTTGTAATTCCAGTCATATGCATCCACCCGAGACAACTGCTGATAAGATGGAAGTTGACGAACTAATAGATATGGAAGAAGAATCGGCATTTGAGATGAGTGATGAGACTGATAGTTACATGGATGATGGCCCATGCTCCAAAAAGCCAAAATTGATATCGCAAGCTGCGTTAAACGATCTTGTAAGGAATTTAGGATTACCAAAGGATGGTTCAGAATTTCTAGCATCCTTCCTTAAAGAGCATAATATGTTGGAGCCAAAGACAAAAGTTTCCTTTTATAGAGACAGAGATACAATTCCGGCAGTATTTTTCAAAAGATGAAAGTCATTCCCTTGTTTATTGTACAGACATAAAAGGTCTCATTAATGAACTGAAACCAAATAGTTATGATGCCAAAGATTGGAGACTTTTCGTAGATTCATCGAAGCGGAGTATAAAGGCCGTTTTGCTACACAATACAAACGTTTATACTCCAGTCCCCATTGCCCATTCCACTGTTATGCAGGAAACATATGAGAACATGGACATTCTACTGCAAAAAATTGATTACAAGACTCATAGATGGCAACTTTGTGGTGATCTTAAGATTTGAACAATTTTCCTTGGACAACAGTCGGGATTCACAAAATTTCCATGTTATTTATGCTTATGGGACAGTCGCGATCGTGAAAACCATTTTGTGAAAAAAAATTGGCCTACCAGAACATCCTTCACCCCTGGTTCACGGAATGTCATCCATGAATCGCTAGTTGATCCAAGCAAAATTCTTATTCCACCCCTTCACATCAAACTTGGTCTAATGAAGCAATTCGTTAAAACGCTCGATAAATCTGGAACCTGCTTCGGATATCTTGTTGACAAATTTCCGAAATTGTCTGAAGCAAAATTGAAAGAAGGGGTTTTCGATGGCCCTCAGATCAGAACGATGTTTCGAGATACTGCCTTCACTAGCAAAATGAATCGTAAAGAAAAAGACGCCTGGCAAAGTTTCAAAGCAGTTGCTCAAAATTTTCTGGGGAATAGAAAAAGCCCTGATTATAAACAAATAGTTTCAAAAATGATTTCTGACTTTCATAAGCTCAAATGTAACATGAATTTAAAGCTCCATTTTCTTGATTCCCACCTCGATAAATTTCCTGAGAACCTTGGGGACTTTAGTGAAGAACAGGGAGAACGATTCCACCAAGATATCAAGGTCATGGAAACTCGGTATCAGGAACGATGGGACGTTAACATGATGGCCGATTACTGTTGGACGTTAAAGAGAGAATCGACGGAAAATCGGAAAGGAAAACGTACTTCGTTGCACAGATCATTTGAAGAAAAGAGAACTCGATACAGCTAAAAAAAAAAAGACTGACTGAAGCTTTATTTTTGATTACTTTATTCGTGCATTGATTTATACATATATTCATTTATACAAATTTATTTATTTCTATATTTATACATTATTTTGTTATTTATATTTATTTATATATTTATTTGTGTATTCACACGTCTCTAAAGAGCCCTCATAAGGGCTATATGATGTACAAAATCCGATCACGCAACTTCTCGCGGTGTATATTGGGTAATGCTAATGCTGACGGTTCCACAAATGTTATAGAGTTATACAGACCCCAACAACTTGGAAATTATGAGGATATTCGGTGTTAATTTTGTAAAATCTACGCCACGAATAGTTTCGCGGTGAGACATTGAGCGTTACTTTTTCAGTATTTTGATTACAGGAATATAGGGTTATGGGGTCATAAAGTTTTAGCGTTAGGGGTTTGAAGGATTATGAAGTTATACATTTAGTGGAAGAGTTGATTGGTTATCTGGTTTTAGGTTTTAAATAGTTTGGGATCATCATGATTAAGGATTTTAGTGGATTTTGGAGTGTTTTTTGAGGTTATGTTCAAACCCTGACGTGCTGGGGTAAAATTGACTTCGGATTTGGATTCAGCGACCCCAAAAACATACAGTATACATAGTCAGACCCCCAGGTCGAAAAATTTTTTTTTGTGTGGCTGTGTTATTGAATAATTCAGTGGAAGAGCTAAAAAATGATGTAGAAGTTATATTAGAGGGTAAACAGAAGTCAATGTTAACTCAGATTACCGATAAAGATAATTATTATGATCAATATACTATATATCCTTTATATGAAAAGAAAGCAAATAAAACTTCAACAGCTTTATATCAAATGTTAAAAATTCAAGATTTGCCTTTGGATAACCGTGAAAAAAATTTGGATTTGATGTGTTTTCCAGATATATATCCATTTGGCATTAATGGACAACGTGAAACTAGGCAAGTCAAACTTTATGATCATGAATTTATTAAATGTCGTTTGACATCCAAACATCCACAATATAGATTAAATCAACAATACTTATTTTATTTATTGAATGATGCAAACATTCGTCAGTTAAGTCGCGGAATTTATCATAAATTGAACGTAATTGATTCGCAAGTTCGTTATACAGCTGCAGAATATTTAGATGCAATGTCGAAAGAATTGTTGGAATCTAATTTGAATACAATATTTTCCACACTTCGAAATACGGAGCAATATTGGCGTAAACCGAGAAGTGATTTAAATTATATGACGCAGAATTATGAACCTGCGACATGGTTTTTGACATTAAGTCCAAATGAATGGTTATGGGAAGATTTAGGTGAATATATTCGTAATGTAAATGGATGGTATGACACGTCATTATGTGTTAGTGCACTAGTCGCTAAAGATCCTGTATCAACATCAAGGTTTCTCGATAATAAATTCCGGGCAATACTTGATTTTATTAATTCCAAAGATTTTCCTATTGGAGAAGTAAGCCATTATTTCTGGCGACGAGAATATCAAGATAGAGGTATACAACATTTCCACTTGTTAATTTGGATAAAAAATGCACCGATTTTTGGTGAATCTACTATTGAAGAAGTCTCTACATTTATTTTACAACACATAAGCTGCAAAATGCCGAATCAAAATATTTCACCATTATTATACAGACGTATTAATACGCATCAACGACATATACATAACGATTATTGTCTTCGTTCTAAAAAAGTAGGACGTAAAGTTACTCGTGTGTGTCGTTTTGGATTTCCTCGTCCTGTTACTGAAACTTTGAATGTGAGGGATGTAGCAACTTCAATAGCAGGTAGAAAACAATTAAAACATAAAAGTAGACTTTATGATCTTCCTCGAAGGAACAATGAAGTTAATATAAATGATTATAACCCTGTTCTTCTTACTGCATGGGAAGGTAATGGGATATACAATTTATTGGTGAAAAATTATCATTACTTACTTGGTACGTTACTAAATATATAAATAAGGCGGGAAAAAGTGAATTGTCTGTTTTTATTCTTAATAGTAAAAGTAGTAAAAATAAGTCATTAGCAAGTCATCTTTGGAATATTGCTTTGCGATTTACAAATAATAGAGATAATGGTGCTCTTGAAGCTGCTGACACATTGCTAGGTATTTCTTTATACGGAACTGATCGAAATACGACTATTAAATGGTTAGATGTTAATCAGATACGACATAGAAAATTAAAAAATCGCAAGAAAATTGAAGCTCTTGAGGCTGAATCCACAGATATATTTTATTCATCTTTGTTAGATAATCATTATCCACGTAGACCAAGCAAATTAGAAAAAATATCTTTATGAATTTGCACAGTGGTATGATATTTCGAAGATGAAACCAAAAAGTAAGAATACTGAATATTATGAAATAGATGGTGATTATTATCCTAAACGGCGACAGCGGGGACATCTTATTAATCATTATAAATATAATGTTAATGCACAACCGGAAAAGTATTTCTTTTCGTTATTACTTATGTTTCAACCGTGGAGAAAATTAGAGGCTCTTAGAAACGAATGCGACACTTATGTCGAATCGTTTCACAAAATAAAATTGCATCATGTTGAAGCATTACAATATCATGAAAAATTAGAAGAATTGCGAAAAGCATTTTAAACTGCAAAACAATTAGTTCAGGAATATCTGGATGACGACTTACAAAAACAACAATCTCAAGATAATCCTGAAAATCCAATAGGTATACAAAATATAGAAGCTGGTGAAGCAATGCAAGATTTTAAAGATTTTGGTGATAAAGGAATTCGAGAAATTGATGTATCTGAAATGATAGCAAAATTAAATGCGGATCAAAAACGAGTATTTGATAGAGTTATCAATACTGTAGAGTCAGATGAATCAATATTACGATTATATGTTAGCGGAGAAGGTGGTACTGGAAAAAGTTTTTTAATCAAAACTATTAAATGTTGGATAAAACAAAATCTCAACAAAGATATTGCTGTAGCAGCACCTACTGGTATAGCAGCATTTAATATAGATGGTTTGACAGTTCATAGATTGCTTCAATTACCTGTTGAACATGGTCATACTCCTAAGTATAAACAACTATCTGATCATGTATTAAAACTTTTACGAGCAGATCTTAAAAATGTTATTCTTTTTGTAATTGATGAAGTATCAATGATATCTAATTTGATGTTAATGTATATACATTTTCGGTTGTCTGAAATATTTGACACTAGTGATTGTGATGATGGATGGTTTGGTCAAAAGCACATTCTTTTATTCGGAGATTTGCTTCAAATACCTCCTGTACATGAAGATCCTATCTTTATATACTTATCAAATGAGAAAATTGCTAAATACCTTAATTCCTTAAATGCTGTTAATTTATGGACTACATTATTTGACTACGATGAATTAACAATCAATATGCGCAAGGAGATGACTCTTATCGTCAGCTATTGTCGAGAATTCGTATCGGCTTATTAACAAAATCTGATCATAAGATTCTTGAAAATAGAAAAATTTCTTTTAAATGTGATTCCTTTGAAAGAATCCAGATTAGACGAATTATGTAATTTTATTAATAATTTGCCATCGGACACCGTTTGTTTGCTGCCTACTTGTCGTATGTGTGATGTCCTCAATGATGCAATGTTAAGCCGCATTGTTTCTAAAGAAATATTATTAATTGCTGAAGATATAATTGACTGTATTCCATATGTAAAAAAGAAAGTATTAAAAGTTTTATCAAATAATGATGATGATAATTCGAGAACAGCTGGGCTTTCAAGACAAATCACAATTAACAAGGGGACATCGCGACATGATACCAATCGATTTTAACCAAACTCGTTGTAGCGATAGATCTTTATGTCAAATAATATTGGGTAAAGGGATAAGTTGCGCTTCTTAAGTATTTGCGAGAAAATCAAAATTAAAGATTTTCGAGCACCTTATGTGCAAATCGAATAAAGCGTTTTATCGAAGAGCGCGTGGCGCAGCGGCAGCGTCTCAGACTCGTAGCATCAAACGTTATTGGTTCGATTCTTGATGAGTAAGATTTTTTCAAAATACAATTTTTTTGCATCAGAATGCAATTATTACACAAAATAAATGTACATTACATGAATTAATACATAAATGAAATTTTAGTTTTGTCTATTTTGTTTATTTTATTCTACAAAAATGAATTTTCCCGTTTGCGTCTTCTGCTTAAGAAATCCGTTTGTGTACAAATAAATAAATATAAGTAGAAATAAATAAGTATAAATACTGACTGTGTTTATAACTGCGGATAGGAGATTACCATACAACAAAAATAAATGTGAAACATTTTTATATGATACAATTTTATTCATTGGAAGTAAATGAAATAGTGCACATTGCAGGATGATATTTATCGTAGAAACAAACGAAACAATAATTCGAACGACATCTTGCGCATTGCATAAAAGCTGCGTTTTTACAATTACATGGTTTTTTAAAAATATCAAGTTGGAAACATACCTCATTAACATTCATAAGTACATCTCTTTCATCTGTCAATTTTGACGCAAAACATGCATACTTTAACATATTTTCAAAAATCGGAGCAGACAATTGATGATGTACGATTGAATGTATTTTTACGCAATCTTCACGAGATGCTATTTCGCGTTTTTGCTCTATTAAATTTTTAACTTGTCCAAAGTGCACACCGTTATGTCAACCGTGTGATGTATATTTTTATAGACAAATTAAAAATTTAATCAAGCGCCTACAAAATTGTTCATTTTTAATAGAGCAAAAACGCGAAATAGCATCTCGTGAAGATTGCGTAAAAATACATTCAATCGTACATCATCAATTGTCTGCTCCGATTTTTAAAAATATGTTAAAGTATGCATGTTTTGCGTCAAAATTGACAGATGAAAGAGATGTACTTATGAATGTTAATGAGGTATGTTTCCAACTTGATATTTTTAAAAAAACCATGTAATTGTAAAAACGCAGCTTTTATACAATGCGCAAGATGTCGTTCGAATTATTGTTTCGTTTGTTTCTACGATAAATATCATCCTGCAATGTGCACTATTTCATCTACTTCCAATGAATAAAATTGTATCATATAAAAATGTTTCACATTTATTTTTGTTGTATGGTAATCTTCTATCCGCAGTTATAAACACAGTAAGTATTTATACTTATTTATTTCTACTTATATTTATTTATTTGTACACAAACGGATTTCTTAAGCAGAAGACGCAAACAGGAAAATTCATTTTTGTAGAATAAAATAAACAAAATAGACAAAACTAAAATTTCATTTATGTATTAATTCATGTAATGTACATTTATTTTGTGTAATAATTGCATTCTGATGCAAAAAAAATTGTATTTTGAAAAAATCTCATCAAGAATCGAACCAGCAACGTTTGATGCTACGAGTCTGACACGCTGTCGCTGCGCCACGCGCTCTTCGATAAAATGCTTTATTCGATTTGCACATAAGGTGCTCGAAAATCTTTAATTTTGATTTTCTCGCAAATACTTAAGAAGCGCAACTTATCCCTTTACTCAATATTATTTGACATAAAGATCTATCGCTTCAACGAGTTTGGTTAAAATCGATTGGTATCATGTCGCGATGTCCCCTTGTAAGATTGGAGCAAAAGTTATGATACGGCGTAATATTGATGCTAGTTTGGGTCTTGTAAATGGTACAATTGCTAAAGTAATTTCAGTTGTACAAGATACATTTACTAATAACGTAGAAAAGATCAAACTTCTTTTACCATCAGGTTCAGAATATTTAATTGAAAAAGTAAGTGTTAAATTTGAAGTGATGGATAGAGCGTATGTTACCAGAAAACAATTTCCATTATCTTTGAGTTATGGTATTACTATTCATAAAAGCCAAGGATTAAGCTTGCAAAATGCTATTATAGACATCGGTAACTCTATATTTAATTGTGGTCAAGTTTATGTTGCATTGTCGCGAGAACATCTTTAGATGGTTTGTATTTAATTAATTATGATCCGTCATCCATAACAGCTAGCGAAAAAGCTATTATCGAATATAATAGACTAAGACGAATACGTAAATCAGAAACAAAAGAAATAATTAAATATTCAAAAGACGCTAATCACAAAGTGAAAGATATTTTGTGGGCGTTACCAAAAATAATTACTTCTATTCAAAAAGCAGATGAAGTACAGCGAAATACTGGTTGGATTATACATGGTTTCCAAAATATAGATAAGGTTTCATGTTATGCAAACGCAGTAGTGCAATGTATATTGAACTTAAATGCTATTAGGCAGCAATTGCTTTATTGTGAAAAATCAGATGTTTTACGTATGTTAATGCGTCGATATGAAAATGGAATGCATGATCTAAATACGTATGCAATACGACAATGTTTAGGAGAATATTTTTCAAGTTCTCTAAAACGAAATGCATCAGATTTTTTTATAGCTCTTTGCGAAAAATATGATTGTATAAAAACTCTAGTGAGACATCAAATAACTTCTATAAGACGATGCAAAACTTGTAGTGATACAAAAACTATTGTTGATAATAATATTATTATTTCTATTCCTATTAATAATTTGAAAAAGAATAAGTATAATTTGAATGATTTATTAAATATTACATTTTCACGTTGGTATCAATTGCATAACGAATGTTGTGATTATTGTACTGAAAAAAATAATCAAAGGATCAATTAAAATAATGTGTTCGACCAAACTAGCCAGAAATTTTTGTTTATTAATACAACGTTTCGACCATATGGTTGTGGTCCTTATCAAGTATATACTGGAATAAAGATTTATAATTAATTAATTAACGGTTAGAATACATAGTACGCTCACGAATTAAGGTGTGAACAATTCTCATACCGATCAGGAGACAGGCATAGACGATAATTTTGTGAACTGCACAAGTCACATTTGCAAAAAACGTTAACTAGATTTGAACTTTAGAGACAAATTGATGTGTCCATGTGAGACTTCGTCAAGAAACTAAATACATCGGGAGGAACAACGAAACTACGTGACCTTTATTATTTTGTCGTAAATGTTGTTTAAACTCTCAGTTGACGTGAATCTCACTCGTTTAGACAAGACTCATTTTATTACAATACCATACGTAGATAATACGAGTCACGACCTGTACCGTCTATTGCGAAATAGTGGCTTTAATGTCGTCTACAAAATGACAAAAAAACTAAATAATTTAATAAGACGCGGGAAAGACAGCTTACATAATAATGATAAGACAAGTATTGTATACAAATTAAACTGTAAGAATTGTAATTTATCATACATTGGGCAAACAAAAAGACATTTACGTATGCGAATGAAAGAACATTGTAATAATATAAAGTTACATGAAACCAATCACTCGGTTATAAGCAAACATAGATTGGAAGCCGGACATGATTTTGACTGGTTGAATCCTAATATTTTGCATAATGAAAAATATGTTCGAAAGAGAAAAATTGCTGAGATGTTCTACATCAAGAAACTCAATAACTTAATAAACCTACAAAAAGACACTGAGAGTTTAAACAACATTTACGACAAAATAATAAAGGTCACGTAGTTTCGTTGTTCCTCCCGATGTATTTAGTTTCTTGACGAAGTCTCACATGGACACATCAATTTGTCTCTAAAGTTCAAATCTAGTTAACGTTTTTTGCAAATGTGACTTGTGCAGTTCACAAAATTATCGTCTATGCCTGTCTCCTGATCGGTATGAGAATTGTTCACACCTTAATTCGTGAGCGTACTATGTATTCTAACCGTTAATTAATTAATTATAAATCTTTATTCCAGTATATACTTGATAAGGATCACAACCATATGGTCGAAACGTTGTATTAATAAACAAAAATTTCTGGCTAGTTTGGTCGAACACATTATTTTAATTGATCCTTTGATTATTTGACTAGCGACATTAGGACATTTTATAATGAAAAAAATAATATATTATTAAAAAGGGAAATCATATTAACAAAAGAGATAGTTGTTACTCATTTACTGTTTTCATTACAGAATGATAAATTAATGAAAGTAATACACAATTTAAATTTATGCGCTATTCCAACGAGTAAAGTATCAATAGATAAGCAATTGTATAAAGTGATGAATGCTGTATTTTATCATGACTCAAGTATTGATGAAGGTCATTATACAAGTATGTGCAGAGAAAGAACATCTAATATTTGGATTGAGGCTAATGATGCTCAAGTTAAAAAGAAGCAGTGCCCTAGAGGTGCTAAAGATGTTTATTTACTTTTTTTACAGAAAATAGCTAAATAAATAATATGTAATTCGATGATGTGACAAACAAAAATAGTTAAAAAAGTTTTCTATAAAACAAAACTTACAAAAATTGTTCGGCAAAAGAATTAAAATACATTTTTTATAACATCAAATTTGATTAATATTTAATCATTTATAATATAATAATTGTACTCGGATCAATTAATAAAAGGATGCATAATACAGGGTGTTCTAGACCACCCGTACACCCCTTTTCTTTCAAAAACTAAGCATTTTAGAGAAAAACGTTTTCGACAAAAGTTGTATGGTTTCGAGGGGGCCATAAGATGGTACCATTGGTTTGACCTTGAAGAGTCATTTGAAGGTCACGTGAAGGTCACTTCAATTTTTTTAAATGGAATACCCTATATATTTTTGCACATTCTTGTAGCTTATCTCGATAGCTTTCCAAAACACTATAATTAAGTACCTTTTCATTAAGTACTTTTTGAGTTATGAGGCTTGAAATAATTTCTTAATTTTACATAAACCGTAAAATATCTTGTAAAATATTCATTTTTCGATTATCTTACCTTAATACTTTTACGTACAAAATAATGAGAGAAATCAATTGGTGTAAAGAAAACATATAGTTGTTTTGAAGAAAAAATATGTAATTTCCAATTAACAATTCCATATTTTTTCTTAAAAACAACTATATGTTATATATTGTCTTACTAGAAACTATAGTCTAAAATTACAGAAGACGAAGAAGTTGGAACAACTGGTTAGAGAGTCTCATAGGAAAAGAGTGGCAAACTCGATCATGTGACCTCTCATCTTTTCTGATTGGATAGAGGCGTTAAAGCTTCTACTGGGCACTTTATAATGTGAAACACGAAAAACTGAAAATAATATGAATATTCGTAGCTCTATTTTTATATAAAATCAAATACTTGTAAAAGATTAATAATGTGTTATAGTCTCACAGACTATAACCCGTACATAATTAAAATATTAAACGTTAGCAAATTATTATTGCTAAAGAAATATAATTGCTAAATGCGATATCGAGCATTCACCTCACGAAGTCACTGTCTCAGCGAACCACCAGCGAATTTGACAATAAACGCGGAAGTGCAACGAAGGATTTCGACACCAAATCATCTTCGCTTGCACTTCAATTTGACCGCACCATGACCCCGTGTGGCCATGTTACTAAGCGGTCCCCCTCTCAAAAAACCTCCTCAAACAAGGGTTTAAATACGGACCACCGGAGGAACACAAGAGAGTCGACAGTCGAAAAACAAGTGTAAGCCGTGTTAAGTGCGAACCGATAATTTTAACGAATACTACCGAAGACGAAGGACAAAGCGGAAAGACAACTAAATCAGCGCAGAAATAAGAAAGGCTCCTGTACAAATTAATGTATCATATATTCTGGAGATTACAAGGTATTTTATAAAAAACAAAGTGTTTTAATTCACGGGAACAGCCGACATCCCGGCTCCTGATCCTCGGCGGCCTGAGATATTTTATATCTCCCGACTGCACCCCACATCCCGTGACCCTCGCGGCACAACAAACTGGTGGCAACGGTGGGATGCACGCCGGAAGAACCGCCGAATTCAGACCACTAACGGCTGAAACAGAAAAGAAAAATACGAATTAAAAAATATACATTAAAAGGAAGCCTAAGAAAGCAAATACATTAAAGCGGATGGACTAAAACAAACCACCGAACACCTACGGACGACGGAAAGCAGATAAGGAATCACGGTCAAGCAGCTGAAAGCCGAAAGGAGACACCAGCGCTCAAGGACCAGCACCAATCCACAACCTCCACAGAGGCAACGCATCGCCGACGGACAACGCGTCACCGTGGGACAACGACCCACATATCAACACGCAGCGTCAGCAATCGAGCAACCCGACACGCGACCATGCGAGTCATCGTACTACTAATGTAAGTCGCAAATTTATAATTAAATGTCGGAACAATTAAAGCGAGTTAGATTCCAAAGCCCGCGATTTCTTAGCGAGCCAGCACGATTGGCAAATAGATTAAGACTTGTAACACCGATACAAGTAGCGGAAGAAGCTGCTCGCGACATCCGAAATAGCGTACGAAAAAATTTAGAAGACTGCTATTCGAGTTCCGAATCATCCGAAGCGCGCGAACTAGATAATAACGATAATTTCGAACAAAACGAACGAAGCGTAAATCGAGTCACTTTTAGAAGAACTTATTCGCCATTATCCGTCGATCTTAGTATTTTCGAGCTAAATCCGGGAAGAAATATGGATAATATCCAACCCGAAGCCGTCGATAGGGAAATCGAACGCTTACGTGCACAAGCCGGACAAGAGGCTGCCGCGAATTACGAAGGCACAGATCACCCGGCCGAAAACACGAGTAATATCTTATTAACCGAACTCGTACATAGTCTCCGCGAAATGCAAGAAGAGATATGAAATTTACACGAACAAATGCACCACTTGCGTACTAATCGAGGAAATTTTAATGAAATACGAGCAAATCCAGATGACGTTCCCCTCGACATAACGTACGGTCGCACCGAACGAGATATAAGACATAGGCGTAGCACCGCTCCGCACTACTTACCGCTGAAAGAGGCGTGGATAATGATTCCAGAATTCGATGGAACATCGCGACATAAATTACAAGAATTCTTAAATGCTTGTACATACGCGGTACAAAACATAAATCCCGCGGACGAAGAATCATTAATGCAAGCAATTCTATATACCAAATTAAAAGGCAAAGCTATGCAAGAATTCGAGACGCGAGACATACAAACGTTCGAAGAACTGAAGCGACAACTTGAAACTTGCTACCAGACAAAGCAGAGCACGACACAAATAGAATTTAATTCATTAAAGCAGAAATTAAATGAAACCGCTCACGCTTTCGGGCAACGCGTCGATATATTAGCCATGAAATTATATGAATCCATGGTAGAAGGAGAAGAACGTCCTCCTTCATTTAAAAAGGCGATTCAGGAAACAATTAAAAAGCAAGCATTAATAAATTATCAAATCGGATTGCGAGATGACTTAAAAATTCTCGTGCGTTCGCAAAGATACACCACTTTCCAAGAGGCGATAAACGGCGCGAGCGCGGAAGAAAAGCTGATCGGGCCAACAGTAACCCGAGCATACGGCTTCCCCAACAAAAATAAAAATGACATAAAACACACGCGACCTAACCGCGATACAGTTATCCAATGTTATAAATGCGGAAAATCTGGGCATTACGGACGTGATTGCAGAAGTAGCAAATTTACGTTACCAAAACCAGGAGGAAATCCGCGAGTAAATACTTTAAGTAAATTTTGCAAATATTGCAAAAAGACCGGACACACCCGTGAGGAGTGTTGGAATTTGAACGGACGTTCCAAAATAAATAACAATACTAATAATAACAATTCTAAACCGTCTAATAAAAATAATCACCAAGAGGACAAGCGCGAGCAAAGGACTTCGTATAGGCAACGGAAAAAGAGCACTGACTCCGCCAGCAATAGCGAAGAGGAGCAGGAGGAAGCAAGAAAGAAGCAACCGCGACCTGCCCTAGAGTATCGCGTATCGCATGTTAAAAATATGCATGCACCATCGAAGGACGAATTGTTACAAGTTACACTTCCCATTCGCGAAGTAAAAGGAGAAAAAATAAACATGTTGTACGATTCCGGATCTACAATTTCCTTAATAAAATTAAAACATTTAAAGGACGAAACATTAATATATGAAAAGAAGATAGCATTGATAGGAATAAGCGGACATAAAATATATACATTAGGCAAAATGTACGCCACGATAAAAATAAACAAACATAAACTTAAACATGCATTTTATGTAATAAAAGACGATACCGCTATAGAACACGAGGGAGTTCTAGGACTAGACTTCCTTAAAAAACAAACAGCTAAATGTGATTACGAAACTAACGAAATAAAAATAAAAGACAGCACATTAAAACTCCATCCTTGCAACAAAATAATTTTAAATCCGCGCAGTGAAACAATAATAAAAGCTGCGACTAATCAAAATCGGATAGGGATAGTCCGAACAGAAGAAACCACACCGGGAGTATATATTGGAAGCTGTCTAGTAAAGCCAAAAAATTTTTCATGTCCTGTAAGCGTAATAAATACGACTGATGAAACCATCGAGTTAGCAACTCCCATTGTCACATTAGAAGACGTGGAAGATAAAATTAGCACAACCGAAATAAATACAATAAAATCAAGGACGAAGAATAAAATCAACACTCCGCGAGCCCAGCACATTTGACAATTATTGCGAACTCAACACTTAAATAAAGAAGAGGAGCAGACACTCTTAAAAATCTGCGAAGAATTCAGCGATACATTCCACTTGGAAGGAGAACCACTGACTTGCACCGCGACGGTAGAGCATGAGATAAACACGCGTGCCGACACCGCGCCGGTGAACGTGAAACCGTATCGTTTACCCGAGAAGCATAAGACAGAGGTAAATAAACAAATTCAAGAAATGCTAAAGGACGAAATTATTCGAACTAGCATAAGTCAATGGAACGCACCGTTATTAGTAGTGCCGAAAAAAGCAGACGCATCTGGAAAACCGAAGCTCCGAGTAGTTATAGATTTTCGGAAGCTAAATGAACTAACGATAGGCGATTCATTTCCATTGCCTAATATAACCGATATCTTAGATCAGCTGGGAAATGCGAAATATTTCACCACGCTAGATTTAGCATCAGGATATCACCAAATCCCAATGGCTGAGAGGGATAAAAATAAAACAGCTTTTTCAACTCCCTACGGACATTATGAATTTAATCGAATGCCGTTCGGATTAAAAAATGCGCCAGCAACATTCCAACGACTGATGAACTCGGTCTTATATAGCTATAGTCTTATATAGCTATAAATGCTATATCGAGCATTCACCTCACGAAGTCACTGTCTCAGCGAACCACCAGCGAATTTGACAATAAACGCGGAAGTGCAACGAAGGATTTCGACACCAAATCATCTTCGCTTGCACTTCAATTTGACCGCACCATGACCCCGTGTGGCCATGTTACTAAGCGGTCCCCCTCTCAAAAAACCTCCTCAAACAAGGGTTTAAATACGGACCACCGGAGGAACACAAGAGAGTCGACAGTCGAAAAACAAGTGTAAGCCGTGTTAAGTGCGAACCGATAATTTTAACGAATACTACCGAAGACGAAGGACAAGGCGGAAAGACAACTAAATCAGCGCAGAAATAAGAAAGGCTCCTGTACAAATTAATGTATCATATATTCTGGAGATTACAAGGTATTTTATAAAAAACAAAGTGTTTTAATTCACGGGAACAGCCGACATCCCGGCTCCTGATCCTCGGCGGCCTGAGATATTTTATATCTCCCGACTGCACCCCACATCCCGTGACCCTCGCGGCACAACAAATGTATTACTTACCGGAGACTTGATAAAGGGATGAAAAATGTTAACTTAACTAAAATGTTAACTAACCTATTTTTGTATGGTACAAGGCTCTCAGGTCTTCAGTAAGTGATATATTATTAATCTTGCAAATGCCTCTTTAATTTTATATTATATATAAAATAGAGTTACAAATATTCATATTATTTTTAATTTTCCGCGTTTTATGCACATAATAAAATGCCCTGTAGAAGCTTTAACGCTTTTATCCAATTAGAAGAGAGGAGTCACGTGATCGCGTGAGTTTGCCACTCTTTTCCTATGAGGCTTTCTACAATCGGCCCTAAAGCCCGTATCAGACTACCGACTGCAAAGGCTGATTTGACTGTGAATCAGGAAATAGATTGAAATCTAAATGCAAGTTGGCCAATTAGTCAGTCGGCGCTTTGGCCAGATGTGAGTCGGCGATCGACAATCCGATCGGCCTTCCCAGTCAGTAGTCTGATACGGGCTTAATAATTTCCACGAGAGATTTGTAAGTTTATTGCACGGTGCGCTGGCATGCGATTTGTCGGAAATGATGAATGACGCGTTCGTATTTTTGCGTTCGTTTCCGTTTTCCATGGACGAGTGGGGATGAACCAAAATATGTTATTATACAAGCTATAGCCAAAAATCTTATCAGTAGGTTCGATAGCCTCGCAAAAACCATTGAGTTAATTAAGTTCACATAATATTAATAAATATCCTCAGGCATATAATATGTCTGAAAATTCGTCTAACCTTTAGTCACATCTGAAAAATATCAATAGAAACTTCTGAATCAATGCATAATTTATCAAAACTAAGCACGCTGTTCACAGTATCAAGAAGATCAAAATCAAAACATGAAGAGTGTTCTTCAGGAAATTTGGTTTGATACAAGTACAAATAATACTAACAAGCAAACAGAGCAGAGACTTATGCATGAACAATTTAGGATTGCTTTACAGATGGTGGTATGTAAAATTTATTTAATATTATTGTATTATTATTATTATTATTATTATTATTATTTAATTTTAGCAATCGTGCATAATTTAAAAACATTTATATTTATAATCTTTATAATTTTTATAATTTTTTTATAATTTGTTAAATTATATACTCTATGACTTAACTTTAATGTGTGATATATGATATTTACATACATATATGCATTTAGATAAGCCAAGGTGATTCGAGAAAAAATTTGGAGAATTCCCTGAAAATCGGTGAAGGTAGCACGAGAACTGTATGCATAGCTATAGATAAAAGTACAAATCGTCAAGTTGCAGTTAAGAAAATGGATTTGAGAAAACAATAAAGACGTGAATTGCTTTTCAATAAAGTTGTTATTATGAGAGACTATGATCATCCAAATATAGTCGAAATGTATGATAGTTTCTTGGTAGACGATGAGTTATGGGTCATTATAGAGTATCTGGAGGGAGGTGCACTAACTGATATCGTAATACACTCAAGGATGGATGAAAGTCGAAAAGCGACAGTGTGTTCTCAGTGCCTCAAATCGTACTTGACGTACTTACACTCACAGGGTGTACTTATACACAGGGATATTAAATCAGACTCAATGGGAGCTTTCCAGCAAGCGACACAAGTCGACACAAACATCATTCTGTCTTTTTTTAACTCCAATGAATAACGAAGATAGAATGATGTTTGTGTCGACTTGTGTCGCTTGCTGGAAAGCTCCCAATATTACTTATGGTAGATGACAGAGTAAAGTTATCGCATTTTGGTTTTTGTGCTCAAATCTCTCAAGAATTACCAAAGTGAAAGTCTCTTGTAGAAACCTCATATTGGATGAGTCCTGAAGTCATTTCAAGGTAATCTACACATTTATATTACATAATTTCAAGATTGAATGTTATAAATTTTATGCTTATTCTTATTATTTTATATAAATCATTAATAATATATTACTAAAATCAGTAGAAATAAGATTGAGTTTTAATGTAACACACATTATAAAATATAAAAGAGTAATTTTTTATTCATTTTGTAATGTTCTTCCATAAAATCTGACATTTTTAAAATATGAACTAAAGGATAGCATTTCTATTGACATGCGCTTTTAGTATTATAATTATTTTTTTACTAGATAAATATATAACCAATAAATGTATCTATTTAATAATATTTAATATTTTTGTGTTAAATACAAAATATTATTTTATAAAATATTTAGTTGTATATATATAGTTCTTAGTTATACTATAAGATAAGGAAGATAAAAAAAATAAATAGAAATCTTCTAATAATATGAAAAGTGCATGCGTAGTGTATGAAGTTCGTCTGTATAGTAATTAATGAGAAATTCGTCATTCTTTTTTTACAGAAGTCTCATAGCAACACAATAAATATTTGTGCATCTAATATTATTGATTTATTTTGGTGATGTGAACGTACAGTTACAATAAAAGTAAATGCTTCTTTATTACAATTAATTTTTGATATTTTGTGTTTTTGATTGACTCTTAATTAAATTTACGATAAGTTTTGTTGGTCAATTAACGTGACAATACATATATACACATATATATATATATATATATATATATATATATATTTGTTACGTCCGTGTTACGTCCCTGGTTTGAGTCGCGGTCGGGTCTGTCTTGGAAAGGAAGAAGATCTCGTTGTCAAGAGGTTGTTGACGGAGCAGCCGTCATTTGAGAGTCTGGTGCCAGCTGTCAAGCTGAGCGGACGCGTCTCGTTTTCTCGTGTTACCATTATCGTTACATCTGTTATATTCTGTGTTGTGTTCATTAAAGTTCCTGTGTTCTAGTTACATAAACGAGTTTTCATTTACGAGTGCGCGAGCGCGAGTGAGAACGCGGGTGCCGATCCTTGTGTCGCGCGCGATCGATAAATATCGTTCCGCGGACGCAACATTTTGGGGGCTCGTCCGGGATCGACCGGACTGTGATTTTTTGTTGTTGACGCTCTGTGCTGTGACGAGGATTTATTCTGTGTGGGAAATGGCGACGACGGAACTGCAAGATCTGGCGGCGGGCCCCTCAACCAGGAAGAGGGTCCGGGCGGCGACTCCGCTTCCGGCTGCGGCTCCAGGACTCATGACGGAGTCGGCCACGCTTCAGGCGGCGATGAGAGAGTTGCAGCAATTGCGCGGAGAGCGGCTGCATGAGCGAGACGAATTCGAGGCCCGGCTCCGCCAGCGAGACGAGATGCTCCGCGCCATGGAGGAGAGACTTCGGCTTCTTTCAAACACACAGCTAAGTCCCCCCGATAATAGAGCGCGAAATGCAGATTCGAATTCACCCGAACTCGGTTTTAAGCTTAAACCCGACAATTACGACGGAGGTGTTCCCTTGCGCGAATTTTTAATTCAATTCGAGCTGATAGCGCGGGCTAACGGGTGGAACAATTCTCATAAGACGGTAGCTCTTGCAGCTTGTTTAAGGGATAAAGCGCGTTCGGTTTTGGACGGAATATTTGAAATCGAGAGTTTAAATTTCGAGGATTTAAAGTCGAAATTGGAATTACGATTTGGGGAGGGGCATTTGGCCCAGACTTATCATTCTCAGTTTACTAACAGAAAACAGAGAGTTTCGGAAGATTTAGCTACTCTGGGCGCGGATTTGGAGAGGCTTTCGCGTTTAGCTTACCCCGAATGTTCCCATGAGGTAAGGGATAAAATTGCTTGCGCGCAATTTATAGCCGCGTTATCAGACGGATTTCTCAGGAGGACTTTACAATTGGAAAACGTTACTTCTTTAAAGATTGCGGTAGAAAGGGCAATGGCTGTAAAAGTCATCCAAGAAAGTAGTTTCTCGAAAAGTAAATTTAATCAAAAAGACGAAAATAAATCTCAGGAATGTTGGAAGTGCGGTGACTCAGGCCATTTTCGGGCGGAGTGTCCCTCTAAAAAAGAGGAGTAGAAAAATGAATTTTGCCGTGGAAAATAAAATTATTAATAAAAGAAGTGTTTTAAAACTTTGTTAAAACTGTGTTGATGAAAATTTATTTGCAGCTAGTGTGTGTAAAAAAAGGGGCGGGCTCGGATGTATCTTGAATAGGGGATTAATTCTTTCATTAGAATGCCTGGATGGCAATATTCGTAATTTCCTGTGCTAGTTTTAATAATGGTTGTTTTGATTCTTATTGTCTTCTGAGTGAATTCTAATTGGTAGAGTAATCCTCGAAGTGTTGTGAGAGGGACTCCCGGATTTATTTTGATTAGGGAATGGTTCTACATCCGAGGCCCGAAAAGAAAATTTTGGATAAAAGAGTTTGGTGCTTTTTACTCGTTTAATTATTTTTGTTGTTTAAGGAAAAGAAATTTTGGAAACAATTCCGAATTTGACAACGAGGGAATAAGGAAGGAAAGAGAGGAAGTCAAAAGGGAAAATGGAATTATTTGAACATTAGAGGACGAAGACTGCCTCGCCCGCGGTTTTTGAGCCGTGGTTTTCCCGCGGGACGGAGGGCAAATGCCCGAGGCAGAGGCTTGAGAAGTTCTCTTAGGAGAACGAAGGGTCCACGGGAAGTCACCCCTCTCTTGCCTGAAGACGTGGAATTACGAAATTCCTGGAATCATTTGTGTCGTTTGGGCCAAAGAGGATGTGCAGTTCGGTAACCTGTTCAGGGAGAACATGGAGACACATCGGGAACTTTAATTCGACCGGATTCCTGGAGGAACTTGCCATTTCGTGATTGTCGGGACGACAATCTTTCGAAGAGGGGGGCAAGTGTTACGTCCGTGTTATGTCCCTGGTTTGAGTCGCGGTCGGGTCTGTCTTGGAAAGGAAGAAGATCTCGTTGTCAAGAGGTTGTTGACGGAGCAGCCGTCATTTGAGAGTCTGGTGCCAGCTGTCAAGCTGAGCGGACGCGTCTCGTTTTCTCGTGTTACCATTATCGTTACATTTGTTATATTCTGTGTTGTGTTCATTAAAGTTCCTGTGTTCTAGTTACATAAACGAGTTTTCATTTACAAGTGCGCGAGCGCGAGTGAGAACGCGGGTGCCGATCCTTGTGTCGCGCGCGATCGATAAATATCGTTCCGCGGACGCAACAATATATATATATATATATGTATATATTTATATTTTATATATATATATATATATTTTTTATTATATATATATATATATTATATATGTATATATATATTATATATATATAATAAAAAATTGATTTTAATATTTACAGTTATTTATCGCATCTTGTGCACAAGTTGGACTACATAAGATTCTTATTGAACAATTATCTGGTATTACAAGTCGTATAATGTCGAAAAATAATTCAAAGCAGATTCAAGGTAAATATGTTGAATAAATATATTAATATATTATATTTATATAAAATAATATATTATATTAATATATTAACCCTCCAACTGGAATAAAAAGAAAAGATAAAGATCACCTTCAATTTTTTGCAAATAAAACCTATTTTTTATTACATATATGTAGAATAATAAGACAAATCCATTGGTGTACAGAAAACACATTACTTTTAAGAAAAAATATAAGACTGCATGTTGCGAGTTTTATACTTTTTCTTAAAAGCAATTATATATGTTTTCTTTATACCAATAAATTTGTCTTATTATTCTATACATAAAAGTATTAAAGTAACATTATTGAAAACTGAATGTTTTATAAGATATTTTGTATTTTTTGTCAAAATACTGTAATTTTGAAGCTCTTGTAACTCGAAAAATAGTAAAAAAAAAAATTTTATTATGTTTTGGAAAACTCACGAGAAAGCTACAAGTATATGTAATGAAAAATAGGTTTTATTTTAAAAAATTGAAAGTGATCTTTGTATGACTTTCAAACAACTATGCAAAGTTACACTAACAACATTATCTTATGTTCCCTTTGAAACTCTACAATTTTTATCTGAAACATTTTTTTCTAAAACCTTGTCATTTCGAGATATTACCCTATTCTAATTAAAATGAGAAATCCTATATATATAAGTATATGAATATTATTATACAAATATAATCATTAATAGCTTATAAATATGTAAATTATAAACTTGGGTTTAAATTATATAATAAAATGTGTGTGATCTTTATTCTTACTCTATAAATATCATGAACAGAGATATCATGTAAAATCCTGATGTCAGAATTTTTCATTAAGAAACGACAGAAAAATTTACAACTAAACCATTTGACAAGAGATGACATCAGTGACACTCGCGTATCGATTTTATGAATCGCGACCGTAATTCAATAACCTTTTTATTGTGTAAAAATGATGACAGATGCTTCACAGATGACAATGTGCTGTAGATTTTAAAATTACGTCTACATGAATTGTTTACGTATTATAAACAAATATTAATAATAAATATAAATAATATATATTAAAAATATATTAATATTAATCTGTAAAATTAATATTTATATTAATATATTATTAATATACATATTTATATTTATTATTAATATTTGTTTACAATACGTAAACAATTCATGTAGACGTAATTTTAAAATCTACAGCACTATGTCATCTGTGAAGCATCTGTTATCAATTTCACACAATAAAAAGGTTATTGTGAATTACGGTCGTGATTCATAAAATCGATACGCGAGTGTCACTGATGTCATCTTTTGTCAAACGGTTTAGTTGTAAATTTTTCCTACGTTTCTTAATGAAAAATTCTGACATCAGGGTATTTATTATGAAACTGTTCGGAAACGTTTCCGATCGAAATAATTTTGTTTTCCTCTAAATACACAATAGAAAATCTAGGGAAAAACAAAATTATTCCGATCGGAAACGTTTCCGAACAGTTTCATAATAGGTACCCAGGGTTTTACATGATATTTCTGTTTATATTTATAGAGTAATAATAACGATCATTTTATTATATAATTTAAACTCAAAAGTTTTCGACTAAATTTAACAAAAACTTAATCGGCTTGTTATTACTGTACATTTATTTGTTTGTATATTTTTATGAGGGCTTACTTATTTTTCAAATGATGAGTGTTAAAAAAAATTAATACATATGTATATAATTATTTTAGATAAATCAAAGGAACGAAAAGTTGATACTAAAGGATCAAAACAAATTGCAAAAGAGAATGCAAATGAAATGGATACGAGCGATATATTATACACGTCAAATTTTAGTAAATCTATTGAGTAAGTACATTAACATTATTAATTTATATATTAATTATAAATATAAAGATCTAAATTTGACAATTCTATATGAAACAATTAAAAAAAGATACTTTTGGCAATTATTTATCTGTTTATTTATTAATTTTTAAAATAAAAATTTATTAAATAATTTATTAATATTAATATTTATTTAATTGTTGATTATATTTATTAATTAATTTATTAATATTAGTAGTTAGCACTAGGAGAGTTCTAACTCAGGTCCTCTCAGGGGGGGGTGAGGGGCGAGGGGATCTCAGCGGCGCGGGGGAATGACGTCACGCAGGTTCTAACTCAGGTCCTATCAGGGATGACGTCACGCGGGACGGAGGGGATTTCCGTGGCGCGGGGGCTGCGGGGCGGGGGAATGACGTCACGCAGGATGGAGGGGGATGACGTCACGCGGGTTCTAACTCAGGTCCTATCAGGGATGACGTCACGCGGGATTTCGGTGGCGCGGGGGACGCTTGGGGACGTGTTGGATGTTTTATGACAAGTATAAACAATAAAACAATATAAACAGCGATATTCCTTTGAAGGATTGGATCTTGGAACCTTCTTTTCCTTTTTTCATTCTTCATTTATTTATTTTTTATTTATTTATTTTTTATTGCTGATGTTCGGCTGCTTTGTACCCTTGCCGCGCGTGTGAGAGAGAGAACGATAAGAGTGCGAAAAGAACGCATACGAGAGAGAACGATAGCGAGACTTATAATTAGTGCGAGAGAGAGCGCAAGAGAAAGGAGTATAAATAATTGCAATTTTTTTTTGTTACAATTAAAAATATATATAATTTATTTAAATGTGTGAGTTTAATAAAATGTATACAATATAAAAGAAAAATAATAATATACAGAATAGACCGTCGGCTATGTTGGGGAAGCCGTTTCTGAAAACAGAAGAAAATATATGCATTTCATTAGTTTAAATTATTTTAATAATGTCCTTCGCCAAGGGTTCTATATCAGATCCATCATCTTCCATCTCTCTCCTCTCTCTCTCCTCTCTCTCTATCTCCATCCTCTCCGCCACAACTGGATCCATCCAATAATCGTAATCATCATCCGTATCGTCGTCGATGATAATTACGTTTTCTTCAGCCACCGTATCATCGTCGATGATAATTACGTTTTCTCAAGCCATTGCACAAGACCACCGAAACACAGAAGAGCAACGAAAGAAATGATACTCTAGTGCAGCAGACTACCGAAACACAGAAGAGCAACGAAAGAAATGATATTCTAGTGCAGCAGACCACCGAAACACAGAAGAGCAACGAAAGAAATGATACTCTAGTGCAGCAGAGTCCTCTTCATTTGAGATATTTCCGATCTTTTCGAGCAATCTGTGAATCATAGCGAGATAACAATACATTTTCAACCCTAGGTTCAGTTACAAAAAATTTTTTCTTTGTGCCCCCCAACAATCTCTGAAAGTTTGTTGGCTGAATATAAGAAGGATGACATAAAGTTATTAAAATATATATAAGGTTATAAAAGGTTTTTTATACCCTTATATATTTTTTTATAACTTTATGTCATAAACTTATATTTTGAGATATTTCGGGGTCCGACCTTTTCGAGCAATCTGTGAATCATAGCGAGATAACAACACATTTTTGAGATATTTCGGGGTCCGACCTTTTCGAGCAATCTGTGAATCATAGCGAGATAACAACACATTTTCAACCCTAGGTTCAGTTACAAAAAAATTTTTTCTTTTGTGCCTCCAACAATCTCTGAAAGTTTGTTGGTTGAATATAAGAAGGATCGAAGCGCATCAGATCATAGTACGTGATTTGAAAGCGCATCGACACGTCGGTATAGCAAAAGTATAGTCAAAAAGTATAGTGTTCTGTCAGAAAGTATAGTGTTCTATCAGAAAGTATGATAATATATATACATATTGTGTGATTATATATATATATATAGAAAAAATGGCGTGTAATAAAAATTTGATATCAAGATGTGTAAAGTTGGCTGCGAATTTATCTCCAAAGATAAATTTCGCGAGCCACATTTCCAAATTAACGGAAACAAGTGAACATAATTATAGTGTATTTTCGAGTTTCGCGTGTGCCTGCTCCGATACAATGCTTGCAATTTTATATAAATTGAGGCATTTCGACGGCGACGAGAAATTGCTAAATATAGCCGGCGAAATAATTAGTGCACGAAGAGCCTTGAGAGAAGATGAGAAATATGAAGAAGAGGAAGATGTAGGTGGACATGTAACCTACCTACTCCAAAACTACAGCAGGATCCAGTCGGCGGGTAATTATTTTTACTCATTTTATTTATTTTTACTTTCGATGTAAAAACACAAAAAATCGCGATTATAAAGTTAAATATTTAATTACTAATTAATCGCAGGAAACAATAATCCCGCGAGAACAGCGATGGTGCGACCTTCGCGTAGACGCCGCGCTGAGGAAGAACCCGAGGCAGGTCCTTCACGTAAGTTTGCACGTAATAAAAACGCGTGCTAATTTTTCTCTGATAGATTGTTCGGTAGTAATAAAAATAATAATTAATACTAATAAAAATATTCTACATTTCAGGAAGACCGCGATTACTCGAGGAAAATCCGGCGATTCCCGTTGTCGTTCTTGACGATGACGACGGTGAGGAAAACATGGACGATGACAATGCCAACATCGCATACGTGGTCAGCAGCCCCGATAGCGAAGTGTTCTCGCCAGGTAAGATGATGTTGATGTAAAATATATATTAAAACGAAAATCCGAATATAAAAGTATTTTTAAAACTTTTTTTAAATTTTGTTTCTTTAATATTAAATATTCAAATCTTAAAATATTATTAGAATTTCTGCGAGAGATGGAGGAGCGCGAGAGAGTGGAGATTAATGAAGAAGAGACAGAGGAGAGCAGGGAAGCAGAAGAAGAAGAAGTGCAGGAAGAGGAAGAAGTGATAGTGGTAGAAGAAGAAGAAGAGACAGAGAGAGAGGAAGAAGAGGGGGATGAAGAAGAGGAAAATGTATACGCTCCCTCCAGAGAAGGTGATATTATTAATTTATTTCTCGGTATATTTTTATGCTCAAATTTAATCCAACAAATTCTTAATTTTTCTTTAGAAACTCGTCGCTGGGGGATTAGCTATTCCCCAGAATATTAGTAACGGAATAAAAAACAACGAATATTGCTTTTTGCAACAAAAACACAATGCAAAAATTCCTAGTAAATAATAGTTGCTGTTTTCGAATTATAAATATTATTATTTGTATATTTCAAAACAAATAAATTTCTGTTTGCAGAAATATTTGTTACATAAATTAAACTATAAAATTAAAAATCATTTATGTATTGGGAAAAATCATTTATGTATTGGGAAAAATAATTAGTTAATTAATCTATATATGTTAAAAAACTATATAAAAATCCTAATTTAACAAAATAAATTTTGTTGAAATATATTTGTTGAATATGTATGAAACTTTGTTTCATTAAATTGCAATTCTCTCTACATCTACAATTAGTATATCTTAAATTCATATTTGATCAAAAATAAATGCATAGGCGAAAGTGAAAGTAAAATAAGTAACATAAAATTAAAACATATAAGTAGACAAAAAAAAATATATATATATATATATATATATATAATAAGAACGACCAGAAATATAAAACTTACTGCTCGCATATGTGTTAAATTAAAATTAAAATTTGAATGGTGTACACTTCATTGCCGGAGCGTTTAAAATTAAATAAAATGAATCCATTATATATAAACTCAAGCTACAAATTTTATTTATCTGTTTTGATAATTCCTCATATATTTTGCGAATCTTTATAAATTCTTTTATAATATTGCATAAACAAATAATAAAAAAAATAAGATAAGATAGCAAAAATGAAAAGAAGGAGTAGAGATATAGTAGATAGAAAGGCAAAAAAAATTAAGAAAGGAATTCTGCGGATCTATTAATAATTTTTAATAACTGAATGTGTATTCTTTTACACTGCATTTAAGCACAGTGTATTAAATAAAAAATTGATAGCATTCGATCGATTTGCATTTCGATTTCGTTGAAAAATTAGTTTTCGTTTTTTTATATGTTCCGCTTTATTATATGATGGGCATTAACCATAAGTTTTATAAGCAAAAAAGAGAATATGAAATCAATAATCTATCTCTTTAGCACATACATGTATAAATTTTGTCTAATTGAAATAAAAAAATTCCATGTAAATATGTATAAATGTATAAATTGTATGTATGTGTATAAATTGTAAATGTAAAAATGTATAAATTTTGTCTAATTGAAATAAAAAAATTCCATATGTATATCAGTCACGTAATATTTTTAAGGAAATTAATGAAATATAATCAAGCAATTATTGAATATATCATATTGAAGTGTATGCTAATATCATATTTAAAAATTACATAATTATAAAATAATATGTAATATAAATCTTTTATTAAAAATAATTTATAGGCAAAGAAATTTAATTAAAATCATAAAATGCCGGAAAAATTATTACGCTATCCGAATCGTTATGTGGAATATGTAGTTTAGGCAAATACGCTTATTGTTTGACAGAATAGAATGTTAGAATGCGCAGAAATTTCTTCCTAATTAGTTTTTAACTTCTTGCGTTTTACAAAAAAAGTATCTTATATATGTGCATTTATATATTACTTCAATTTTCTCTCTCTTGTTTGATACATTTATTCAAATCTTATTTTCTTATCTTCTTATCTTCTTAACAATACAAAACAATCACATCTTCTCTCTTAAGCATATAATAAAAGTAGAGGTAATATATTTCTACTGTATGGTACAGTAACTTTATGGAATAATATCTTCCAGTACGTTGATAATAGGACATCGTCAGTATTCACTATAGTGGTTACTACATAATATTGTACCAGTGAGTATAATTTTTTAGCATATTAAGTGTATTCATTCGTTACAAAAACTTTCTACAAGCAGTATACGACTAATTAAAAAAAAAAAAAACAAGTCAACATTGTTGTCGACATGTAAATAGGAACGAGTGATATTTGGTTTTTTCAAGATGCCTCGATTACTAAGGAATTATTCAAAACTCTCTGTTTTGGAGAAACTGAAATAAGGAATGAAATAAGGAATCGTGTTAAGAATGGAATGAAATATACAGCTCAGACTTGATAAACGGTTTTTTAATTTTAATTTAGACGCACGCTTCAATTTAGAACCTATGCAATTTAAATATATAGCCGACGTAGGACAGCCAATCATCGGTTCAGATTTCCTAGCACATTACGACCTACTGCCAGATATGAGAAGAGCAAAAATAAGAGACGTAGAGACTGGACTCACAACCGCTGGCAGCAGATGTTACAAGCAGGCAGTCTCAGTCAAGTCGGTGCTGGAAGCTACGGTGTACCACAGAATAATAGCGGAATTTCCAGACATAGTTAAGCCTGGAAAAACAACAGACGATGCAAAACATGAGACACGGCATCACATACAGACGACACCAGGACAACCAGAAGCTAGCAAACCGCGTAGGTTAGCACCGGACAGATGGAAAGCAGCACGAGCAGAATTCGATCTGCTCCTACAAGAAGGCATAATCCGTCCCTCGAAAAGCCCCTGGTCATCACCTTTACACATGATACCTAAAAAGGATATGACGTGGCGACCTTGCGGCGATTACAGAACACTCAACGCACGGACAGTACCGGATCGTTATCCGATTCCACACATTGAGGACTTCTCACAGGCACTCTACCAGAAGAAGATTTTTTCCACAATCGATCTGGTGCGAGCATACAACCAAATACCAGTAAACAAAGAAGACATTCCGAAGACGGCAATCACAACGCCGTTTGGATTCTTCGAATTTCTTTACATGCCATTCGGTCTACGAAATGCGGCACAAACTTTTCAGAGGTTCATAAACGAAGTACTTCACGAGCTGGATTTCTGCTACGCATATATAGATGATATACTGGTGGCATCAACCTCGGAAGAACAACACAAAACGCACTTGAGACAATTATTTACAAGACTGGACAAGTATGGAATTAAAATTTACCCAGCAAAATGTACTCTGGGACAAAAAGAGGTGCAATTCCTAGGCTACCTGGTATCGACTGAAGGAACTCGGCCATTACCAAACAAAGTGGAGGCTATAAAAAAATTCCCAAAACCAACCACCGCTAAACAATTAAGACAGTTCCTGGGTACCATTAATTTTTACAGACGATTTATACCAGGAGCAGCGAAAGACCAAGCAGCCCTGAATGACGCATTAAAAGGGCCAAAAACGAAAGGGAAAACACCCATCACATGGACCGAGACGATGGACGAAGCCTTCGAGAGAAGCAAGGAAGGGTTAGCGAGAGCAACACTCCTGGCACACCCCGATCCTGCAGCACAATTAGCCTTAACCACCGACGCATCAGCAACAGCGGTAGGAGCAGTCATCCAGCAGCTCACACAAGAGGGATGGCAACCGTTAGCTTCCCTGAGTAAAAAACTCAACAACGCGCAAATGAAGTACAGCTCGTACGATCGAGAGCTCCTAGCGGTGTATATGGCAATCAAACAATACAGACACATGCTGGAGGGGCGAGCATTCACAGTATATACGGATCATAAGCCACTCGTATACGCATTCAGGCAGGACCCAACGAACAGTTCACCACGGCAAGCTAGGCACCTAGAGTACATCAGCCAATTCACCACCGACCTTCAACACATAGAAGGAAAAAGCAACATCGTGGCCGACGCATTATCACGAGTAGAGACCGTGCAACAAGCAATAGATCTGGAAACATTGGCACAACAACAACAAGCAGATCAGGAATTACAAGAGCTACAACGAGATCCAGGGAAACTGAAGTTGACGCACATGCAGATCCCGGGATCAACACAGAAAATACTGTGTGACGACAGCATTCCGATACCACGACCCTATGTGCCAGCAAGCATGAGGAAGCAGGCCTTCCAGTCATTACACGGACTAGCACATCCCGGCATCAAGGCAAGCGCTAAGCTTGTAGGACAACGCTTCGTGTGGCCAGGTATGCAGCGAGACTGCATGCAATAGGCCCGAGCGTGCATTCCGTGCCAGAAGGCTAAGGTGACACGACACAACACCACACCTACAGGGAGCTTCATACATCCCACGCAACGATTTCAGCACATTCACGCAGACATCGTAGGACCACTACCAGTATCAGAGGACTATCGATACTGTCTTACGATGGTGGACAGATTCACACGCTGGGCAGAGGCCGTCCCTATTCCAAACATTACAGCAGAGACAGTTGCCAAAACTATATTCTCCGGATGGATAGCCCGTTTTGGAACCCCGGCACGAATCACGACGGATCAAGGCCGACAATTCGAGGCCGAACTTTTCCAGAACTTCACCAAATTCACGGGAACCCAACGCATCCGAACCAATGCTTATCACCCAGAAGCCAATGGCATGGTGGAGCGATTTCACCGACAACTGAAAACAGCAATCAAAGCGCATCAAACCTAGGCATGGACCAAAGTCCTACCCATCATCTTGCTTGGAATCAGGGCAGTATGGAAGGAAGACATCAGATCCACACCAGCAGAAATGGCATATGGGGAATCAATCCGACTACCCGGACAATTTCTCAGCGACCAAAAACCACCAGGGAAGGAATCCGAGTACGAGTACCTCATACAATTAAGGAAAGCAATGGAACAACTTCGACCAACAGCCAAACGCCACGGACATAAGGCAACCTTCGTATTCAAGGATATGAGTACCACATCACACGTATTTGTAAGACACGACGCGCCCACAGGAACACTTCAGCCACCATACGATGGGCCATACGAAGTAATCAGCAGAGGAGACAAAACCTTCAGGCTGAAAGTCAAAGGAAAAGCCGTCAATATCTCAGTGGACCGATTAGAACCCGCATACGTAATCAACGAAGAGCCGACAAACCAAACAGAGCCATCCGCAAGAAACAACAAGGAGACAACTACAAGATCAGGACGAGCGGTGCGACAACCAGTCCGATTTGCACCGATATAAAGAGGACTTTAATACAACCAGGGGGGTCCTGTGGCGTTTTGCCATACGCCACAAAAGCGTTACAGTCGAGCGCACGGGGCGCCTACGCACGGCAGCCCGCGCATACGATACGCGCACGGTAGCGCGAACATTAAGGGGATTCCCCCGAGCAGAATCACAGGCCGGCCGGCAGATGGCAACGAAGGCGAACCTTTTCGCATAAGTGAAGCCCGGCAAACTGGGTATATAAGACCGGGCACCGCAAAGGGAAACCGAGTCACGGCTCAGCGAGGCTAGAGAATACTGTGAATGCTCGCCCCTCCAGCATGTGTCTGTATTGTTTGATTGCCATATACACCGCTAGGAGCTCTCGATCGTACGAGCTGTACTTCATTTGCGCGTTTTGTTGAGTTTTTTACTCAGGGAAGCTAACGGTTGCCATCCCTCTTGTGTAAGCTGCTGGATGACTGCTCCTACCGCTGTTGCTGATGCGTCGGTGGTTAAGGCTAATTGTGCTGCAGGATCGGGGTGTGCCAGGAGTGTTGCTCTCGCTAACCCTTCCTTGCTTCTCTCGAAGGCTTCGTCCATCGTCTCGGTCCATGTGATGGGTGTTTTCCCTTTCGTTTTTGGCCCTTTTAATGCGTCATTCAGGGCTGCTTGGTCTTTCGCTGCTCCTGGTATAAATCGTCTGTAAAAATTAATGGTACCCAGGAACTGTCTTAATTGTTTAGCGGTGGTTGGTTTTGGGAATTTTTTTATAGCCTCCACTTTGTTTGGTAATGGCCGAGTTCCTTCAGTCGATACCAGGTAGCCTAGGAATTGCACCTCTTTTTGTCCCAGAGTACATTTTGCTGGGTAAATTTTAATTCCATACTTGTCCAGTCTTGTAAATAATTGTCTCAAGTGCGTTTTGTGTTGTTCTTCCGAGGTTGATGCCACCAGTATATCATCTATATATGCGTAGCAGAAATCCAGCTCGTGAAGTACTTCGTTTATGAACCTCTGAAAAGTTTGTGCCGCATTTCGTAGACCGAATGGCATGTAAAGAAATTCGAAGAGTCCAAACGGCGTTGTGATTGCCGTCTTCGGAATGTCTTCTTTGTTTACTGGTATTTGGTTGTATGCTCGCACCAGATCGATTGTGGAAAAAATCTTCTTCTGGTAGAGTGCCTGTGAGAAGTCCTCAATGTGTGGAATCGGATAACGATCCGGTACTGTCCGTGCGTTGAGTGTTCTGTAATCGCCGCAAGGTCGCCACGCCATATCCTTTTTAGGTATCATGTGTAAAGGTGATGACCAGGGGCTTTTCGAGGGACGGATTATGCCTTCTTGTAGGAGCAGATCGAATTCTGCCCGTGCTGCTTTCCATCTGTCCGGTGCTAACCTACGCGGTTTGCTAGCTTCTGGTTGTCCTGGTGTCGTCTGTATGTGATGCCGTGTCTCATGTTTTGCATCGTCTGTTGTTTTTCCAGGCTTAACTATGTCTGGAAATTCCGCTATTATTCTGTGGTACACCGTAGCTTCCAGCACCGACTTGACTGAGACTGCCTGCTTGTAACATCTGCTGCCAGCGGTTGTGAGTCCAGTCTCTACGTCTCTTATTTTTGCTCTTCTCATATCTGGCAGTAGGTCGTAATGTGCTAGGAAATCTGAACCGATGATTGGCTGTCCTACGTCGGCTATATATTTAAATTGCATAGGTTCTAAATTGAAGCGTGCGTCTAAATTAAAATTAAAAAACCGTTTATCAAGTCTGAGCTGTATATTTCATTCCATTCTTAACACGATTCCTTATTTCATTCCTTATTTCAGTTTCTCCAAAACAGAGAGTTTTGAATAATTCCTTAGTAATCGAGGCATCTTGAAAAAACCAAATATCACTCGTTCCTATTTACATGTCGACAACAATGTTGACTTGTTTTTCTTTTTTTTTAATTAGTCGTATACTGCTTGTAGAAAGTTTTTGTAACGAATGAATACACTTAATATGCTAAAAAATTATACTCACTGGTACAATATTATGTAGTAACCACTATAGTGAATACTGACGATGTCCTATTATCAACGTACTGGAAGATATTATTCCATAAAGTTACTGTACCATACAGTAGAAATATATTACCTCTACTTTTATTATATGCTTAAGAGAGAAGATGTGATTGTTTTGTATTGTTAAGAAGATAAGAAGATAAGAAAATAAGATTTGAATAAATGTATCAAACAAGAGAGAGAAAATTGAAGTAATATATAAATGCACATATATAAGATACTTTTTTTGTAAAACGCAAGAAGTTAAAAACTAATTAGGAAGAAATTTCTGCGCATTCTAACATTCTATTCTGTCAAACAATAAGCGTATTTGCCTAAACTACATATTCCACATAACGATTCGGATAGCGTAATAATTTTTCCGGCATTTTATGATTTTAATTAAATTTCTTTGCCTATAAATTATTTTTAATAAAAGATTTATATTACATATTATTTTATAATTATGTAATTTTTAAATATGATATTAGCATACACTTCAATATGATATATTCAATAATTGCTTGATTATATTTCATTAATTTCCTTAAAAATATTACGTGACTGATATACATATGGAATTTTTTTATTTCAATTAGACAAAATTTATACATTTTTACATTTACAATTTATACACATACATACAATTTATACATTTATACATATTTACATGGAATTTTTTTATTTCAATTAGACAAAATTTATACATGTATGTGCTAAAGAGATAGATTATTGATTTCATATTCTCTTTTTTGCTTATAAAACTTATGGTTAATGCCCATCATATAATAAAGCGGAACATATAAAAAAACGAAAACTAATTTTTCAACGAAATCGAAATGCAAATCGATCGAATGCTATCAATTTTTTATTTAATACACTGTGCTTAAATGCAGTGTAAAAGAATACACATTCAGTTATTAAAAATTATTAATAGATCCGCAGAATTCCTTTCTTAATTTTTTTTGCCTTTCTATCTACTATATCTCTACTCCTTCTTTTCATTTTTGCTATCTTATCTTATTTTTTTTATTATTTGTTTATGCAATATTATAAAAGAATTTATAAAGATTCGCAAAATATATGAGGAATTATCAAAACAGATAAATAAAATTTGTAGCTTGAGTTTATATATAATGGATTCATTTTATTTAATTTTAAACGCTCCGGCAATGAAGTGTACACCATTCAAATTTTAATTTTAATTTAACACATATGCGAGCAGTAAGTTTTATATTTCTGGTCGTTCTTATAATATATATATATATATATATATATATATATATATATATATTATTTTTTTTTTGTCTACTTATATGTTTTAATTTTATGTTACTTATTTTACTTTCACTTTCGCTTATGCATTTATTTTTGATCAAATATGAATTTAAGATATACTAATTGTAGATGTAGAGAGAATTGCAATTTAATGAAACAAAGTTTCATACATATTCAACAAATATATTTCAACAAAATTTATTTTGTTAAATTAGGATTTTTATATAGTTTTTTAACATATATAGATTAATTAACTAATTATTTTTCCCAATACATAAATGATTTTTCCCAATACATAAATGATTTTTAATTTTATAGTTTAATTTATGTAACAAATATTTCTGCAAACAGAAATTTATTTGTTTTGAAATATACAAATAATAATATTTATAATTCGAAAACAGCAACTATTATTTACTAGGAATTTTTGCATTGTGTTTTTGTTGCAAAAAGCAATATTCGTTGTTTTTTATTCCGTTACTAATATTCTGGGGAATAGCTAATCCCCCAGCGACGAGTTTCTAAAGAAAAATTAAGAATTTGTTGGATTAAATTTGAGCATAAAAATATACCGAGAAATAAATTAATAATGTCACCTTCTCTGGAGGGAGCGTATACATTTTCCTCTTCTTCATCCCCCTCTTCTTCCTCTCTCTCTGTCTCTTCTTCTTCTTCTACCACTATCACTTCTTCCTCTTCCTGCACTTCTTCTTCTTCTGCTTCCCTGCTCTCCTCTGTCTCTTCTTCATTAATCTCCACTCTCTCGCGCTCCTCCATCTCTCGCAGAAATTCTAATAATATTTTAAGATTTGAATATTTAATATTAAAGAAACAAAATTTAAAAAAAGTTTTAAAAATACTTTTATATTCGGATTTTCGTTTTAATATATATTTTACATCAACATCATCTTACCTGGCGAGAACACTTCGCTATCGGGGCTGCTGACCACGTATGCGATGTCGGCATTGTCATCGTCCATGTTTTCCTCACCGTCGTCATCGTCAAGAACGACAACGGGAATCGCCGGATTTTCCTCGAGTAATCGCGGTCTTCCTGAAATGTAGAATATTTTTATTAGTATTAATTATTATTTTTATTACTACCGAACAATCTATCAGAGAAAAATTAGCACGCGTTTTTATTACGTGCAAACTTACGTGAAGGACCTGCCTCGGGTTCTTCCTCAGCGCGGCGTCTACGCGAAGGTCGCACCATCGCTGTTCTCGCGGGATTATTGTTTCCTGCGATTAATTAGTAATTAAATATTTAACTTTATAATCGCGATTTTTTGTATTTTTACATCGAAAGTAAAAATAAATAAAATGAGTAAAAATAATTACCCGCCGACTGGATCCTGCTGTAGTTTTGGAGTAGGTAGGTTACATGTCCACCTACATCTTCCTCTTCTTCATATTTCTCATCTTCTCTGAAGGCTCTTCGTGCACTAATTATTTCGTCGGCTATATTTAGCAATTTCTCGTCGCCGTCGAAATGCCTCAATTTATATAAAATTGCAAGCATTGTATCGGAGCAGGCACACGCGAAACTCAAAAATACACTATAATTATGTTCACTTGTTTCCGTTAATTTGGAAATGTGGCTCGCGAAATTTATCTTTGGAGATAAATTCGCAGCCAACTTTACACATCTTGATATCAAATTTTTATTACACGCCATTTTTTCTATATATATATATAATCACACAATATGTATATATATTATCATACTTTCTGATAGAACACTATACTTTCTGACAGAACACTATACTTTTTGACTATACTTTTGCTATACCGACGTGTCGATGCGCTTTCAAATCACGTACTATGATCTGATGCGCTTCGATCCTTCTTATATTCAACCAACAAACTTTCAGATTGTTGGAGGCACAAAAGAAAAAATTTTTTTGTAACTGAACCTAGGATTGAAAATGTGTTGTTATCTCGCTATGATTCACAGATTGCTCGAAAAGGTCGGACCCCGAAATATCTCAAAAATGTGTTGTTATCTCGCTATGATTCACAGATTGCTCGAAAAGGTCGGACCCCGAAATATCTCAAAATATAAGTTTATGACATAAAGTTATAAAAAAATATATAAGGGTATAAAAAACCTTTTATAACCTTATATATATTTTAATAACTTTATGTCATCCTTCTTATATTCAGCCAACAAACTTTCAGAGATTGTTGGGGGGCACAAAGAAAAAATTTTTTGTAACTGAACCTAGGGTTGAAAATGTATTGTTATCTCGCTATGATTCACAGATTGCTCGAAAAGGTCGGAAATATCTCAAATGAAGAGGACTCTGCTGCACTAGAGTATCATTTCTTTCGTTGCTCTTCTGTGTTTCGGTGGTCTGCTGCACTAGAATATCATTTCTTTCGTTGCTCTTCTGTGTTTCGGTAGTCTGCTACACTAGAGTATCATTTCTTTCGTTGCTCTTCTGTGTTTCGGTGGTCTTGTGCAATGGCTTGAGAAAACGTAATTATCATCGACGATGATACGGTGGCTGAAGAGAACGTAATTATCATCGACGACGATACGGATGATGATTACGATTATTGGATGGATCCAGTTGTGGCGGAGAGGATGGAGATAGAGAGAGAGGAGAGAGAGAGGAGAGAGATGGAAGATGATGGATCTGATATAGAACCCTTGGCGAAGGACAGTGATTACGATAGTGACAATAGTGTCGTTATTCTTGATGAACTGTTACAAAAGAAACAGTGAGATTTAAGCATATCTGAAATAATAACATACAACGAAGCAACAAAGATATGTTGCATTTCCTATTACTATATGGAAAATGGATCAAAATTTTGTACCGAATGCTTTCTAGAAGATCCGCATCAGTTTGAAGAAACTAGTTCTGTTCGAGAACATAGAACCATAGCTTATATTCATTTGGCAAATATGTCATGTAAAGTGTGCAGAAAATGTTTGAATCAAATATTGCCCTGCGACATGTGTGCCCTATTTGCACAAATTAAAATAGATGAGTCGTGGATAACATTGTAAGTATCTGTACCCAAATAGCACAAGACGTCCTCAGGATCATCCTGAATATGTCCAGGATGTCCTGGGATATTTCTAGGATTATCCTGAATATGTCCAGGATGTCCTGGGATATTTTGAGGATATTTAATTACTTTATATGTATATCTGACTTCATTAATTTATGATGAAATACTTGGAGTAATTTCAGAAAGTTTTAAGAATTACAATAAAGTATATAAATCTTTCATTTAATGTCCACTAGACTCAAAAATAGCTAAGAATCCTAAAATCATTCTATATATATCCATGTCTTAAGGCATATCCCAGGATGTTTTGAGTACGTCCCCCAGAACTCCTCAATACATCCTGGGCATATCGAAAATATACCCAGGATGTCTTGAGGAGTTTTGTGGGACGTACTTAGAACATCCTGGGATTATGCATCTTAAGAGATAGATATGTATAGGATGATTTTAGGACTTAGTTATTTTTGAGTTTAATGGACATTAACGATTTTGGGATATTGTTAATATTAGATTAATGAAAACGCAGCATTAAAAAATGTTAAGTGTGTAAGTGCCTATAAACAAACACAACCAAAGTGTATCGCGGTAAGTAAACTGATATTAAAATATAACGAGAAAATTTATATTTATTATATGATCAATATTTGACTTTTCAAATTACGCGGTACGATATATAATAATAGCGCCGCCGTTACAAGTACGATACAAAATGACAGGATTTCCGATTCCGGTCTCTTCTCACATGGTTACATGGAAAAGAACAACCAGCAATCAGAGTGTACAACGAATATCGCTTTAATTTCAGGTAATCTCTTCTTATTCAATAAATATTATTCGCATAAATATTTCTAAAAAAATTTTTGTACATATCTATAAGAATATTATCCATTAATATTGTACATTTGGCGATTTGTCATACTCTAAAAATTACGTGGCATAATCTGCAAAAATCAAGTTATGATAATAAAAATTATAATAATATATGTATCTAGGTTACGTTCCAAAACATTCTCCGAGGAAAATTTTACTCAGTATAATATAGTATACGTTACGTGTACTATATATTTCGAGCAAAATTTTCTTCGAAGAAGACGTTTTGGAACGTAACCCTGCGTTATTTTTAAATGCGTATAATTACATTTGTGATCTTATTAAACGAATTTTGTATGTGCTATGCTGTATATATATTAACTTCATACACAAATCTTAAATTTAACCTCAAAATTTATTGTAGCAGTCCAATCATTCGTTATTGTGTGTGTGTGTGTGTGTGTGTGTGTGTGTGTGTGTGTGTGTGTGTGTGTGTATAGATGTAAAAATAATAATTATTATTTTTGTTCTATGTTGCAGTATTATTGTGTACATTCTGTTGGCAGAACAGTGCAAAGTATAGTATAGTGCAATTCTAATAATAAAACAAAAAGTATAGTGCAATTCTAATAACAGTAAAATAAAGGAGGCTTCATCTATTATTAGATATGTAAGTAAAGAAAAACTTAAATTTATTAAAGTTAAGCCTATGGCACATGGTGTGTTTTTTGTGTATTGAATCCCATGCGAGCTATGCTAAAATGCTAGCTATAGAGCTAGAATAAATTTTGTACGCTGCATGCTGTCATGAGTGTTAGCATATTAGTTCAAAATAAATGTTCAAAATAAAGTGTCACAAGTTTATCTTCAAAAATATAATTCGAGAAAATTAAAAATGTAGGTGACTATGCAAACTAACTTGCTAGTTATGCAGCTAGAAATTTATTTGTACGCTGCTTGCTGTCATGCGTGTGAGCATGCTAGTTTTCAAAGATAAAACCAGTGCTATTTTTGGTGTAATTTAGTAACAATTTGATAAATAAATTAAATATTATATTATGTCAATTAGCAATGCATAATAGTAAATCGTTGCTAATTGATATGATATATTTAGTTTATTTTATTAAATTACACAACAAAAATAACACTATCTTTGAAAATTAGCATACTCACACGTATGACAGCAAGCAGCGTATAAATAAATTTTTAGCTTTATAACTAGCATGTTGGCTTACATGGTCACTTACATTTTTTATTTTTTCTAGAATTATATTTTTAGAGATAAACTTGTGACACTTTATTTTGAATATCTGGTATATTATAATATAAATCTGGAAAATTTATTGTAGGTGTTACCAATTTTTTTTACATAAACAATTAGAAATTCGAACAGTTTCTGAAGAAATTCAATTTATAAATTATAAATTTATTTTTTATAGATGAATTACGTGGACTAATTTTTTCTAAGCTCTGTGAAGTTAGCACCCCCAATTGCGAATTTTTATAAAATTCTGATAGCATTCGTTTGTCCACGATTTGTCCACATTTGTCCAACAAAAAATTTCGTTTGTCCACCTTCCAAAACAAAGTTATGACAGAAAAAAGTTTTTCCAAAAAATTTCATCACTAGCACCCCCATGAAAAGATTTCTTAAATGTCAAAGCACCAAACGATTATCCAGAATTAGTCCACGTTTGTCCATTAAAAAATTTCGTTTGTCCACCTTCTCAAAAATAGTTGCAACGAAAAGGTTGAAAAAATTTTATTAGTAGCACCCCCAATTGCGAATTTTTATAAAATTCTGATAGCATTCGTTTGTCCACGATTTGTCCACATTTGTCCAACAAAAAATTTCGTTTGTCCACACGCGGAAACATAGTTATAAACAATTAAAACGAAATAATTAACAATAACGGCTTTGTTGACTTCTAACAGCATTTTCTTACAACTGCATTTGGTCTCATCACTTCCGGGTTCCATTCAATGAAATCCAGGTATTACAAGACAAAACTATGTTTTAAGGAAGTAAATGTTATTAAAAATATATATATAATTGATCATAGACGCGCTGCGGACTTCTAATTGCGTTGCCAATTTACATTCTTCATACCCCCGCGCGCGCGCGCGTGTGTGTACGCATACATTTGTGATATTTTTTAATTGTATTAAATTGTATTAAATTCTATATAAATTTAAATTGTTTACCTTTTTTTTATTTACCTTTTTTTTTTGTTTTTCTTCGACTTGCGAGTTCGACCGCTATTTATAAGTTTCAGGAGGTTATTCATGTTCAGGAGGTAAAAATACGTAGAAATTGGGTATTCTTACCCATTATTTCATATAAGTAGGTTCTCCGAAGGTTTACCTTAATTTTGTATTTATTATTTTTATCCTTTTTCAGCCTATATCTCCAAAACTATCTGAGTCCGACCCTTTATATATATATATATATATATATATATATATATATATATATATATATATACGAAATTACTCGGGAAAATCTTCCCTATAATATATTTAAAAATAAAGCAAATCGGTGAACAAATAAAGTAGAATCTTTATGTCAATATTTCTCACATTTATTTGTTAATAACTTTTGAATAAAGAACGACCGCCGGCTAAAACCTTCAGAATGTTAATAACACATTTGTGCAAAGGTGGGCCCTTTTTATGCATAATTAACAAAATATTTTTTTGTATTAAAATATTGTCCGATTAAAATTATCTCCCTTATTTCTTCCGATAAAATATTTTGTTTGATCTTTTTGGCTGTAGCATTTTAATATCAAAGAACATAATAACAAAGTAATAAATTTTTAATTTTGCATAAATATCCATTCGTACACTTAGTGCGATTTGTTAATATCACTACCCAGACAGCACACATGTCCAAAAGACACCTAAAAGATGACTTAAAGATGTCTTAAAGTCCTCTAGACGTCTTTAAGACATCTTTTGGCCTTTTTGTGCTGTCTGGGTACTTTTGCAGAGAAGACATTTTAAAAAAGATAGGAATGTTGTTTGTATAACAAAATATTCCTACATTAATTAATTGTACAATCCCTTAGTAGGTCCTCATACTTGGCATCTTTTTTTAACGTTTTCTGAAAAAATAATTTTTTAAGGTTATACCTGACGCACAAATATATGCAAAAGGATCCAAAACACTCGAAACAAGTAAGCGGAAAAGAACAAGATTATAAGATCCGTTGTTTTTCACACAAAAACAACGTGTGGACAAACGATTACAGTGCTCAATTTACAAAAAATGCTATTAGAAACCCATCAAGCCTTTATTGTTAATTATAGTTTATGATTTCGTCTTAATTGTTTATAACTATGTTTTCGTGCGTGGACAAACGAAAATTATGCGTAGACAATCGAAAACAACGTGTGGACAAACGATTGCAGTGCTCAACTTGCAGAAAGTGCTGTTAGAAGTCAACAGAGCCGTTATTGTTAATTATTTCGTTTTAATTGTTTATAACTATGTTTCCGTGCGTGGACAAGCGAAATTTTTTGTTGGACAAATGTATACAAATCGTGGACAAACGAATGTTATCAGAATTTTATAAAAATTCGCAATTGGGGGTGCTACTAATAAAATTTTTTCAACCTTTTCGTTGCAACTATTTTTGAGAAGGTGGACAAACGAAATTTTTTAGTGGACAAACGTGGACTAATGCTGGACAATCGTTTGGTGCTTTGAAATTAAAGAAATCTTTTCATGGGGGTGCTAGTGATGAAATTTTTTGGAAAAACTTTTTTCTGTCATAACTTTGTTTTGGAAGATGGACAAACGAAATTTTTTGTTGGACAAATGTGGACAAATCGTGGACAAACGAATGCTATCAGAATTTTATAAAAATTCGCAATTGGGGGTGCTAATTTCACAGAGCTCTTTTTCTATACACATACACACATACCTACACGCACATATTATTATCTGTATATTATTAAACAGTTGAGATTATTAAATTAATTTTTATTTTTAAATTACTATTTTTAAATTATTACTATTTTTTTTAAATTACTTGTTTTTCTAAATTACTATTGTTTTTTTATAAAAGCAATTGCTAAATTAATCTTAGAAAATACAAATTTAAAATGTTGGGCAAAAAACATTCATATAAACGTACAGTTACTTCCTCACATCGGTTAAAAATGATAAAAATGGAAACAGATATTATAATGGAATCTCATAAAATCATTCAATCAACATCTGCTTCGACATTATTTTCTGAAAATACATTACAAAATGAAAATGTACATGATTCTATCAAGAGACACGGTAGTGTCTTGCGTCGAGTTCATCTCTCTAGCAAGACGCGCGCCGTGTCTCTTTACGCGAGACGGGAAATTGAGACCAGTTCAGATTATTTCATATTATTATATTACGATAACCGCTGAACGGATCGAGCTCTTATTAGGCTTAATCGATAGCTTATGTTCGAATTATATAGTAAAAGTGTCTTTATTTTTACTCTACGAGCTGTAGAAGTGGAAATATCGCGATATATAATTCTAAAATCGTGAAAATACGATTAAGAAACGTCCACGTCGTGGTCATCATCATCAAACAATATATATAGAACAAAATTTGGCGTCCGACTGCCGCTGTCGACACCAGATGGCGGAGGCGCTGGCGCCTGGCGCTTCGTAATTGACATACATATACATGTCAAACATATACATGTCAAATCAAGAAACGTATATGTTTGATAACCTTTACTTCACTACAGCTATAACGTGGACACAGCGAGTGACAATATATCTATCGACGACAAGATAGATGACTTTTGCGAAAATGCGACGCGGGATGCATTAACGGAAGGTTTTACGAGTCTCTTGAAACATACGGTGGATTAACTGGACGAGAGAATTCGCGCCACAAGGTGACGTCAAGTTTTCTGTTCAGCGCGCATGCAATAATAGTAACATTTATTTTCTTCTTGCAAATTTACGTATATCTATTATTTCCTTATATTTCTTTCACAGTACGTACTATTTATTGCAAAATATATGTTTATTCATCGAATTGTAACGATAAAAAATTGCGATTTACTTACACAAGCAACATATATATCTTATTGTTACCTATTTTACAAGAATTCTTGAGCATTTTGAAAATCATTTTCAATTTTCATATATAATTATTGGAATGTTATAAAAAATTGTGTTTCTATCATGTACTACAAGTTGCGTACAAAAGTTGCGAAGAGTATTATTTTTTATGCATAACTATTCTCTTTGTTATAGGATATGTCAAATAGAGCTGAAGCAGCGGATTGAATCCTTAACAGAGGAACTTCAAAGAATTAACGACGCACTACAATATCCGCTAGAGACAGATTTTTATGTAAAGAAACTTCTTGATGCTAAGCACAAAATTACTATTGTTAGCAACATCTTACAAACCACTCAAGAGCGATTAAACAAAATTCATCAAGCTATCGAAAAGAGCACTGCTAAGAGAAAAACACTTTTAGATAATAGTTCTGCGTATAGTAGTACTACTGTTGAGTCGGATAAGGAAGAGCCAGCCAAAGTAGAAGCTGAGAAACAACAATAATTTTAAATGTAAGTAATTATATTATTAATATTTTATTTTCAAATTATTACTTAACATTGATTACTTTGCAAGTTTTATAAAAGAAATTTCTTACAATTTTCATCGTAAATTATGGAAACTCCAGTAGTTAATTTATCATTACTTAGTATATTTATCATTATTTAGTATATAATTATAAATATAGTTAATATTTATATAGTTTATTTATTATTATAAATATTATAATTTATTTATTATAGATGAAGAACTCAAGACAGTTTATGATCCTTCTGAGGATTCGTATCTTTTAATAGATGCTTTGGAAGAAGATTTAGACATTCTGCATGCGATGAAACCTGTGATTTGTTTAGAAATAGGTAGTGGTTCTGGTATAGTCATCACAGCTCTAGCAATGGCATTGAAAAAATATAATGCTCATTTTATTGCAATTGATATAATCATCATAACATAGAATATTGAAATTCAAAATTTCAAAATTAAAAATAATTTATGCTTTGCGAAAGAAAATTAAAAATGAAAAGTAGTTTATGCAAAAGCATAGAAAGAAAAAATCATCATAACATAGAATATAACATATGGTTATAATATAATATTATTAATACGATACAATATAGTCATAGTTCAGTTTTAATTTATTCAAATAATATTGTGATTTACCAAATATAAAAAGAAATTCGAACAAAATGAAATATGATTAGTGTTAGAAAATGTTATAGGTGACTTCAAATAACTTTAAAACTAAACTATGACTATATTGTATCGTATTAATATTATATTATAACCATACGTTATAGATAATTTTCAATTATTAATATAATTATGAAATAATAATAATGATAATTTTCAATTAATAAATATGAAATTAGGACGAACTCTTCATAAGTATAAAATTTGAACAAATTATTTTCTTATATTATACCTATGACACTTGTGTGTGTATGATGTTTTATATATATATATATATATATATATATATATATATATATATATATATACACATACATACACATATACCATAATTAATACACATTGTTTCACAGCTATCGAATACTTTCATAGATATATATAACAATTTATATGTAGTGTTTCAAAGCTAGCGAATAACTTTGATGACAAATTATATATGACATAGATAATTTATATAAAATGTTTCAGAGCTATCGAATAACATTTAAACATATATATGACATTTTGTACGTAGTGTTTCAAAGCTAGTGAATAACTTTGATGACAAATTACACATGGCATAAGTCATCAAAAAATCATTCGATGGCTTTGAATTGTTATACTTGACATAGATAATTTATATAGTGTTTCAGAGCTATCGAATACCTTTTACACATATATATCACAATTTGTACATAGTGTTTCAAAGCTAGCGAATAAGATATATGGAAATAGAAAGCAAAGTAAGTATCGTCTTTAATTAATTTTTATAACATGTTATAATTTATATAACATTATTCTTATTTAAAATATTTTAGGTTATGTTAGACGATGAAGACTTTTTATTAGAATTTTCCAACATGGCCAATAATAGTTCTGGCCTTGTCACCACCGCCGCCATGACTTATGCCATGTGTAATTTGTCATCAAAGTTATTCACTAGCTTTGAAACACTACGTAGAAAATGTCATATATATGTGTAAATGTTATTCGATAGCTCTGAAACACTTTATATAAATTATCTATGTCATGTATAATTTGTCATCAAAGTTATTTGCTAGCTTTGAAACACTACGTATAAATTGTTATATATATCTATGAAAGTATTCGATAGCTGTAAAACAATGTGTATTAATTATGGTATATGTGTATATATATATATATATATATATATATATATATATATATAATACACATATACCATAATTAATACACATTGTTTTACAGCTATCGAATACTTTCATAGATATATATAACAATTTATACGTAGTGTTTCAAAGCTAGAACGTAGAATATTTAAATTTTCAAAATTAAAAATAGCTTATGCTTTGCAAAAGGAAATGAAAAATAAAAAGTAGTTTATGCAAAGTATTATACCTATGACACTTGTGTGTGTATGATGTTTTATATATATATATATATATATATATATATATAATACATCATACACACACAAGTGTCATAGGTATAATACTTTGCATAAACTACTTTTTATTTTTCATTTCCTTTTGCAAAGCATAAGCTATTTTTAATTTTGAAAATTTAAATATTCTACGTTATGATGATATAAAAATATGTTTGTATATGTGTACATGCGTGTGCGTGTGTGTATGTAATATCATCATAGCATAGAGTATTTATTTTTTCTTTCTATGCTTTTGCATAAATTACTTTTCATTTTTAATTTTCTTTCGCAAAGCATAACTTATTTTTAATTTTGAAATTTTGAATTTCAATATTCTATGTTATGATGATTTTTTCTTTCTATGCTTTTGCATAAACTACTTTTCATTTTTAATTTTCTTTCGCAAAGCATAAATTATTTTTAATTTTGAAATTTTGAATTTCAATATTCTATGTTATGATGATTATATCAATTGCAATAAAATGAGCATTATATTTTTTCAATGCCATTGCTAGAGCTGTGATGACTATACCAGAACCACTACCTATTTCTATACAAATCACAGGTTTCATCGCATGCAGAATGTCTAAATCTTCTTCCAAAGCATCTATTAAAAGATACGAATCCTCAGAAGGATCATAAACTGTCTTGAGTTCTTCATCTATAATAAATAAATTATAATATTTATAATAATAAATAAACTATATAAATATTAACTATATTTATAATTATATACTAAATAATGATAAATATACTAAGTAATGATAAATTAACTACTGGAGTTTCCATAATTTACGATGAAAATTGTAAGAAATTTCTTTTATAAAACTTGCAAAGTAATCAATGTTAAGTAATAATTTGAAAATAAAATATTAATAATATAATTAGTTACATTTAAAATTATTGTTGTTTCTCAGCTTCTACTTTGGCTGGCTCTTCCTTATCCGACTCAACAGTAGTGCTACTATACGCAGAACTATTATCTAAGAGTGTTTTTCTCTTAGCAGTGCTCTTTTCGATAGCTTGATGAATTTTGTTTAATCGCTCTTGAGTGGTTTGTAAGATGTTGCTAACAATAGTAATTTTGTGCTTAGCATTAATAAGTTTCTTTACATAAAAATCTGTCTCTAGCGGATATTGTAGTGCGTCGTTAATTCTTTGAAGTTCCTCTGTTAAGGATTCAATCCGCTGCTTCAGCTCTATTTGACATATCCTATAACAAAGAGAATAGTTATGCATAAAAAATAATACTCTTCGCAACTTTTGTACGCAACTTGTAGTACATGATAGAAACACAATTTTTTATAACATTCCAATAATTATATATGAAAATTGAAAATGATTTTCAAAATGCTCAAGAATTCTTGTAAAATAGGTAACAATAAGATATATATGTTGCTTGTGTAAGTAAATCGCAATTTTTTATCGTTACAATTCGATGAATAAACATATATTTTGCAATAAATAGTACGTACTGTGAAAGAAATATAAGGAAATAATAAATATACGTAAATTTGCAAGAAGAAAATAAATGTTACTATTATTGCATGCGCGCTGAACAGAAAACTTGACGTCACCTTGTGGCGCGAATTCTCTCGACCAGTTGATCCACCGTAGGTTTCAAGAGACTCATAAGACCTAAATAATAAATATACGTAAATTTGCAAGAAGAAAATAAATGTTACTATTAGTGCATGCGCGCTGAACAGAAAACTTGACGTCACCTTGTGGCGCGAATTCTCTCGTCCAGTTGATCCACCGTATGTTTCAAGAGACTCATAAAACCTTCCGTTAATGCATCCCGCGTTGCATTTTCGCAATTTTTTATACAAAAAGAAGTGATATCCCTAAAAAAATACCTTTTAAAAAAAGGTAAAGAAAAAGCGTCGAGTTCATCTAAAAACCATCTCACAAAAAATAGCTATCACAAAAACTAGCTACCTTTATGTAAAATAATAAAAAATTAACTGTGAAAAATTTTCACAAAAAATAGTTATCTAAAAATTGTTTCACAAAAAATAGCTATCACAAAAAATAGCTATCTTTATGTAAAAATTTATTACAAAAAGTACTGATATGAAAAATTGCGTCAAGTTGGGGTGCAATTTCACTTTAAGTTTGTTAGTGTTATAAAATTTTATACATATGTGCTTTTATATAATTCGCTGCTGACAAATAGGTAGAAGTTCCGTTTAAAATCTACATTACATTTTTGTCATAAAGAAGAATATTTTTGTTAGAGTTGATTACGTCAAATGATTTTTAAATTTTCTAGAAAATTAAAATAAGATTAAAAAACTTATTTAAAAATTAAAAATTCAAAAAAATGAAAGATTACGTCAATAATTTTTCAATCTTCTACAAAAATAAAATAAAAGAACAAATTTTTTTAAAAATTAAAAATTAAAAAAAATATAAATTAAAAAAATTTTAAATAAAAAAACTCGGCGCGCTACCAATTTGATTGGCAATAATAATAAATGAACAATTACATATTAACATTATTTCAATAATTACTAGGTAGCGCCGAGTTTTTTTATTTAAAATTTTTTTAATTTATATTTTTTTTAATTTTTAATTTTTAAAAAAATTTGTTCTTTTATTTTATTTTTGTAGAAGATTGAAAAATTATTGACGTAATCTTTCATTTTTTTGAATTTTTAATTTTTAAATAAGTTTTTTAATCTTATTTTAATTTTCTAGAAAATTTAAAAATCATTTGACGTAATCAACTCTAACAAAAATATTCTTCTTTATGACAAAAATGTAATGTAGATTTTAAACGGAACTTCTACCTATTTGTCAGCAGCGAATTATATAAAAGCACATATGTATAAAATTTTATAACACTAACAAACTTAAAGTGAAATTGCACCCCAACTTGACGCAATTTTTCATATCAGTACTTTTTGTAATAAATTTTTACATAAAGATAGCTATTTTTTGTGATAGCTATTTTTTGTGAAACAATTTTTAGATAACTATTTTTTGTGAAAATTTTTCACAGTTAATTTTTTATTATTTTACATAAAGGTAGCTAGTTTTTGTGATAGCTATTTTTTGTGAGATGGTTTTTAGATGAACTCGACGCTTTTTCTTTACCTTTTTTTAAAAGGTATTTTTTTAGGGATAGAAAATGACATACAAAATGAATTTGAAAATGTTTTACATGATGAGGATCTAGTATCAAATGAATCTGAAAATATTTCATGTGATGAGGATCTAATATCAAATGAATTTGAAAATGTTTTATGTAATAATGATGAGGATGTAGTATCAAATGAATTTGAAAATGTTTTACATGATGAGGATCTAGTATCAAATGAATTTGAAAATATTTCATGTGATGAGGATCTAATATCAAATGAATTTGAAAATGTTTTATGTAATAATGATGAGGATGTAGTATCAAATGAATTTGAAAATGTTTTACGTAATGAGAATTTAATATCAAGTGAATATGAGTTTTCTGATGAAAATAGCAGAGTCGTACAAGATGAAATAAACAATGTTACAGAAAATAATAATGTAGATAGTGCATCAAAGAATATAGATTTTAAGACATTTTTAAGCCAATGGGCTATTAAAGAACGTATTTCGCATTCATCATTGAACTCTTTGTTAAAAGGAATTAAACAATATACATGTAATAACTGCAATTTAAACATACCGTTAAATTCAAGAACTCTTTTGCGTACTCCTAGAAGTAGTAATATTGAGATTTGTGCTGGTGGTCAATATTATCATTTTGGACTAAGAGAAGGGATACTAAGTATTTTACCATTAGTTTCACAAGATATTACAGAAATTAAAATATCAATAAATATCGATGGATTGCCATTGTCGAAGTCGTCACAGCAACAATTTTGGCCAATTTTGGGATCCATATCTGAATTTAAAGAAGTTTTTATTATTGGCATTTATTATGGAACACATAAACCATCAGATTCAAATGAATTTCTTGCAAAATTTGTAGATGAAGTAAAAATATTACACGAAGAAGGAATTACTGTTAAAAACAAAAATATACCATGTACATTAAATTCTATTATATGTGATGCACCAGCGAAAGCATTTGTGTTGCAAGTAAAAGGACATAACGGTTATTCCAGTTGCACAAAGTGCATAATTGAAGGCAGTTATATTAACGGTAAAATGTGTTTTCCTAAAACAAATGCACAACTACGAACAGATAAAGATTTCCGTTTAAGGAAGGACGAAAATTATCATGTTGGGCATTCTGCTATTTTAAAGCTATCAGATTTTGATTTTGTGAACAATATACCTTTGGACTATATGCATCTTGTATGTTTAGGAGTCATGCGTAAATTATTATATATGTGGTTATTCGGAAAACTTGAAGTCCGTTTACAACACAGAAAAGTGGAGGAAATATCATCACAGCTGGAAAATGTATTAAAAATATATATACCATACGAATTTGTGCGCAAATCAAGATCACTTGCTTTTGTCAAATTATGGAAGGCAACAGAATTTCGAAATGTACTGTTATACACAGGCTGTGTAGTTTTTAAACTTCTTCGAAAGGATCTGTATAATCATTTTTTAGTATTGCATGTTGCGATTAGAATATTATGTTGTTCACTATTTCACGAATATATTGACTATGCTCAAGAGCTTCTAGAACATTTTGTATTATCTTTCAAATTATTATATGGTGCTTTCAACATTTCACATAACGTACATGGTCTCATTCATTTAGCACAAGATGCAAAAAGATTTGGTACACTAGATACCTTTAGTTCGTTCAAATATGAAAATTATTTGCAAACATTAAAAAATATACTAAAAAAGCATAACCAACCATTACAACAGGTTGTTAGAAGATATATTGAACGAAGAAACATTGAGAAACCGCGAGAATTGCATGACATAACATTATCTGATTTTGTAATTGACAGAAAACCTCTCCATACGAAAGGTCCTTTAATTGAAGGTTGCTGTAGTCCACAATATTACATAATAAAATGCTCAAATGCAACCATACGTACAGATACATTAGCAGATAATTGCTGTGGTTTAGGTGATGGAAGTATTGTTCGAATAAAAAATATTACTTATCATAAAGATCTAAAGACAGATGTCATTATTGGCAATGAGTTTTTACATAGAGAAGATTTATATGATAAACCATGCCCTTCATCTCTTAGGAATATTTGTTGTATGTAATTTATCAGATTTTAAAATATGGCCAGTAAAAGATATTAAAATAAAATATGTTCAGTTACCATTTAATAACAAATTTGCTGTCTTTCCATTGCTGCATTTATAAATTTATATATACATACACATACTTATACATATACATATACAGGGTGCTTCCGCAACATACAGATCGGTAAGTCGGGTTGCCTATCTGACGATCGGTCTTCTTTTACCGACTTCGCATAATGGAAAAATAATAAAATCAGAGAATCGATCATGTAATTTTTTTCGTGAAAAGTGAAAAAATTCCTTGATTGATACCTTGAATGCAAATCCGTAGGAAATGAGGAAAGTGAAATCAGCTTTTAACATTGATATAGTGTAATTGTAATATTTAATAACATAAATAACATTATATGCGGAGGATTGCTTTATGTTTAAAAAAGAATGGCGGTTACATTGAGCATATATTGTAACCATTAAAAAATAGTTTTTTGTTTAAATTCATTATATTTTATCTGTGTTATTATATTTCAATTGTGTCATTTTATGTTATTAATGTTATTTAAGTTATTTATGTTATTAAATATAATGTTATTTATGTTATTAAATATTACAATTACACTATATCAATGTTAAAAGCTGATTTCACTTTCCTCATTTCCTACGGATTTGCATTCAAGGTATCAATCAAGGAATTTTTTCACTTTTCACGAAAAAAAATTACATGATCGATCCTTTGATTTTATTATTTTTCAATTATGCGAAGTCGGTAAAAGAAGACCGATCGTCAGATAGGCAACCCGACTTACCGATCTGTATGTTGCGGAAGCACCCTGTACATACACATATGGGTATACATATATATATATATATATATATATATATATATATATATATATATATATACATATAACATGGCCCATATAATGTTACAAATTTTTCTCGGCCACTGCTGGAGATATTATCTTGAATTCTTTTAAATTAAATGAGACAAAATGTCTAAAAATAATTTTTAAATTTTCAGACCTCGTTTCATTTAATTAAAAGAAAAATTGAAGTTAATATCTATAGCAATGGCGGAACAAACAGTTTGTAATTTTATGTGGGCCATCTTGTATGTATATATATATATATATATATATATATATATATATATATATATATATATATATATGATATATTACAGTACACGTATACATAATGGAAGATTTATGGTCCATTGTTGAGTTTGAAGATGGTATGGAAATGATTCCAACCTCCTGGATAATGCAAGATAAAAGTGCTGCTTATTGGCCAAAGTTTAGTTCACATAAATTTATGAAAGCTGTAAAAAATCGCATACCATATGAAAATGAATGGTCGTTGTTCAAAATAAAGAAAATTTTAGCCAGTTCAAGTAAGTTATACCTGCGAAAGACACAAAGTAGAAATTTGGTTATTTATGATTAGTTTGTATATATTAAACAATTGTTTTTGTTATACGTATTAAGCATTTTAATTAATTTTTCATTTAGATTCATATGACAATGGATTATTAAAATTAAAAAAAGCTGAAATTTTGTCAGACATTAATTCAGAAAACGACGATCTAGAAGCTTTTAAGAAATCCCGAAAAGAGAGAGCAAAAATAATAATCTCAAGCAGTGAAGATAATAATAGTGATCAAGAAAATATACAGTTACCTCATTATCCTAAAGTTCCACAAATAAAAAGCAACAGCTTTAACACCAAATCAAAGAATAAATGTGCCGATAAATCCAAAAAACAGTTAATAAGTATGAAACAAATTTATCATACTTTATATATAATACATTTTATATATAATACATTTAAAATTTAAAAGTATTACTATAATTATTTTATTATTAATTGATTCACAGAAGAAGCTGTAAATACTTTTAAAGAAAATAAACTGAAATCTAAAAATACTATAACACGCGAAATAAATAAAAATGATAATGATTTTATTTCTGGTAATTATAGATAATTTATAATTAAAAATCACAAATATAAACATCAACTAACAATAATACTACACATTAATGTTATATTTTTGAATTCAAGATTATAAATGCAATATAATATATATGTTACGTATTATTTACATTGTATTGAATGAAGTTATAACATTGATGATGTCTGATTACTGATAGTTTGTGTTTGGAGATGGCTTTTATAAAAATATATATATTGATATATTTTCTAATTACAGATACGTGTAATGAAGATAAATCTGAGCCTTGCGCTATTGCAAATAATATTAGTTTAAGTAAGTATAAAACTATCATTTATAAATATACATATATATACACACATTTATCTTATTTTATTAATATATCAATTATACTATTTTATAATTTTAGCAAGTCATGATTTGCAACGTTATATAATAAGAAAAATCTTAGACATAGGATATCAACTAAATTCATTAACAGAACAAGGAAATATTATAAATAACAAATTAGACACTATTATACAAAATCTTCAAATATCTTCTTCTCATGGAATAGAAAGCGAAACTTTGGAGCAAGATATAATGAATAAGTTCCCAATTGAAAATATAGAAGATTTACAGAATTTTGAAAAATCATTAATTGCAGGTCAAATAAATCACCAAAAATTGGTAAGTGCTAAAATTTAAAAAATTCGAATACCTTATATGTGCATGTGTACGTTCATGTGTGTTTCCACAACCGACACAAGTCAACACAATGTTACACAGATATCTATCTTCTTTCAATACCAGTAAATAATAAAGATAGAACAAAACTCTGTGTTACATTTGTATCGCTTGCCGAAAATTCCTGTGTGTATGTGTGTGCGTGTGCGTGCACACACACATACTTATTATAGTAATGTACTTAATGTACTTTTTTTATATACTTACAGATTAAAGAATTATCGCGTATTAGCGGTAATGACATCAAAAGAATTGCATTTAATCTTTTACGAACAGTAATGTCTGGCAAATTAGCGTGTATGTTCAATTACATTGGAGGAAAAAAAAAACGAATATTTTATGATTTGGAACTACGGAAAGTTATATTCAGTAAGTATAATCATATTGTCACTTTTAAATATAATACTAATTTATAAATATAATGATTTTTTCATATAGGTGTTGTAAGAGTTCATTTCACAAATGCAACAGAGCAAATTATTGCAGAACCGATTAAATCGTGGTTACGGCATGCAAATGAACGTTATCAAAAAAAAACGAAGTAAATTTTTACAAATTTTAAAATTAAATGTACACAGTGGTTAAATTACTTATTATTAATTTTTAATATTTTTTGTTGTAGAGATAATACAGATAGACATACAACGACCACTACAAATATCGATGATACTGTGGTATAATATATACATATATATATATATATATATATATATATATATATATATATATATGTTACTAAGAAAGAACTGCTCCTGTCTTTGTGCGCACTTCGTGACACAACTTTTTCATTAAAAAAATCAGATATAGTGATAGATTTTTTTTATAAATTTTTTATTATAAATGTTGATATGTATATATATTTTATAAGTTGTTTGCAGAAATTTATATTAATTTTGATATTCACTCCTGGATTCTAACCGATCATTTTGAAATTGTAACATCAGAGGCGAGAAAACACAGAAAATTCTTAAATGCCATTTCGAAACAAAAAGATATTTTCGATAAAAGAGCATTTCAGATGGCTTTAGCACACTCTTAAAATACTTTGAAAACTATCCTTTTTCCTTTATAATTAATCATCAGCTATAAAATGACTGTAATATGAGACCTAGTCTAGTCTTTGCACATGTACAGTCATTCTGTATGACAAAGTCTGATATCACAATTATTTTACGGTTATTGATTGAAAGTCAAAGAAAACGAGTAATTTCCGAAGTATTTTAAAAGTATGCTAAAGCGACCTGAAATAGTGTTTTGTCGAAATATCTTTTCGTTTCAAAATTGCATCTAAGAATTTTCAGTATGAACTTTTGCGCCTTTGACGTCACAATCTTATACGTGGCGAGAACCTGAGAACTTTAAAGTTTATACGCCAAAGAAAAGTACAAATTTGTAAGCAAATATGGTGTTTATATATTTTATATATATATATATATATATTTTATTAAGTTAGATCTTAATAGAATACTTATGTTTATTTCTCACATTTTGTTTTAAGTTTCAAACTAAATTGAATAACTTTATTTCAATTTCAATCTTTAACTTTTAAAATAGTTTGAATAAATTTTTATTTCCATTTTTGTTTGTTAACTTCTATAAAAAATTATAATTTTTTTTATTTCTTAGCCCGGATCCACAATAGGAAATTTAAGCTCTAAATCTTAAAAAATTTACAATCACAGGAGCATTCTCCTCATACTTGACTGCGATTAATCAATTTCTTAAAGCTTAGAGCTTTAATCATTTACTATGAATCCAGACTTATGTTAAAATATGCGTGCAATTTAACTTTAAATATACATACTAGCCTATGTAAATTGCTAAGTTGTTAAATTGTGATAAAAAAACTGACATTTTTGTAAGCTGTGATTTTGTAAGCTGTGAAAAATTATGATATTGTTTTAAAAGAATAGATTAAAAATGATTAAATACAATATGTAAAATAATTCGTTTTTTTATTTAATAATTTGTTTTTTTATTTCTATTTTATACTTAAACTAAATTTTAAAAGTGATATATAATGAAATATTTAATGCTGTCTCTTTTTATATTGATTAGAGAGAATGCTCTGTATAAATTCAAAATATGTTTTTACTGTTCAATATGTTATAACTAATATAAAATTATTTAATTCGTATGTTAAATAAAAGATATTAAAAGTATTTCTCTTTGCATTATTTGCAGCATCTTTTGTATTTACTGAAAAAAATATATATAATTTTAATTTACGTATGACTATTTTTAATGTGTAGATTAGAAAGAATGCTTTGTATACTCTTTCTAATTAATATTAAAAATTTAATAACATAAATTAATAAACTAATTTTACATAAATTAATAAACTAATTTTACTCAATAAATAGAAAAAATGCTGCAAATAAGTGTACAGAAAAATATTTAGATTATTATTTTTTATTTAATATTAACTAAATAATTTATTTTACATTATTATATAGTATTATAAAAATATATTGAACAGTAAAAACATGTGTTTTTAAATTTCTGACTCCGAGAGAGAGAATTATATGTTTTCTGTCTTTTTATATTATATATCTAAAAAGAAGAAAAAGCACTCTCACAATTTGATTTTTAAAATAGAATTATAATAAATCGAATACATTTGATTTCACTTTTAGAATTTTTCCTTTTAGACTTAGAAATGTTATATCCTATAGAAATGTTCTAACATATATCCAATAGAATTTCTCTAGTATATATTATCCTATTAAAATTTTCAAGATGTCCCTAATATATCCTACAGAATTCCTCAGGATGTCCCTAATATATCCTACAGAATTCCTCAGGATGTTCCTAACATATCCTATAGAAATTCTGAAGACGTCCTTAATCTATATCCTATAGACATTCTCAAAACATCCTGAGGCTATCCGACAGGATATCCTGTGGGTGTCTTAAGAACTAGTATTTGGCTATCATTGACTATTCCTCAGGACATCCTGAGTATATTCCGGGATAAAAATTGGATTTCCACAGGATATCCTTAATGTCCGTCCTGGATGTTCTTCGGATTTCCTGAGGACGTCATTGTGCTATTTGGGTAGATATATCTTTTGTGACCACGAGCCGGTTAAAAAGGTCCGGCATCTTTTCTTAAGGGTCTTAGCGCCAGTAGTTACTGCAGAAAACCGATAGATAGCGCTCTGTTAGTTATATGTGGCGCGGTTGTCTCTCCCCTTGTTCGCTACGCATTATTATTAGTCGATATACTTTTGTTCTGAACGCCTTTAGATAATAAAGAGTGAAAGTAAAATAGTGTACTGCAACATTCTGTTGCCAAATTCCCTTCTAGAATAAAGGGCACCTTCCCTCGCATTAAACTCAACAATAGGTTATGGGCCCAGAACCCGTTTACACCGCGAGAAAAGTGAAATTGGCATTGAATTCGTAGCCGTTACACGCGCCCGCCACGTGCCTGTTCGCTTGGGCCTGAAAAAGGCAGTCTTTTTTTTTATGAGTGCAATTCTCATTGTTTATGCGTACCTAAGAAAAGGAAAGGCGTGAACGTAAATGAAAAGTGCGCGCTAATTGTGTGACACGAGTATTAGGCTCATTTTCTTCTCGATTGTGGACAGTGTTCTAGAAGGCTCTTTTCGCGAACAAGATGTCAGACATTACGCACCTCCCCCCTATTACTAAGCTCAAAGGAAGAGAGAATTTTTCCACATGGAAGATCGCGATGGAAAATTGTCTGCAGCTGGATGGTCTATGGAAAACAGTACTTGGAACTGAATCGTCCGACGAGAAGGATGCGAGGGCGAAGGCAAAAATCGTTCTCAGCGTGGACGAGACGATCTACGTTCATGTGGCAAGCGCGCCTACCGCAAAAGATGCGTGGAATAATCTGAAAAAGGCGTTTGAAGATAGCGGGCTCACGAGGAAAGTCGGACTCCTGAGAAAAATTACAACAACTAGATTAGAAAATTGTGATTCGATGGAGTGATATGTCAATGAAATTATGTCGGCCGCACATCAACTCTCGTCGATTGGCTTTGAAATCAATCAAGAATGGCTTGGAACAGTATTATTGGCTGGTCTTTCTGACCGCTACCAACCGATGATCATGGCTCTGGAAAATTCTGGAATGGAAATTACAGGTGATTCGGTTAAGACAAAACTCCTCCAAGAATTCAGTTGCTCGGATAGGTCAAGATCGCAAGGTAATAGTGATTCGGCATATCATGTAAAGCGGCAGGCCGAACGCGCAAAATTAAAACAGAAACAGCGGAAAATGAAGTGCTGGTCATGTGGTAAGGCCGGACATCTTACAAACGAGTGCGACGAAAAGAAAAGAGAAGATAAAGAAAAGAGACGAACTGATCAGCCGAAAAAGAAGACTGAAAGCAATAGCAAGGTTGCATTCCTCGCAAGCGACATTGTGACCAAGGAAAGCGAGGCTTGGATCATCGACTCTGCGGCTTCAGCTCATATGTCGCCGAATAGAAGCATCTTTGATTCGTTCGTGGATCTCTGTGAATCGAAAGTGATTGTCGCGGACAAAAGCTGCAAGTTAAAGGTAGTGGCAAAGTAAATATACCGATATTCGTAAACAATGAAACACGCCTAATAGTAGCGGAAGACGTGCTTTATGTTCCTAATCTAAGCGTCAACTTATTGTCGGTTCGTAAGATCACCCAAAAAGGTTTTACTATAAAGTTTGACGAAAGAGTCTGTAAAATAACGAACGGTGACAATTTAGTCGCGACCGCGAAACCGGTAAACGATATATATAAACTTTCGCAACCATCAAACGTCACGTACGCATGTAAAATTGATACGAGTTCGAATAAGTGGCACAGAAGGTTAGGCCATCTGAATCGGTCGAGCATGAAACTCTTGCGTGATAAACATGCGCAAGGTTTAAATTTCGATGATCCTAGTGAACAGCCGTGTGAAGTATGCGTAAAAGGAAAGCAGGCACGACTACCATTTCACACTGATGTCAGGAAAGAGAGAAGAATGTTTAAACCCTTACAGTTGGTTCACATCGACATTTGTGGGCCAATGGAGACAACATCGATTGGTGGATCAAAATATTTTATCTTATTCATAGATGATTACTCCAGAAAATTGAGTATTTATTTCCTAAAATATAAAAATGAAGCACTTGATACATTCAAAATATACAAAGCGTACATGGGAAAACAAACTGGTCATCGTATTCTCGCGATTCGATCAGATAATGGACGCGAATTCATCAATGAAGATTTTCGGAAATTTCTTCAAAAAGAAGGAATCAAGCACCAATCAACAGTTCCATACTCACCTCAACAAAACGGATTAGCCGAGAGGTCCAATCGAACGGTGGTGGAGAAAGCTCGATGCCTATTAATCGATGCGAACCTATCAAAGGAATTCTGGGCTGAAGCTTGTTCCACAGCAGTCTATTTAATAAACCGTTCTCCAGCCAAGAGTTTGCAATATAAGACACCTCATGAGATGTGGTCAAAAGAAAAACCAGACCTGAGACACCTGAGGATCTTTGGCTGCAAAGCGTTGGCTCATATTCCAAAAGAGCTCCGTCAAAAGTGGGACGAAAAATCTAAAGATTGCTTGTTTCTAGGATATCTGGAACACTCAAAAGGTTATAGGATGTTCGACACAAAATCCAAAAGGATATTTAAAAGTAGGGATGTTGTTTTCCTTGAAGATCAGTCTGCGGACGTCGCGAGTGACGTTGTCATACATGGAATTGAGTCTCAAACCATCGCGGAGTCAGTGGGGGTTGAATCTAAAAGCTCAGATGAAAGTTTCAAAAGCGCTAATGAGGCAGAAGAATTGGATTGCGATGATGACGGATCGGAAAGTTCACCTGAAGAAGAAGACGATGATGTAGATGACTCACAGCTACGTAGAGAAGAGGAAACAGCAATTCGTCGTAGCAGTCGTATGCCAAAGCCTCGGAAGTTTCAAGATTATATCACATATAATACATCGTTGGAATCTGCACAAACCGAACCTATAAATGTTCAAGAAGCGTTGAAAGGTCCACATGAAAAGGAGTGGAAGCAAGCAATGAGAGACGAGTATGATGCACTCATGCAAAACCAAACATGGGAATTATGTAGTCCACCTGAAAATAGAAGAGTGTTAAAATCACGCTGGGTTTTCAAGATCAAACAAGGCCACAAGGATGGTTCGCCGAGGTACAGGGCAAGGATGGTAATAAAAGGATACGAACAAATTCCAGGTATTGATTACCATGAAACCTATAGCCCTGTTGTGAGATTTAATACTCTTAGATGTCTCTTTGCAGTGGCTGTCAAGTACGATTATGATATAGATCACTTGGACGTGGTGACGGCCTTTCTCAACGGCGATTTAGAGGAAGATATATGGAACAACCCGAAGAGTTCGTTAAACGAGGATCTGAAGGGAAAGTCTGCAAGCTAAAGAAAGCCATGTATGGACTTAAACAGGGAGCTCATGCATGGAATAGGAAATTGCATGATGTATTGACTGAGCTGGGATTTAAACGTTCGAAGATTGATCAAAGTCTTTATATACGAAGAGAAAACAATGGGAGCGTCGTATATCTGGCAGTATATGTGGATGATCTCTTGTTGTTTACGAATAATCAAGAACTAAAGCGGACAATCATAAACCAGCTGGAAGAAAAATTCAAAATGAGAAATCTCGGACCGGTTTCGATGATCTTAGGCATCAATATACACAGAAATCGGCAAACCAAAGAAATATTCCTAGATCAAACGGAATACATAGAAAATATTCTGCGTCGATTTAATCTGGAAAATTGCAATCTAGTGAGAACACCGTTGGACGTTAACCAAACCTTAATCAAAGATATGTCACCAAAAACTGCAGCGGAGAAGAAGGAAATGGAAGGCGTTCCTTACAGAGAAGCACTTGGCAGCCTCATGTACGCGTATCAAGGCACACGCCCTGACTTAGGCAGTGCAGTTACAATACTGAGTTCATTTTCTGAAAATCCTGGAAAGGCGCACTGGAATGCGCTCAAACGCACGTTGCGCTATTTAAAAGGGACCAAGGATTTACGATTGAAGTTTAACGACTCTGGATCCATGGAGCTAGTCGGATACTGTGATGCCAACTGGGCAGGTGATACTGACAGCCGTCGTTCCACCAGTGGATATGTGTTCCTGCTAGGAAATTGTGCAGTATCTTGGTGCTCAAAAAGACAGCAAACTGTATCGTTATCGACCACCGAGTCAGAATACATCGCGATTGCACTAGCAGTTCAAGAACTTTTATGGTTAAAAAGACTGATTAAAGATATAGATAACTCTTGTGTTCGCGAGCCAATTCGTTTGCATTCTGACAATCAAAGTGCAATAAAACTGGCGCATTCGGATAATTATCATGCGAGATCGAAACATATAGATACGAAATATAAGTTTATAAGAGAAAAAGTTGCTAATAATGTGATAAGAATCAATTACGTCCCTAGCAATGAAATGATAGCAGATGCGCTAACTAAAGCTGTAACGTCAGAGAAAAATAAGTTTTGTAACAAATATATTGGTTTGCTTTAACTAAAATTAGTCGTTCTTGCCTCGAGCTCAAGTGGGGAAATGTAGATATATCTTTTGTGACTTCGAGCCGGTTAAAAAGGTCCGGCATCTTTTCTTAAGGGTCTTAGCGCCAGTAGTTACTGCAGAAAACCGATAGATAGCGCTCTGTTAGTTATATGTGGCGCGGTTATCTCCCCTTGTTCGCTACGCATTATTATTAGTCGATATACTTTTGTTCTGAACGCCTTTAGATAATAAAGAGTGAAAGTAAAATAGTGTACTGCTACATTCTGTTGCCAAATTCCTTTCTAGAATAAAGGGCACCTTCCCTCGCATTAAACTCAACAATAGTATCTTTTAATTTATTATATATCAAAAGTATTTTAAAATAAATTATTAAATAATTTATAATACACACTAAACATCAAAATTTAAACTTGACCGAAATAATGGTATTGGATCACACGAAGATATGTTGTATATCCTACTACTATGTGAAAAATGAGTCCATATATTGTACCGAGTGCTTCTATAGATTATCATTCCTATTCTTAGAAGCTGGTTTTGTTCGAGAACATAGATGCACATATTATGAACATTTATCTAATATGTCTTGCAAAGAATGTAACAAATCTTTGAATCAAATATTGGCCTGCAACATGTGCCCTATTTGCACAAATTAAATAAATTGATAACATTGTAAGTAACTTACAATTTATAATACATCAAAAGTATCTTAAAATAAATTATTAAAATAATTTAAACTAATGAAATGCATATATTTTCTTCTGTTTTCAGAAACGGCTTCCCCAACATAGCCGACGGCCTATTTTATATATTATTATTTTTCTTTTATATTGCATACATTTTATTAAACACATTTAAATAAATTATATATATTTTTAATTGTAATAAAAAAAAATTGCAATTATTTATACGCCTTTCTCTTGCGCTCTCTCTCGCACTAATTATAAGTCTCGCTATCGTTCTCTCTCGTACGCGTTCTTTTCGCACTCTTATCGTTCTCTCTCTCACACGCGCGGCAAGGGTACAAAGCAGCCGAACATCAGCAATAAAAAATAAATAAATAAAAAATAAATAAATAAAGAAGAATGAAAGAAAAAAGAAAAAGAAGGTTCCAAGATCCAATCCTTCAAAGGAATATCGCTGTTTATATTGTTTTATTGTTTATACTTGTCATAAAACATCCAACACGTCCCCAAGCGTCCCCCGCGCCACCGAAATCCCGCGTGACGTCATCCCTGATAGGACCTGAGTTAGAACCCGCGTGACGTCATCCCCCCTCCATCCTGCGTGACGTCATTCCCCCGCGCCGCTGAGATCCCCTCGCCCCTCACCCCCCTGAGAGGACCTGAGTTAGAACTCTCCTAGTGCTAACTACTAATATTAATTTTTTTTATATTTTATTTTATTTTTATAATTATACAGAGTGATATAGTGATGGTCAGAATGATATGTGGGGACTAAATTTATATACAGGTAGAGCGGACCAACACTAAATTGAAAAATCCTCTACCATTTTGCAATTTTTGCAATAGTTAACGAATTAATTATTAAAAATCGTCACATTAGCCCAGTTTACTGTCAAATGTAAGCGCGCGGCAAGATGCGATCGCCCATCAATTGAGGTTGCTAGGCTTCTAATTTGTAATAAATATTACCACTTATAATAAACAACTTCTCGCGCTTAGCAAACTCGATCATTGGATCAGCCGCATCTTGCCGCGCGTTTGTATTTGATAATAGGCTGAACTAATACGGCGATTTTTTATAATTAATTTGTTAATTAACTGCGAAAATTGCAAAATGGTAGATGACTTTTCGACTTAGTTTGGTCCGTTCTACTTGCATACGAATTTAGTCCTCATCATTTTGAGATACCCTGTATATTGTACATCATTTTATGTAACATATTTTAATGTTTGATACTTATATCTTGCTTGTTAATTTATAGGTCGTCGAATAATAAACAAGATGTCATGATTTCAAATAAAAATGATGAAATGGAGATGATTACTTTTGCGACAGATGAGATGTTAGAATCAGTTCAACTTGAGGACTCCACTGTGTAAGCTTTTTACTTTTAATTTATAGTATAAAAAATACACACGTATTTATATTTACCTACACATTTTACTTTTTTAAATATAAATATTGTATCTCAGTAGTTAATAAATTCTAATACATTGTTTATATAAGAGTATGCGTGCGTACTATTAAGGTACAGAGGGCAGAGCCATTCGTTGCGCAATGAAAGAGTAGGAAAAAGAACGACGAGAGTTAAGCACAGTAAGGGCACAATACATTTAATGTAAGAAAAAGGCAATTCGAGTACAACAATACTTCGCCATGAGAAAAACGTGTGGTAGAGAACACAGAGAGTAAAGTTAACATAGATGATTGACTTTAGTATTAATTCTTTCGAGATCGACACAGAACGCAGCGCCGCTGCACGAGCGCGAGTCGGAACTTGGTCCGCTCGAATTCAAGCGAGTTCCAACACTCCCCCTCGATTCGCGCTCGGAAATCTACTTGCTGTGTGATAGATGCATTCCGGCCTTCTCGAGGCACTCCAAATGTTTTCTTTTTGGTAGTCCCTTGGTAAGCATGTCTGCCACCATATCTGTGGTAGAGACGTGCTTGATGTTTAGATTTTCGCTGCGAAGTGCGTCTCGAACATAGTGATACTTGATGTCGATATGCTTGCTTCGCTGGTGAAAGACGGGATTCTCCGCTAGTTTGATCGCGCCCAGATTGTCTCCGTAGATTGTGACGTTACTTAGGTCGTTAAACCCTAGTTCCTTCAGGAATCGCTGCAGGAATATGGCTTCTTTGGCACATTCGGCGAGTGCCATATACTCAGCTTCGCACGATGACAGCGCCACGGTTTTTTGTTTCTTCGCATCCCAGGTGATAGGACACCCACTCAGTACAAACAGGAATCCGGAATGTGAACGTCGGTCCACGTGACAATTTCCCCAATCCGAGTCTGTGTAACCGATAAGTGGATTTGAGTCTGGCCCGTAAACAAGTCCTGCGTTCATGGTCCCCTTTAGATATCTTAAAACTCTCTTGGCGGCCTTCCAGTGTGTCTCGTCGAAGCAATTGTTGAACTGGCCGAGATAGCTTGCTGAGAAAGCTATGTCTGGCCTAGTAGACGATGCGAGATACGTGAGACTCCCCACGAGTTCGCGGTAGGGCAAGGCTTGACCGTCTGGTGTAGGTTTATCTATTTCTTTTTTCAGCTTTACGTTCGAGTCGAAAGGTGTGCTGACTGGATTGCAGTCGCTCATTCCGAAACGCTTGAGCAGTTCGCAGATATAACCTTTTTGAGTTAGAGTAATCTTTTCTCCTTCGCGGTTGAATTCAATTCCGAGACACCGATTAACTTCTCCAAGGTTCTTTATCGTGAATTGTTGCGAAAGATAATAAGAGATCCGATCGTGCCTTGGCGTCGTTCTGTTCCCACATTCGCGCCCTGTTTTCTGAGGCCGCGTTATCGGCTATCACTTCGGGTTTCACGCTCGATCCGCTTACGTATTGCCATAAATCATTTTTCACAAGCAATGCTTCCATGAACATTTTCCACGTATCATAGTTTTCCTTGTTCAAGGACTCGAATCTAGCCACCTGAGCCATTTTTTTTGTATTGCGACACTTTTCACGATTGTTTATTCGACTCGTAATGGCGTCGCGTAGAGAAAAAAAAAGAACACGAACCGTCAATCACTATTTTACAGCGGTGACGCCTGGGCCCATAACCTATTAAGGTACGGAGGGCAGAGCCATTCGTTGCGCAATGAAAGAGTAGGAAAAAGAACGACGAGAGTTAAGCACAGTAAGGGCACAATACATTTAATGTAAGAAAAAGGCAATTCGAGTACAACAATACTTCGCCATGAGAAAAACGTGTGGTAGAGAACACAGAGAGTAAAGTTAACATAGATGATTGACTTTAGTATTAATTCCTTCGAGATCGACACAGAACGCAGCGCCGCTGCACGAGCGCGAGTCGGAACTTGGTCCGCTCGAATTCAAGCGAGTTCCAACACGTACATATACAGGGTGTCTTACAACCTCAATACAATATTTTATTAGTATGTTTTAGAGGTAAAATAGAATAAAAAATTCTAATATAAATATGTTGAGGTTGTAACAGTTTTTGAGTTATAAGCGATCAAAATTTGCCAATGATATATATGCACTGAACTACACATATACACATGTATCGATTTGTCATTTATTATTGATTTTATTTTTAAAATAAAATTAGCAAAAGGTCAATCACACTAATTTGAAAAAATCAATAACAGATGACAGATCGATAGACGTGTATGTTTAGTTATGGGCCTGAGCATGCGAGTTCTATGCTATATCATTCAAATTTTGATCATTTATAATTCAAAAACTATTGTAGTCTCAACATTTTTATATTAGAAATTTTTACTCAATTTTATTTCTAGAATACACTAATAAAATATTGTACCAAGGTTGTGAGATATCTTGTAAATATATGTATATACATATATTTAAATTTTTTAATATTTTGAAAAGTAAATAGATGATTTTAAAATCTTTTTTAGAGAGGTTATTGGTTTCATTGATGAGATTGATGGTCCGAAAATTGTTGGCAAAGCACAACATTATCGATTGCTAAAATTTATTTTGAACAATAATAGTTGTCATAGAATTCAAGTCGTGGTATGGAATACTGAAATTGAACGGATTCAGTTTCACATAAAACCAAATCGAGTAAATATATTTAAATATACTTTTTATTCTTATTTAATTTAATATACAATAATAATAATAATTATTATATATGTTACTTTCTAATCTAATATTACTTTATATACTTTACAGATTATTCATATTGATGGAGCGAAAGCTAAAAAGACGAAAGTACCAGAGTTTAATCAAGGAACTCTTCCTTACGAACTTATTATTCGTTCGAATACAATTATTAATAATTTGGGATCGTTTGACCTTAAAAAAATAATTCACGCAGTTCAACCTAAATTGATAGAACTATCAAATATTCCGGATCATTTGAATTCATGTGTTCGTAAGTAATTTTATTATTAATATTTTTTCTTTTGCGTCTAAATCTTCTTCATAATTGTTAATATATTATATATAATTTAATATTGTCATATATAGTGTTGGCAAAAAGTTGGGAAACGGTTAAAAATTTTGAAAAATATTGATTTATTGGAAAAATGTTTAACACCATGAAGTAGACTTAAAAAAAATCAATCAAATGATAGTATTCATTTGACCTTAGGATAATCTTGAAAAACACGATTCTCGTCAACATAAAAATCTTAAATGGAAATCCCTAATTTTTACATATTCTTGTAGCTTATCTCGAGAGCTTTCCAAAACACTGTAATAAAGTATTTTTCTTTTACGTACTTTTTGAGTTATAAGGCTTGAAATTTTTTGACATAAAATGTAAAATATTTAGTTTTTGGCAATCTTATCTTAATACTTTTATGCATGGAATAATGAGATCAATTAATTGGTGTGAAGAAAACACATAGTTAATTGAAAAAAAAATAAGTTGCAATAATTGAGTATCCTGACTTTTTACATTTTATATCAAAGAATTGAAAATTTTAAGCCTTATAACTCAAAAAGTATTCAAGAGAAAAATGTTTTATTATAGTGTTTTGGAAAGCTCTTGAGATAAGCTACAAGAATATGTAATAAAAATTAGGGATTTCTATTTAAGATTTTTATGTTGACGAGAATCATGTTTCTCAAGGTCATCCTAAGGTCAAATGAATTCCATCATCTAATAGATTTTTTTAAAGCCCCCTACTCCACGGTATTAAACATTTTTCCAATAAATAAATATTTTTAAAAATTTTTAACCATTTCTGAACTTTTTGCTAGCACTGTATATAGTATGTTCTAATATTTATATTGATATATATGTTATTATGTTTGGATGAAAAGGGCGTAGAATTCTTATCCTACGCTCCTGAAAAATGGGAGTAGGAAAGTAGGGATGAAACAGATTCGTCCTTGCCTTCCTGCATGAGACACGACACAGTTGAGTAGGGAACACCATCTAGTCAAGATATATACATTATTGGAGTAATTGCGGAAATAAAGGGAGATCATTAAGTTAAGCATATATTGGAGTAGTTTTCTGTAAGACCGTGCACCTATCTTCCATATTACTATTAAATACATAACAAATTGGCGACGAGGATGGGATCCTGGCAAACAAATAGTGATTTGCGCGGGAGATAAGCGATACGCCACGTGGCCAAAAGAAAAGAGAAATAATCCATTTTTTTTCTCTAATAAAAATATGGCAACAAGTGGTGTTACCACTCGAGCAGGCAGTGCATTAGAAGCGAGCACCAGAATTATGAGTTGCGCAAAGGTGCAAAATGTAATGCAAATTGAAAATTTCGACCCGACTACACAAACATGGAAACGATGGTTACAACGTCTAGAAGGTTCGTTCAAGGTCTTCAAAATAACGGCCGAAGAAGAGAAGGTAGCTTATTTGCTACATTATATTGGAGTAGAAGCGTTTGGAATTTTATGCGATCGTTTGGATCCGGACGATCCGTATGAGAAGACATTTGGAGAATTATGTAGAAAATTAGAAGAATTTTATGCGCCAGAACCGTTAGAAATTGCGGAAATATATACTTATTGCAAGCGTTTGCAAAAGGATGGTGAGTCAGCACAGGAGTATATGGCGGCCTTGCAGAAACTCTCTTTACATTGTAAATTTGGCAATTATTTTAAAACGGAGTTACGCAATCAATTCGTTTTTGAGTTAAAATACCCGCGGATTCAAGCTAGACTATTGGAAACAGTAGATCTGACAATGGAGTCAGCCCTTAATATTGCTTGCTCCATGGAAAAAGCAGATCAAGGGATTCATCAATTGAAAGAAGATCAAAAAGGGTCAGGGCCCTTAGTGCCTGTGGACTACATTGGAACAGGAGCCAAATCCAAAAAGAAGGGGAAAGAGAAGGATCGCCAGAGGCTGGTGCCGTCCATGAAACCGGAAGCGAAGAAACCTTTTTCGTCGAAAGGAAATTTTAGGCACATGAAAAATAGTCATGTCTGATAAAATTGTTTGTTTTAGATGCGGTAGAAATCATTTGGCGCCATCCTGTTCTCTTCCTCGGAGTACTAAATGTTTGGAATGTGGCGGATTTGGCCATTTGAAAATAGTTTGCAAAAAGAAAGAACAAACGAATTATGTCGAGGACATAGCCACAGTGGACAAGGTATCCGAACATTTAAAGTTTATGTCAAAATATACAGTTCCTCTCCTCGTAGAACAACGGAAGGTTTTGTTTGATGTAGATTGTGGAGCGGCGGTAACGTTAGTAGGCTATAATTGGATAAATTCAAATTTTCCTAATTTAGAAATTTTTAAAACTGATTTAAAATTACGATCCTATTGTAAAAAGAATTTTGCGCCTATAGGTTTTGTTAAAGTTAAGATAAAAGATGTAAATGCAATTAGAAATTTAAATTTGTATGTAGTTAAATATGATAGGCAACCGATTTTGGGCCGGGAATGGATAAATCAACTACAAATTTTGAGTAAAGTGAAAGAAAGTTTAGAGGAAATTTAAACATTAAATTTAATAGAACAGTCAGATAGTCGATTAAAGAATTTATTAGAGAAATATCCAAATTTAACAAGTGAAGAGTTTTCACCAATCAGGAAAATGAAAGTCCATTTAAATTTGAAACCGAGTGTACAACCAGTGTTCCTTAGAAGTAGACAAGTTCCATTTCAATTGCGAAATAAAGTAGAAAATGAACTTGATCGAATGGAACAAGCTGGAATTTTAAAACGAGTAGAAGCCTCTAGTTGGGCAACTCCTATTGTTCCGGTATTGAAAGGAGATGGAAGCATGAGAATTTGTGGTGACTTTAGTGTCACGGTAAATCCGTGTATTGTAGTTGATGAGCATCCATTACCGACCCATGATGAATTATTCGCCAAAATGGCGGGTTGTAAAATATTTTCCAAAATAGATTTGAAACAGGCTTACTTACAATTAGAATTATGCGAGGAAGATAAAGAGATTCTTACACTTAATACGCCTAAGGGCTTATATAAATGTAACCGGCTCATGTACGGGGTGGCATCAGCGCCTGCAATTTGGCAGAGAACTATTGAAAATATTTTAAAAGAGATTCCGGATATTACTGTGTTTTTGGATGATATTAAAATCGCAAGTATAAGTGAAGAAAAACATTTTGAAAGTTTAGAATTAGTTTTAAAACGTTCATCTGAATATAATATCCGTATAAACTTAGAGAAATGCTCATTTTTGAAAGATCAAATAGCATATTGTGGACATGTAATTGGCAAGTTTGGTATTAAGAAGAAAAAGGAAAAGATGGATGCGATAAATAAGTTACCGAGACGCTCGAATTTGTCGGAAGTTCGAGCTTTTGTAGGTTTAATAAATTATTATGGTCGATTTATAGAAAATTTAAGTGATATTATAAGACCGCTCAACGGATTATTAAAAAAGAACGTCCGTTTTAAGTGGACGCAGGAATGTGAAAAAGCTTTTAACGGTGCCAAGCAGGCTTTTTGTAGTGATAATATATTGGTATCATTTAATCCAAAACTGCCAATGGTTGTAGCTACAGATGCCAGTCCGTATGGAGTCGGCGCGGTTTTGTCACATAAATACCCGGATGGGTCGGAACGAGTAATACAATACGCTTCGCGTATTTTAAACGCAAAATAAATACACGCAAATAGATAAAGAAGCGTATGCTATTGTTTTCGGAATAAAAAAATTCCATAATTTTTTATACGGTACTCATTTTACGTTGCTTACGGATAATAAATCGATTACACAAATTTTGAATCCACGTAAGGGCTTACCGGCATATAGCGCAATGCGTATGCAGCATTACGCGGTTTTTCTTCAAGGTTTTGATTTTGATATCAAGTATAGGAAAACTGAAGATCATGGTAATGCTGATGCGTTTTCTCGATTACCGATTAAAGAGAAAAGTTTATCAAATTATGATGCATTGGATATTTATACTATGGAAACTGTAAATATGTTGCCAGTTAAAGCTAACGAAATTCGAATAGAAACGTCCAAGGATACTGATCTTGTGAAAATAAAAGAAGCCTTAGAAACTGGAAAAAGTTTGAAAAAGTTAGGGTTACAGGATCACAAATTTGCTTCGTATAATGGAATATTATTGCGAAAAGATAGAGTAGTGATCCCAAAAACTTTAAGAGATAGAATTCTTAAAGAACTACATTCTGGACATGTAGGAATTGTTAGAATGAAAGGTTTAGGGAGAAATTATATTTGGTGGCGTGGTATTGATAAAGATATCGAAAATACGGTACAAAATTGTAAAGAATGTAGTCGTCACATGAATAATCCTAAACCAGTGTCATGGCATCATTGGGAGCCTGCGGAAGAACCGTTCCAAAGAATTCATACAGATTTTGCGGGACCATTTGAAGATTACAATTTCTTAGTTTGCGTATATTCATTTACAAAATGGCCCGAAGTATATATAATGAAAAATATTACCGCGAAATGTACAATAGAAAAATGCCGGGAAATATTTTCAAGATTTGGTATACCGCGAATATTAGTAACGGATAATGGTAGAACGTTTATTTTGCAGGAGTTTCAAGACTTTATTGAAGCTAATGGAATTAGTCATAAACGAACGGCTCCATATCCTCCAGCGACTAATGGTTTAGTGGAAAGATTCGTGCAAACACTTAAGCAAGGTTTACGTAAGGTTAAATTAGCGAAAAATATGATAGAAGAAAATGTTCAAAAATTTCTTTTTCATTATCGCATCACTCCAATTCCAGAGTTAAAGAAATCGCCAGCTGAAATTATGTTTGGGCGAAAGTTGCGTAGTCGATTGGATTTGATTTTTCCTAAAGAATTAATAACAATGACAAATTTAAAATGCGATGATAAAACAAGGAATTTTCAAATTGGAGATAACATAGCCGCACGGGAATATTTAAATAAAAACAGTAAATGGCGTTTTGGCACGGTAGTTAAAAAGTTAGGAAAGCTTCACTATTTAATAAAATTAGAAAATGGAAAAATATGGAAGCGACATATAAATCAGTTACGCAGTGATAAGTCTAAGAGTACAGAAATTGTTAAAGCGAGAGAGGAATTGGATGTAGCGTGTAACGGAGATAATGCTGTTAATATTCCAACCGAGGAAGAGACGGAGGAGAACGTGCCGAAAGAGATATCTGCAGAGCAGGAAAAAGAATCTAAGCAAAATGTAAATGTACGTCTTCGACGCAGAAGATTGGAACCAGCTTATTTTAAAGATTATTTGGTTTCTTATTAGAGTAAGAATTTCTGTTAAAAAGGGGAAGAGCTGATATATATGTTATTATGTTTGGATGAAAAGGGCGTAGAATTCTTATCCTACGCTCCTGAAAAATGGGAGTAGGAAAGTAGGGATGAAACAGATTCGTCCTTGCCTTCCTGCATGAGACACGACACAGTTGAGTAGGGAACACCATCTAGTCAAGATATATACATTATTGGAGTAATTGCGGAAATAAAGGGAGATCATTAAGTTAAGCATATATTGGAGTAGTTTTCTGTAAGACCGTGCACCTATCTTCCATATCACTATTAAATACATAACATATATATATGTTTTCATCTATTACAGTTTCTTAAAATAAATACTTTTAATAAATACTTTAAATAAAATATTTTTCAGTTGTACGAGGATATATTAAAACAAGATTTAATACTTTATCAAATAGTTTCAAAACTATTGGAACTGAATCGATTACAGATGATAATTTCAAATTAGAGATTCAAATTGCTGAATATGAAGCAAATGATGGTTTCGAAAAAGGAGAAAATGTAGAAATAAAAGGATATGTGAAGAATTCAAGTAAATCATATTAAAAATTTTAATTTCGTAATAGAATATTGTATCGTTTTTGGATTTTTATGAATTATGTATTTATTTTACACACACAGATGATATCTTTTATCTTGATGTGGAAAAAGTTTGTGACATTAAATTGATAGGAAACCAAACGTTATCATTGGCACTGTTATTGCAAGGTACAAAACCTATTATAAAAAGATCTTCTCCAAAAGAAGATGAAACTTTTGATTCGCTAACTAACAAGATTATTCGTAAATAATTTAAAAAGTATTCGTCATGTTTTCAGTGAGTTTTTGTTTTTTATTTTTAGTTTATAAATAATTTTTAATTTATTAATGTTATGTGAACTTATGTTATTAACTCAACGGTTTTTGCGAAGCTATCGAATCTACTGGTAAGATTTTTAACTGTAATAAACTTGTATAATAACATATTTTGGTTTACTTGATGTTCTTTTGATGTCTATAACTAAACCCCTATAAATTATATTATTGTATATGTATATTGTATAATTTATTTATACAATGAATAAATTACATATTATATTATTATAAATAAACAAAAAATATTATAATTATATTATTATTTATTTATACAATAAATTATATATTATATTATTATAAATAAAAATATTATATAAAATATAATAACATTATTTATTTATATTTTTTATTTGTATTACTTATATTAATTCTCACAAGGGAACCTCGCGAACCCGAAAATTCTGATCTTAATGAAACTTTCCACATATGTAGAGGGGGTAAACAGATGAATTTAAAGAAATTTTCAGTTGGGGCCCAAAAACGATTCTAAGGGGTGAAACCCCCCTCATAGATAGAGCGGTTTATCGGTTTTTTCTATATATCTCGAAAATTACTGGAGATATCAAAAAATGTTTTATACAAAAGTTTTATGGCAAAAATGGCTCTATTCAATGACATTAATAAAATAAAAAAAAATTTTTTTTTCTTGAAAAATTTAAAAAAAAAATTTTTTTTCTAAAATTTTATTAATCTAGTTAAATAGAGGTGTTTTTATTTACTATAAAACTTTTGTATAAAACATTTTTTGATATCTTCAATAATTTTCGAGATATATAGAAAAAACCGATAAACCACTCTATCTATGAGGGGTGGTTTCACCCCTTAGAATCGTTTTTGGGCCCCAACTGAAAATTTCTAAATTCATCTGTTTACTCCCTCTACATATGTGGAAAGTTTCATTAAGATCAGAATTTTCGGGTTCGCGAGGTTCCCTTGTCAGTTCCGATCACTTCACTTTTGACTTTTTTTGCATAATCCAAGTCCTCGTTTGTTGTGTGTAATTATTCGATAAATTATATGTATATGAAACGCTAAAAGAAAAGATAATGTATTTACATTAATTCATCGTTCATATAAGATTCAAGTAAAACATTTATTATTTGCTTATCAATATTTAAGTTTTCTCTTTCTTTAGAAATAATAGTGAAATCTCGAATGTATAAAATTTATTGAGTTATGCGGTAAGCTTCACGAAATGATTGTGTTTTGTTATGTGATATGACAGTTTGTGTTATGTTGTGCGAGATTAAAAATAGTGTTGCGCTTTAAAACTTCTGCAAATTTATACAAAAGTAAGTGTGTAGAATATTAAATTAAAATTAAATTTTTTTTATTGTTAAATTAAAATTAATTTTTATTTCTATTGTTAACTAATAAAAAAATACAAATTAACTTTTATATATTACAACTTATATGTACAACTTTTTTCATTAAATATACATTAAATAATTAAATACGTGTAAAAAATTAAATATTAATTAAGAATGTAACATACAATTTCTATTATAAAATTTTTAATTATAATATTAAATTCCTTCACATACAGGCAAGAAGCACAATTGCAAAAAAGAAAAAAAGTATATCATGTATACCAGTGCTGGGATTTACTTGCAACTTTCGGCCAGATTTCTTACAAGGGGAGTGCACGACGTGCCCCTCACCGATTCAAACGAGGATTTTTTTATGTGTAGTACCTAATTAGAAACAAGTTCTATTAAAGCGAGAGAATGCGCTTCTCAAGCATTCGTCTGAAAAAAAATGTTGAAGATTTGCCAGCATTTCTTAAGACGTTGCGATGAAGCATTATCGAAGCCAGTGTGGCGATATGGGCCGGGTTTTTCACGCATGCGCGGCCAGTACGCTGTCAGTAAAGTATCTAATCCCTGAAAAAAGGATATCATTAATCGTCCGCACAAATTTTTTTTTTTTAATTTTTGAGAATCGGTAAAAAGTTATATACAGGGTGACCCATTTTAACTTAGGCAGCCAAATAACTCGAAAACTAAGCCCAGCAAACAAAAATGTTTCAGACAAAAGTTGTATGGTTTCGAGGGGGCCATAAGATGGTACCATTGGTTTGACCTTGAAGAGTCATTTGAAGGTCACGTGAAAGTCACTTCAATTTTTTTAAATGGAACACCCTATATATTTTTGCACATTCTTGTAGCTTATCTCGAGAGCTTTCCAAAACACTATAATTAACTACCTTTTCGTTAAGTACTTTTTGAGTTATGAGGCTTGAAATAATTTCTTAATTTTACATAAACCGTAAAATATTTTGTAAAATATTCATTTTTCGATTATCTTACCTTAATACTTTTACGTACAAGATTTTATGTATAATGAGAGGAATCAATTGGTGTAAAAAAAACACATAGTTATTTTGAAGAAAAAATATATGTAATTTGCAATTAACAATTCCATATTTTTTAAAAGTATTAAGGTAGATAATCTTAAAAAATATTTTAAAGATATTTTACGGTTTACTATGTTAGTTACCTTCAAATGACTCTTCAAGGTCAAACCAATGGTACCATGTTATGGCCCCCTCGAAACCATACAACTTTTGTCTGAAACATTTTTGTTTGCTGGGCTTAGTTTTCGAGTTATTTGGCTGCCTAAGTTAAAATGGGTCACCCTGTATATGTACAATATATAAAATTTTATATATATATATATATATATGTGTGTGTGTGTATATATATATATATATATATATATATATATATATCGATGCAACTTCTCAAAAATTAAAAAAAATTGTCTACACACACACACACACACACACGTACACGCATATATAAAAATTAATAATAATTAGCTCATTATTGTAGAATGAAATAAAGAAAAGCTGAAAAGAGGAAAAGGGCTGAAATAACTTTAAAAATACAACACTTTTAATGTAACTCAAAATAAAATGTTTTATTTGGCAGAAAAAAATTAAAGAATACCAACATTTGTTGCAAGGGTAAGGAAAACTGCCAAAAACCTTACCAGTATTCATAAACAAAAAATTGTTACTGTACTAGACTAGAACATCGGATAATAAATCTTAATAAACTATATTTTATAATAAACTATATCTTATAGTAAACTAAAAATAAAACAACGTTTTCAAATAATTTATTTATAACATATAAAACTTTAAATATAAATATAACTAAAAATCAAATTAATGCTATTTAAATTATATAAATTATAATTATCTAAATAAAATAAATAATAATTGTAGAAATAAAAATAAAATAATAATTATATATTTAGAAATAAAATTATAAAAATAAAATTGCACAAAACTTTGGCTTTTACAGGTACACAAGTTTATGACTCTGAAAAAAGAATAATAATTAAACTCTGAAAAGAAACAAATTTATAAAAACACATAATTAACATGCATTAAGAGAATATTGGCTAGATGTGTGACTCTACAAAATAAAATAGTTAAATAATAAAACTAATGAAATAATAAAGTAGCAAAATAAAATAATATTTAAAAGTTAAAAAAAAAATGATTAAGAGCCATCAGATGTGCATTGTTCTCCATATAAATTTTTCGCGTTATGCAGTTCCAAATGCCTGGCGTCTACTTCAAAGTTTACACAATTAATGTTTTGTGATTGAAAATGAGACCGAATAACACAAATCGCGGAAACAGTATCATTACACAATCGGTTTCTTTTTTTATTTTTTATATCTGTTACTATTGAAAAAATTCGTTCGGCCTCGGCATTCGAATGGGGAAAAGAAAGAACTATTTCAATTAAAGATTCTAAATTTGGAAACATCTTTTCCCCAGAAATATCTTTAAATTCTACTATTTTTTTCCACATTAGATCTATTTTTAAAGAAGCTAACTCTGTTTTCTGCTCATCATCAAAACATGATGGCAAAATTCTCCATTCAAAAGCTAACTTTGTTACATCAATATGTCCTAATCGCATAGCAATGTAGGTTAAATCTTTAATTTTAAGTCTATTTTCTTCATAAAGAGCAATCTTTGGTTCTAGAAAAGTTAATTGTTCAAATAATTTATCTTTATATGGTAAACGCTTCAGCATTTCTCGAACTGCTGTGATATAAAAATCTAAACATTTTAATTTAATTTGTTGCGCACATTCCAAAGATAATGTTTCTAATAATATATTACATTCGGGTCCAAGATATATATTTTCAATATCTTTAATATTATTTTGATCATCTATATTTAAAGTAGAAATATCTTTAAGAGCATTGAAATTCATGAAATTTTGAGCTAACGTGAATTAATTTCTGGCTAGTTGAATATAATTTATGAATTAAAACATCACGCGACTGAAATAAAGCATTAAAATTATTAAAAAAATTTAATGAATATTTTAAGAATAATAAATATGCTTTAATTGAATCATCATTTAATAATGCTAAAATGGTTACCGCAGATTTCGTTTTATCCTCTACTGTCGCTAAAATAAAATAATTTTTTAGAACTTCCCAGTTGTCGAGAAGTCGTACAACGCAATTTTGTAACACAAGCCATCTAGTATTGGATAGTTTTAAAATTTTATTTGCCTCTATATTGAAAAAATCTTGAAATTCTTTTAAAATTGCACTTCTTTTTGCACTGCCCGAAATATAAGTGGCAACTCCTCTAATTAAATTTTCACAAGATGACGGCAATTTTTCACACGCTTTACTGGCTACAATCGCGGAAGAATGGCAAATGCAATTTAATGTTATTAATTCTGGTATTTCTAATTTTAAATGAGATATAAAAGAGTTATTGCATCCTATCATCACTGATGCATTATCACATGCTATTCCAACAATATTTTTAATAGGAATTTTTTTTCTTTTAAAAGATTTTTAAAACTCAAAAATTTTCTTCGCGCTGCAATCTGTCGCATCTAAAGATAATAATTCTAATAACTGTGTTACAACATTTTTATTTAAAGGGGACACATATCGAACAAGAACACACATTACTTTAGTATCTGAAATATCTGTGCTTTCATCAATTAAAATGGAAAATTTACAACTTCGTAAGTTTTGAACAATATTTTCAATTTCGCGTTTTGCAATAATTTTTGTGATAATATTTGCGCACTTATGTCGAGCAAGTGAAACATCTTGTGCAATTTCAGAATCTATGTAAATATCTTTTAATAACGGAATTAAATGATTCACTGTACGAAAAGCAACGTTATGCTCTGCAAAAAAAGAAGCTAATTTTATTTCTGCGCGTTTGACTTTATCCTTATGCGTTAATGTGCTTGTATTATCAGTTGCGTTATGTTTCTCAGAATTAATTTTTTTAGAATTTTCCAAATGTTTCAGTGTTTCGGAATGTTTAATTAAATCCGTTTTGCAGCATCTGATGGTCTTATTACATAAAGTACAAATTGCTTTATTTTCTACAGGATGAGGAGCCAACCATCCTTTAAAAATATCTTCATCTAGCCACGCTACTTGAAATTTTCTAATTCTCTGTTTCTTAATTGCTCCTTTTCCTACATTATCCATTTTAATATTATTATATTAATAAATATATAATAAATAATATTATTAATAATCAACAGACTTACCTAACCCTTACTGCTCGCTGTCATTAAGCCCGCCAAGACTTTTGCGCCCACTCGGTAACTCACGATACGCCGTTGTTTCGGCCGCGCATGCGCGAAAAACCCGGCCCATATCGCCACACTGATCGAAGCGCCCCGGTGGCTCGGTTAGTAGCGTTCTTCTTTTGTAACCGCGAGATCCCTGGATCGAATCTCGCCGTGTGTAACCATTTTTTTTTCTTTTATTTTTGTGTAATTTATTTTTTTTTGTTCCTAGGAATATTTTATAACATTAATAAATAAATATTACAGTTTTTTTAATGATTGACATTTAATTTTTAACATTTTGTTCCATATATTAAAAGAAAATTCGAATGCTTTCTGTCAAAAATATAATATAAGAAAATGTTTAATATTATACGAGAAATATATTACTACTAATAAAATAAATAAGTAAATAACAATTATCAATAATAACGCGGATATTTTGGTAATATTTTTAATTATTTTATTTTACAATTAATAAAGATATTTTAAATTTTCTAGCTCTAGAAATAAGAATATTTCTTAAAAAGATTAAAAAATATATGCTATACAAATTTGTTTGATTTATTTTCGTTCTTTATATATTTCGACCTTTATATATTATTTACAATTAATGCTAATATGCTAACAAAAAAAAATAATTATTGTAAATTTACTTATTTATTTTATTAGTAGTAATATATTTCTCGTATAATATTAAACATTCCCTTATATTATATTTTTGACAGAAAGCATTCGAATTTTCTTTTAATATATGGAACAAAATGTTAAAAATTAAATGTCAATCATTAAAAAAACTGTAATATTTATTTATTAATGTTATAAAATATTCCTAGGAACAAAAAAATAAATTACACAAAAATAAAAGAAAAAAACAGTTACACACGGCGAGATTCGATCCAGGAATCTCGCGGTTACAAAAGAAGAACGCTACCAACCGAGCCACCGGGGCGCTTCGATAATGCTTCACCGCAACGTCTTAAGAAATGCTGGCAAATCTTCAACATTTTTTTTCAGACGAATGCTTGAGAAGCGCATTCTCTCGCTTTAACAAAACTTGTTTCTAATTAGGTACTACACATAAAAAAATCCTCGTTTGAATCGGTGAGGGGCACGTCGTGCACTCCCCTTGTTAGTTTACGCCTACTGTTCCCCTCCTACCGCTCGCGCCTTAGCGACCGCGCCGCCGGTCGCTCGTAACTAATGAGCGCTTAGGAACGTGCGCGTCACAAATGTAATGTGGCAATCTATCTAAGTTCTCTTTATTGTTTATTAATAATAAAAATAATTGTTCTATTATTAATTACGTATATGTTCTGTAACAATTTAAAATATTTGTGTTTTAAACGTAATTAATAATAGAATAATTATTTTTATTATTAGTAAACAATAAAGAGAACTTTTAGATAGATTGCCACATTATATTTGTGACGCGCACGTTCCTGAGCGCTCCTTAGTTACGAGCGACTGGCGGCGCGGTCGCTAAGGCGCGAGCGGTAGAGGAACAGTAGGCGTAAGCTAAGAAATCTGGCCAAAAGTTGCAAGTAAATCCCAGCACTGATGTATACCGTATCCGTTCTAATCTGACACACGCCAGTATCAAAAAAGTATATAACGCCTCGATCGATCTCGGTCGATTACAACTATCAAAAATTTTTACCTTCGGTGAGAGCAACCACATCTCGTTTTATCATACACACGAGTATAAAGTTGACGCGACTAGGCTCGACTCAGCTCGACTCATCTTTGCAGCGCGAAGCAAGTATACTAATACAGATGCTCGGCTCAGTAGTAAACACGAAAAATAAAAAAAAAGTTAAATCTTTATCATTATCTTAAGTCCCCCTTGAAACCATATAATTTTTATTTGAAACATTTTTCGTATCTTTTATGTTTTTCAAGATATTTGCTTGCGGAAATTAAAATGGGACACTGCAATGTATACAGGGTGAGTCATTTTAAGTTACCCACCCCAATAACTTTTTTATTTTTGATCGTACAAAAAAATGTTTCAAATAAAAGTTGTTTGACTTAAAGGGGGACAATGATGGCAAAAATTTGACCTTGGATAGTCATTTGAGAGTCACATAAAGGTCACCTTCAATTTCTTAATCATATACCCCCATTTTTTATTGCATATTCTTGTAACTTATCTCGAGAGCTTTCCAAAACACTATAAGAAAATATTTTTCTCTTAAATATTTTTTAAGTTATAAAGTTTGAAGTTAATAATTTTTTGACATAAAATATAAAATATCTTGTAAAATATTCAGTTTTTAGTAATCTTACCTTATACTTTTATGCTTGGAATAATGAGACCAATCAATTGGTATAAAGAAAACACAGTTACTTTTTTAAGAAAAATTACGTAGTATGTTTCAAATTACATACTTTTTTTAAGCAACTATGTGTTTTCTTTGCATCAATTGATTAGTCCCATTATTCCATGCATAAAAGTATTAAAGTAACATTACTGAAAACTAAATATTTTACAAGATATTTTACAATTTTATGTCAAAAAATTGTTAACTTCAAACTTTATAACTTAAAAAATATTTAAGAAAAAAATACTTTCTTATAGTATTTTTGAAAGCTCTTGAGATAAGCTACAAGAATGTGCATTAAAAAATATGCATTTCCATTTAAGAAATTGAAGGAGACTTTGTAATCTTTAAACGACTGTCTAAAGTCAAACCAATAATATTATCTTATGTTCCTCTCGAAGTTAAAAAACTTGTATGAAACATTTTTTCGTATCTTTCATACTTTCTAAAATATTTAAATGGATAAATTAAAATAAGTTTTATAAATATTTAAATGGATAAATTAAAATAAGTTTTATAAAACCTTGTATATGTATATAGGATGTTTCATTTATCTCTTACACCTCAAATAATTTTTTTATTTTTGATTGTATAACAAAATGTTTCAAATAAAAGTTGTTTGACTTGAAGGGGAACAGAAGATGTTGCTACTGATATTATTTTAAAAGACCAATGTTAATTATGTTTATTTAAATAAAATTACTATATTTTTTTATATAAATTGATTCTATTTAACATTCTGTATAAAAAGTTATAAGGGTAAAATGGCTAAAAAATGAATAATTTACGAGATATTTTATATTTTAATTTGACATAATTTTACGTAAATTATGAAATATCTCGTAAAATATTCATTTTCCGATCTTACCTTTTAATACTTTTATGCACAAAATAACGAGAGGAATCGATTGGTGCAAAGAAAATACACATAGTTGTTTTAAAAAAATATAATTTATACATAACCATCAACTACATATTTTTTTTAATAACTATAGATGTTTTTTTTACATCAATCGATTTCTTTCATTATTTTGTGTATAAAAGTATTAAGGTGAAATAATAGGAAAATGAATATTTTACGAGATATTGCATAATTTACGTAAAATTATGTCTAAAGTATAAAATATCTCGTAAACTATTCACTTTTTGGCCATTCTACTCCTATAACTTTTATACAGAGTATTGCTTAGAATTGTTTTATATTAAAAAAATATAGTAGTCCCATTTAAAAAAACATAAATAACCTTTAAATCATTTTGAAAAAAAGCCTTTTAAAAAAATGTCAGTAGTGACGTCTTTTATCCCCTTTCAAATCAAATAATTTTTATTTAAAATATTTTGTTGTACAATTAAAAATAAAATAGTTATTTGAAGTGTAAGAGTTAAATAAAATATCCTATATATATGTATATATATGTATATGTATATTTGTATACAAAGGAAATTCCAAAAGTCTGAAAACAGTCGAATATTTCATAAAATATATACATGTTAGAAAAAATCTTTCAGACATAACTTGTAGGGCTTTAAATGGCACATTATATAGTAATATTAATGTAACCTTGAATAGCACCATCAAGATCACGAAAAAATTACTTTGAATTTTTTAAATGGAAATCTCTACTTTTATTTGTATATTCTTGTAGCTTATCTCGAGAGCTTTTTCTAAAAAACTATAATAAAATATTTTTCTCTTAAGTATTTTTTGAGTTATAAGATTTGAAGTTTATTGATATAAGTCAGTATATCGGTCAGTTTATTGATATAAGGCAGTATTTTGATATAAAATATAAAATATTTAGTTTTTGATAATCTTATCTTACAAGGGGAGTGCACGACGTGCCCCTCACCGATTCAAACGAGGATTTTTTTATGTGTAGTACCTAATTAGAAACAAGTTCTGTTAAAGCGAGAGAACGCGCTTCTCAAGCATTCGTCTGAAAAAATATGTTGAAGATTTGCCAGCATTTCTTAAGACATTGCGATGAAGCATTATCGAAGCGCCCCAGTGGCTCGGTTGGTCGCGTTCTTCTTTTGTAACCGCGAGATCCCTGGATCGAATCTCGCCGTGTGTAACTATTTTTTTTTCTTTTATTTTTGTGTAATTTAATTTTTTTGTTCCTAGGAATATTTTATAACATTAATAAATAAATTATTTATTATTATTATTATTATTATTATTATTATTATTTATTATTTATTATTTATTTTTTTAAATATAAATCAAGTTTGCTTTCCCATAGACGTTTTGAAAACGTCTTGTACATGCAAAAATGCTGCATTTATTAGATGTGCAAGATGTGCCATAAATTTATGTTTTTATTGTTTTTATGATCAATTCCATCCGGCATCTTGTAAAGGCACTACTGATTCCGCTAATTAATATAACAATTTTGTAATATGTAACGTTTGTTGAAAGATTAAAAAATGTATGCTATACAAATTTGTTTGATTTATTTTCGTTCTTTATATATTTCGATCTTTATATATTATTTACAATTAATGCTAATATGCTAACAAAAAAAAATAATTATTGTAAATTTACTTATTTATTTTATTAGTAGTAATATATTTCTCGTATAATATTAAACATTTCCTTATATTATATTTTTGACAGAAAGCATTCGAATTTTCTTTTAATATATGGAACAAAATGTTAAAACTTAAATGTCAATCATTAAAAAAAACTGTAATATTTATTTATTAATGTTATAAAATATTCCTAGGAACAAAAAAAAATAAATTACACAAAAATAAAAGAAAAAGAAATAGTTACACACGGCGAGATTCGATCCAGGGATCTCGCGGTTACAAAGGAAGAACGCTACCAATCGATCCATCGGGGCGCTTCGATAATGCTTCATCGCAACGTCTTAAGAAATGCTGGCAAATCTTCAACATTTTTTTTCAGACGAATGCTTGAGAAGCGCGTTCTCTCGCTTTAACAGAACTTGTTTCTAATTAGGTACTACACATAAAAAAATCCTCGTTTGAATCGGTGAGGGGCACGTCGTGCACTCCCTTGTTAATACTTTTATGCACAGAATAACGAAACCAATCAAATGATGTAAAGAAAACATAATTGCTTTAAAAAAAAATTATGTAATTTGCAACATATTTTTTTTTAAATCAATTATGTGTTTTCTTCACAGCAATTGATTGATGTTATTATTTTGTACATAAAAGTATTAAGGTAAGATTACCAAAAAGTAAATATTTTATATTTTATGTCAACTGTAAACTTCAAGTACTATAACTCAAAAAGTACTTACTTAAGATAAAAATATACTACTCAAAAAAATTAGGGGAGCACTTTAAAAATTGCAAAATTTGATGATTTTCAAGAAGTCATATCTCTGCTTAGGGAGGTCGTAGGACAATGTTCCTAGGCGCATTTTAATGGGTGAAGCCTCTACTTTAAAGAGGGTAAGTTCGCATTATTTGTCTCATCGAACTATGTTTCGTGTGAGCTCCAAAATCAGATTGTGAAAAAATTCTGAAAATTTCATGACTGTAATCGTCCACGGATAAAGCAAGGATGGAACTAAAAATGCCACTACATTAGCTTTAAAGTGGGAAGCTTTCCCTTTTAAATGCCGTCAAGAACATTGTTCTATCATACTTAGGAGCCGAGTTATAACGCGAATGTCAGCGGTATTGCTCAAAATTATGCAAAACGCAAGATTACTTGAAAACGCGATAACTCAGCTCCTAGGTATGATAGAACAATGTTCTTAGCGGCATTTTAAAGGGAAAGCTTCCCACTTTAAAGCTAATGTGGTGATATTTTTGGTTTCATCCCTGCTACAAAAAATTACGACTACAAAGTCATGAAATTTTCAGAATTTTTTCACGATCGCTTACGCCCTTATTCCAGCTCTCTTAAACCGGAAGTAGTTCTCGTATGTAAGAGAACTATTTTCGGTTTAAGAGAACTGGAATAAGGGCGAAATGAATTATTTTTATTTCTTACGCCTACTTTTATTTCTTACACCAAGCTTACTCTACTTATTAGAGACGACGCTAGAAAGATAGTTGATATTGTTGAATATAGATCCAGAAATGTGTTATTTTCGAGTTATCGCCATTCTTACGTTGAAATTTGAAATTGCTTTGTTTTCGAATTTTTTTATCAAAATTGAAATAAAAGATAGTTTTTATGTTTTATAACATATAATTACTTTAATTATGTTATGAAATTCATTAAAACCATCTCTTGTTTTAATTTTGACAAAATAAGATTGAAATATTTTTTAATACATTATGTTCAATACTCATAATGGAGATTATAAATTTTCAATGAAATTTATCTAATATCTATATATTTAAACATATAAATATTTACTTTTTGCAGTTTAAAGGGAAAGAAAAGAAAGAGAGAGAGAGAGAGAGAGAGAAGAACAAAAAGAAAAAAAGTGAAAAAAAAAAGTAAAAAAAAGAAAAAAGTAGACAAAAAAAAGGTTTGTATATATTTTTGAATTTATTTTAGTACATCCAATTCTCCTTTTACATGACATATTTTTTTTAAGTAATTCTTTTTACACGATTTTTTTAAATAATTAGATTTTTTAAATTATTTTTATAATTTTTTATGTATATATACAAATCTTATAATAACGTAAAAGTAGAAAAAAAATTAAATTATTTACATAATTATTAATATTTAATATTTTCTTTCTCAGAGAACCAACGGAATAAGTTAAAAGTGGAAAATAAGCTAAACATAATATTGAATTGAATTTTATTTTTATTTATTTAATTATTTAATTAAAATTGGCTCTAACGAATTAAAATTAATTTTGATTTAATTTGAAATTGACCTTAACTTGAATTGAAATTGGCTTTGACTTGAATTAAAATTGGATTTGACTTGGATTGAAATTGGCTTTGATTTGATTTAAAATTGGCTTTGACTTGATTTGAAATTGGCTTTGACTTGATTTGAAATGGCTTTGACTTGATTTGAAATTGGATTCGATTTGATTTAAAATTGGCTTTGGCTTGATTTGAAATTGGCTTTAGCTTGATTTGAAATTGGTTTTGACTTGTTTGAAATTGGCTTTGACTTGATGTGAAATTGGCTTTGACTTGATTTGAAATTGGCTTTGATTTAATTTGAAATTGGCTTTAATTTGGATTATTGAATTGAAATTGATCTTGGCTTAAATTGTTGAAATAAATTTAAAATTAATTTTTATAAAATTATTGTATTCAATTATTTTTGATTTTTAAGTTAACGTCAAGTTAAAATATAATTAAACTAATTTGATAATAATTACATAAACGAAATTAATATTAAATTAAGTTATTATTAAATTAAATTATTATATTAGTGTATATTTATATTGTGATATTAAATTGAAATTTTAATTATTTTAATTATACTATTATTATTTAATTATTTGATTATTTCATTATCTTATTATTTATTACTTAAAAGTTGAATTTTATGTACAAAAATTAAATAAAAGATTTATTATCATTTTTATTTGAAATTTATATATATTTTATTATTTTTTTATTATTTTTTTTTTTTTTTTTTTTAAATAATTTTTGTAAAAAAATAAAAAAAAGATTTATTATCATTTTTATTTGAAATTTATAACATTTTATTATATTATTAATTTTAATTGATATTATCTAAATAATAATTATGCCTCGAAGAAAGATAGTTCGAATGTTGAAGAAGAAGAGGAATATCAACGTAACAAACGAGAAAGAAAGGCAAAATGTCAAGCTGAAAGACGAGAAGCAAAGCGAAAAACGCTTATGAAAAATTCTCAATCTTTGTCAAATGATGAAATTTGCTCAAATATAACACAAACTTCTGTAAATTTTTCAAAAAGTATAGTAATAGATTCTCAAACTTCTACTTTACTTACAGAAGTAATATATTCAGCAAATGAAACAGTTACTACTGCGTCACAAGCAATTAATACATCAATCATTACAAATGTTCCTATGATAAAAAATAATAATGAAGTTAGTATAATAAATAATAACATAAAGTTATTTAACATTAACGATGATATTAATATAATTAGAAATGTTCATAACTTAAATATAGAAACTCCATTAAATAGCAATACTATTTGTTCAATACCTAACACATCAAATAGATTAATAAACTTAGATGATAATAGGATTGAAAATTATATTAATTTACAGGAAATACCATCACAAAATGATATAATAAATGATAATAATAAAAGTAAACAAATAAGATGGTACGAAAAAAATCGAGCTTTAAAAAAAGGATATACGGATATTAATCTTCACATTATTCAAAGAAAATATTGTAGAACATTATATAGGAGAAATGAATTTATATTGCTAACATTGTGGTGCGAAACATTTTAATTCTGAAAAAGTAGTTAATAAAGAAAGCTCATTTAACGATTGTTGTAGCCATGGGACTATTGAATTAAATCCTTTACCTCAACCTCCGTATGGACTTTATAAATTATTTACTGGAAATCATCCAAAATCAAATCATTTTTATAATCGTATTCGTGGTTACAATAATACATTTTCATTCCCATCGTTTAATATGCAAATATAGCAGATTTTAGTGCGCAAAGATGTGGACCTTATTGTTTTAAAATTAAAGGACAAATCTATTATCAAATTAATACCACATTATATCCGGCACCTAACGAAACACCAAGTTATGGACAACTCTTTATTGTGGATAGTAATGAAGCAACAGAGTGTCGATCAAAATTCGAATCTTGATCAAGAAATTTTATATTCAATAGATAATATAATGCGTACAAATAACATTTTTGCACAATCTTATCGAATGATGCACGAAGAAATTCAAATGCAACAGCAAACATCTGATAACAATATACGTGAATTACAATTAGGATTTTTAATTAAAAAAGGTATCAATCGTGGCCGATACAATGTACATAAGATACATGAAGTTGCAGCAGTTTTTTCTACTACAGCAGATGGTGAAATTCCTGAAACCTATGTAACAATTTATAATAAAAATACTAAAACATTAAAACAAGTCAGTACGATGGATCCAAATGTAGAACCATGGATTTATCCATTATATTACTCATACGGTAATCAAGGTTGGCATGATAATTTACAACATAAGAATAGTAATAAACGAGTAAGTAGAGCTGCATACGTAAAATATCGAATAGCTGTACGTGATAATTTTAATATTTTCATTATGGGAAGAGACGATTATTTCAACAATGGCTGGTAGATAGTTATATAAAAATTGAAAAAGACCGAATTAATTATTGTAAACAGAATCAAAAACAATTGCGAGCTGAGACATATCAAGGATTAATTGATTATTTAGCAAACACCGCCAATAATAACGATGCTCACATTGGAAAAATGATTATACTTCCATCGACATTTGTGGGTTCACCGCGTAATATGTTGCAACATTATCAAGATGCGATGGTTATTGTTTGGAAAACCAGATATCTTTGTTACTATGACTTGTAATCCAAATTGGCGCGAAATTAAAGAAAATTTACATCCAAATCAACAACCTGCAGATAGGCCAGATATATGTGCTCGAGTATTTAATATAAAAAAAAATTATTTAATCGATGTTATCGTTAGACAAAAACTTTTTGGTGAAGTTTCAGCATACGTTTATGTAATAGAATTTCAAAAACGTGGATTACCACATATACATTTATTGATTACATTAAAACAGAATTGTAAAATATCAAATTCTGAAATAGTTGATAAATTTATTTCTGCAGAAATTCCTGATCCTAATGAAAATGAGTTTATAATACATAATGTTGTAATGAAACATATGATTCATGGGCCATGTGGAAATTGGTGTTTGATAAATGATAAATGTTCAAAACATTTTCCAAAACTATTTCGACCTGAAACAACTATGGATAAAGATGATTATCCACAATATCGTCGAAGAAATAATGGATTACTGTACGAAAGATCTAGACGATATGTTGTTGAATCAATACGTTGTTCCATTTAATCCAACGCTCTTACTTTTATTTAATAGTCATATTAATGTTGAAATTGTATCGAGTATACAATCTGAGAAAAATTTATATAAATATATTTATAAAGGTCATGATGCTGCGTCTGTATTTATTGGAGGAAATATAGATAAAACAATAAACCATGATAAAATCCAAGATTTTATCGAAGCTCGATATGTCGGACCCGTGGAAGCATGTTGGCGTATCTTAAGCAAACCTTTGCAAGAAAAAAATCACGCTATACAGGGTGTCCTAGACCACCCGTACACCCCTTTTCTTTCAAAAACTAAGCATTTTAGAGAAAAACGTTTTCAACAAAAATTGTTTGGTTTCGAGGGGGCCATAAGGTGGTACCATTGGTTTGACCTTGAAGAGTCATTTGAAGGTCACGTGAAGGTCACTTCAATTTTTTTAAATGGCAGCCCCTATTTTTTATTACATATTCTTGTAGCTGACCTCGAGAGCTTTCCAAAACACTATAATTAAGTTAGTTTTCATTAAGTACTTTCCGAGTTATGAGGCTTGAAATCATTTCTTAATTTTACATAAACCGTAAAATATCTTGTAAAATATTCATTTTTCGATTATCTTACCTTAATACTTTTATGTACAAAATAATGAGAGGAATCAATTGGTGTAAAGAAAACACATAGTTGTTTTTAAGAAAAAATATGTAATTTGCCATTAACAATTCCATATTTTTTCTTAAAAACAACTATGTGTTTTCTTTACACCAATTGATTCCTCTCATTATTTTGTATATAAAAGTATTAAGGTAAGATAATCGAAAAACGAATATTTTACAAGATATTTTACGGTTTATATAAAATTAAGAAATGATTTCAAGCCTCATAACTCGGAAAGTACTTAATGAAAACTAACTTAATTATAGTGTTTTGGAAAGCTCTCGAGGTCAGCTACAAGAATATGTAATAAAAAATAGGGGGTGCCATTTAAAAAAATTGAGGTGACCTTCACGTGACCTTCAAATGACTCTTCAAGGTCAAACCAATGGTACCACCTTATGGCCCCCTCGAAACCAAACAATTTTTGTTGAAAACGTTTTTTTCTAAAATGCTTAGTTTTTGAAAGAAAAGGGGTGTACGGGTGGTCTAGGACACCCTGTATTTCGTTTACCGGTTCATTTACCAAATGAACATAATGTTATAATCGATGATAATATTAATAATGATGCGATAAGATTTGCTGTAGAACGAGTAACAATGTTATTGGATTATTTTCAGTTAAATGCTCGAGATGAGGAAGCAAAACAATATTTATACAGTGATATTCCATCTCATTATGTATTTAAAAAAATTACAATTAACGGCAGAACTATTAATCGCTGGGAGAAACGTCAAAGATATTTTAATTGTATTGGTCGTATGTATTCCGTTAGCCCATCTCAAATAGAATTGTTTCATTTACGTATACTTTTACTACATGTTAAAGGAGCTACAAGTTTTCAAGAATTAAGAACAGTTATATAACGAGATACATCAAACTTTTACTGCTGCATGCTTAGCATTAGGACTCATAGAAGATGATGAAGAATGGTATCGCGCAATGAATGAAGCAAAAGTTTGGATGATGCCAAGACGACTTCGTAATTTATTCGTACAAATTTTGATTCATTGTCAACCAGTTCATCCGAAAAAGTTATGGGATGAGTTTAAAAAAGATATGTCGGAAGATTATACAAGACAATTTGGACCTATAATAGGAATAAAGAAAGTTTATAATTATATTATTAATTTACTTCAAAAAGAAGGATCAAATATTGCTAATTTTCTTGAAATTGAACAAGAAATAGAAGAACAAGAAATAAACGACGAAGAACAAATTGAAGAAGATACATCGATAGGTATGCGACAATATAAACAATTAAATACAGAACAAAAAGAAATTGTTGATACTATTTTAATAGCAACAAGTAACAATAGTAATAACTGTTTTTATATTGATGGTCCAGGTCGATCTGGTAAAACTTTCATTTATACAACCTTGTATTATCTACTTAAAAGTAGAGGAAAAATAATTAATACGATGGCATTTACCGGTATTGCTGCAACATTACTTCCAAATGAGAAAACAATACACAAAGTTTTTAGATTACCTGTATCTTTTTTCGCTGATTCTACATCAAACATTAAAGTTCAATCTAAAGAGGCTGAAAATTTAAAACTTGTAGATATTTTTATTATAGACGAAGCTCCTATGGCACCACGCTATGTATTAGAAATAATGGATCGAACATTACGTGATATAATGCAAAATGATTTATATTTTGGTGGTAAAATCGTTCTTCTTGGTGGAGATTTTAGACAATTATTACCTGTAAAAGAAAGAGCTACGCGTTGTGAAATTATAAATTTATCGATAAAATGTAGTATTCTATGGAAGCAATTTAAAATATTTTCATTGACACAAAATATGAGAACTTTACCACAGGAAAAAGAATTTGCACAATTTTTACTAAATTTAGGTAATGGTTCTTTAAATGATCATTCAGATAATATTCATATTCCAGAAAAATGTATAGCAAACGCAAATTTGGATATGGTTAAAGACATGTACGGAGACATTATAAAACATAAACAATATAAAACTATGGCTAATTACGTTATATTATCTGCAAGGAATGTCGATGTTAATGAAATAAATGAAAAAGTAATAAATTTGTTGGATGAAATGACAGAAAGAGTTTATACAAATATAGATACTCTTGACATGACTGGAGATAATCAGGATATATATGAAACAATTCCGATAGAATATCTCATCTCTTTAAATCCAACATGTCTTCCACCTTATCAATTACGCTTAAGAAAATATACTATTGTCATGCTTATTAGAAATCTTAGTATCAGCGAAGGTTTATGCAATGGTACCAGATTATTGATTTTAGATTTAAATAATAACTTATTACGCTGTGAAATTTTAACAGGTAATAAGATTGGAGAAATAGTTTTTCTTAATCGTATCACTTTATATTGCGAAAATGTATATCCATTTACTTTTAAAAGAAGACAATTTCCAGTAAAATTGGCATTTGCTATGACAATAAATAAATCACAAGGACAAACTTTCGAAAAAATTGCAATAGATCTTCGAAAAAATATTTTCAATCATGGACAACTGTATGTCGCATTTTCAAGAGTTCGTTCTTGGGATTCGTTGAAAGTTTATTTAAAGGATGATAATTTGTCCAAAAAAATAAAAAATTATATTTATAAAGAAATATTTGATTAATAAAACATAACAAACGAAAAAGTGATATATAATTGTTATATGTTATAATATGTTATAATAATGTCAAAGATAACAAAGTAAATAAAAATTAAAAGAATTTTTGTTTGAAATATTTGTGTGTAATTTAATTAAAAAATAATAATTATCGTTTTATAAGATTTTAATTGCATTTAGAATAAAAATTATAAAATAAAAAACAAATAAAAAATTTTTATATTAATTTTAATTTTTTTAAATTAACGAATGACTTATATTTTAATTGAATTTTAAAATTAATAAAATTTATTTAAAATTAATTTATGAATTCATTTAATTCATAATAATTAAAATAAATCATCATTAATTACTTATTAATCATTTGATTATATTTAATTTTTTATATTATTTAAGTAATGACTAAATATGGCGCGCGCGTTAGCGCGCGCTGTGTCCTCTATAAAAAAAGTCATGTAGACGTGAGAAGTTTGCATTTCGAGTCGATATGTATCGCCTGTATTGTTGCCTTTTTACCGTGTATGTGATTGGCGGTCGATGATGTCGTGACAGAGAGAGAGAGAGAGAGAGAAAGAAGTGTGAAAGTAATCGCGGAAAGTTCGATGACAGTTTAAGGGGATCCTAAAACGACGACCGAACTCCGACGGGATAGCGCCTTCATCTAAGCGTAATTAAAATTGTCGGTATTATCGACAATTTTAATTTCGCCATTACCGACAATAGTATATATACATAAACCATATATGTATATTACAAAGAATAATTTTTAATCGTGTTTAACATGTTAAAATCAGATAACATCTTTCTGCTTCTTTATCGCACGCATATCGAAGCATGTAGATAACAGAAAGATATAGATGTGTCTGGCATGTCATATGTATAATTTAAACACAATTTCATGATTATTCATGACTATATATATATATATATATATATATATATATATATTATATTGATTATGTATCTTCTCATGTATCTTACAAGAGCAATAACACATTTGACCATTTGTGTACATATGTATATATAAATATATACATTTCTATATGTTATATTCTATATATTCTATATTTCTATATATTTTTTACAATATAAAATATAAAAATTTATTATTCTGTTACGAGTAAGACCATGTATTGTAAATGTTTGTAAATTTCTATTACAATTATATAAATAATTATACATATATATAATGAAAGAAACATTTACATGAAAAAAAATTTAATTTCATAAAATGTATTTTTGTTAATTCCATTATACTGATTATGTGTTAAAAAAACAATCTGTACTGCATAGATTGTAACTTATATAAAGTTACATTATATATATATATACATATATATATATATATATAATAAAAGTAGGTATTATCACATATGTAACTTTTTATAAAATACAATCTATGCAGCACAGCTTGTTTTTTTCACATATAATCGAATTAGAAAAAATATTATATGAAATTACATATTTTAATCATGTGTACATATTTGGTTTGTTACATGTGTGTACAAATGTTTATATTTATAATAAAAATTTACAAATATTTACAACATATTATCTCGATTGGGACAGAATACATTTGTAAAAAATATGGAAATATAGAATATATAAAATATAATAAAAATGCAAAAATATAGAAAAATATAGAATGGGCCCCTCCATCGCCCATTCCCGTGAAAACGCTACCAAAATATTTTATGTATTTAATTCGTCTCTCCGACAGTAATTTATAAGCGAAATTGAGGCGCGTTTTTTATTTGTCTCACTCTTACGAGTCAGAATATAGATCTTTTTGTTAAATTATAACATTTCATTTTGAAAAAGGCAACAGTTTATTGCTTTTTATAATTTTATAAAAATATTTATATTTTTTTAATAACCAGCACACGAATAGATTGCCTTTGGATTACATTTTTTTAATAACCAGCACACGAATAGATCTCCTCTGGATTACATTTCTTTAATAACCAGCACACGAATAGATCGCCTCTGGATTACATTTTTCTAAAATAACCAGCATACAAGTAGTTCGCCTCTGGATATTTTGTTTAATAACCAGCACACGAATAGATCGTCTCTGGATATTTTTTTTCATAACCAGCACATGAATAGATCGTCTCTGGATATTTTTTTTAATAACCAGCTCATGAATAGATCGCCTCTGAATTACATTTCTTTAATAACCAGCACACGAATAGATCGCCTCTGGATTACATTTCTTTAATAACCAGCACACGAATAAAGCGCCTTTGGGTTACATTTTTCTAAAATAACCAGCACACAAGTAGTTCGCCTATGGATATTTTGTTTAATAACCAGCACACGAATAGATCGCCTCTGGATATTTTTTTTAATAACCAGCTCACGAATAGATCGCCTCTGGGATAAACTATTTTTTTTCATAATCAGAGCGCACATGCAAACCGTTTCTGACAAGAAATATTTTCTGAAACAACCAGCTCACGAATAGATCGCTTCTGGGATAAACTATTGTTTTCATAATCAGAGCGCACATGCAAACCGCTTCTGACAAGAAATATTTTCTGAAACAACCAGCTCACGAACAGATCGCCCCTGGGATAAACTATTTTTTTTATAATCAGAGCGCACATGCAAACCGCTTCTGACAAGAAATATTTTCTGAAACAACCAGCTCACGAATAGATCGCCTCTGGGATAAACTATTTTTTTCATAATTAGAGCGCACATGCAAATCGCTTCTGACAAGAAATATTTTCTGAAACAACCAGCTCACGAATAGATCGCCTCTGGGATAAACTATTTTTTTCATAATCAGAGCGCACATGCAAACCGCTTCTGACAAGAAATATTTTCTGAAACAACCAGCTCACGAATAAATCGCCTCTGGGATAAACTATTTTTTTCATAATCAGAGCGCACATGCAAACCGCTTCTGACAAGAAATATTTTCTGAAACAACCAGCTCACGAATAGATCGCCTCTGGGATAAACTATTTTTTTTATAATCAGAGCGCACATGCAAACCGCTTCTGACAAGAAATATTTTCTGAAACAACCAGCTCACGAATAGATCGCCTGTGGGATAAACTATTTTTTTCATAATTAGAGCGCACATGCAAATCGCTTCTGACAAGAAATATTTTCTGAAACAACCAGCTAACGAATAGATCGCCTCTGGGATAAACTATTTTTTTCATAATCAGAGCGCACATGCAAACCGCTTTTGACAAGAAATATTTTCTGAAACAACCAGCTCACGAATAGATCGCCTCTGGGATAAACTATTTTTTTCATAATCAGAGCGCACATGCAAACCGCTTCTGACAAGAAATATTTTCTGAAACAACCAGCTCACGAATAGATCGCCTCTGGGATAAACTATTTTTTTTATAATCAGAGCGCACATGCAAACCGCTTCTGACAAGAAATATTTTCTGAAACAACCAGCTCACGAATAGATCGCCTCTGGGATAAACTATTTTTTTTATAATCAGAGCGCACATGCAAACCGCTTCTGACAAGAAATATTTTCTGAAACAACCAGCTAACGAATAGATCGCCTCTGGGATAAACTATTTTTTTCATAATCAGAGCGCACATGCAAACCGCTTCTGACAAGAAATATTTTCTGAAACAACCAGCTCACGAATAGATCGCCTCTGGGATAAATTATTTTTTTCATAATCAGAGCGTGTTGTTTTCATAATCTGTGCATGTTGTACACGCACCGGCAGGAATGGTGTCCCGCTATCCTTGTGTTGACGCTCACTGACGTCACACTCACACAAGCGAAGCGCGCATGTACGCGAGCCGGGCAGCGAGAGAGAAAGTGGGGGTAGAGTAGTGGGGGGCATTCCGATGTTGCGTCCTTCGCGCACGGCACAAGAGCGAGAGAGAAAGCACTATAAGACGTGATACCAGTTAGAGGTGTCCGATAGCCGTCTCTCTCGCTCAGCGCTCGAACGAGAGAGTGCGAGCGAGACAGCTATATACCGCGCGGGACACCGCGCTGTCTCTATACGCGTCTCCCGCGCTTTAATATCGATATATTTTTCATTTCTTTCTTTAACGGAGTTAAAATGCGGTTGATCCGCGTGCACCAAAGACCGGCGTATTCATTCTATTAAATTAAATAATAATTAGTTTATATAAAGAGAGAAAATTTAATAAGCAATAAATTCTTATAACTAATTGTTATAATAATTAATGTAATAAATCTCATAACAATTAATTTTGTAATAATTAATATCTTTAATATATTTAATCTCTTTAATTCTTAATATTTAATATTTATTTCTATTTTTAATGTTTTCTTTATCGTGCGTAGAGTCTTAAGTGACTTCATATTTCGCGCGCTTTTTATTTATTCCGCGCACTTTTCATTTGTTGCTACTTTCATTTTCTACTTTTTTCTTCTTAAATTATTTATCGTAGTGCCATAGCATTGAGCGGACGTTAGTGCAAAATCGCGATATAACGATGCCTAAGAACTTGTGTCCTGAAGTACGAGGTCGTATTGTCGGACAGTGGCAGGCGGGAAAAACAGTAGCAGAAATTGCTGCTGCTATTCCCTGTTCTGGAAAAACTGTTCGACGATGGATAGAACGATTTATTGAGGGCGGTGATCATGCTTTGCATGATCATCGTCTCAATAATCGTGGTCATCGTAAAACAAGGGCTTAAGAAGACGAGCGTATCGTTGCCGCAGTTGTTGAGCAGCCCTTCGGCACTGTGCAGGAGGCTCTCAACGCGGCAAACGTACAGATATCCGAGAGGACCGCCCGGCGACGTCTTAACGAAGCTGGGTATCACTGTCATCGTCCAGCCCACAAAATTATGCTGACTTCCGATAATCGGGAGCAGCGCATCGCGTTCGCTTTGGAAAACCTGGCGACGAGACGTGAGGAATGGGAGGCAACGATCTGGACCGATGAAAAGGTTTTTGTATCGTCTGCCGATCATCAACCTCACGTATGGCGACTAAGAGATCAACGGTTGCATCCAAATCATGTTGTGCCTTCACGAAGAAGTGGAAGGATTTCCTGCGCAATGTGGGGTTGGATATCTGGTACTGCAATCGGTGAACTGGTGGAAATTCCCACCCGCATGAACTCTGCGGAGTATATTCGCATACTGGAAGATGTTCTTCTTCTATCAGTACGCGCAATCTACCCCGTAGAGGACATGCCAGTGATCCGATTAGTACAAGATAATTCCGCAGTCCATACTTCTCGTGAGACACAAACATGGTTTCGGAATCATCCGGAGATACAATTGGTTAATTGGCCTGCTCGTTCGCCAGATCTAAATTTAATCGAAAATGTCTGGGCACAAATGGTTCAACGATGGGAACCAAGAAGGGAGAGGACGATAGCAGCGTTAGTTAATCATGCGAAAGAAATCTGGGAAGAACTTCGATTCCGACCAGATTTCCTCGCTAACTTGATTGATTCGATACCTAATCGACTCAATCAAGTAATAGACCGGTCCGGATACTGGACGGATTATTGATATGTATGCTTCCGCAGCTTGACCCACGATCGGCCCTTTTCCGGGCCAATAAAACTTTTACACCGCGAGAAGCGCCTATAGGCGTTTCACTCGCTCGAATAGTCGAGTAGACAGTGCGAGTGAGAGCTATGGCGCATAAACGGCAATGTCCGGTTAGCATAATTGTCTTACTCGCACTCTTTATTCGAATATCGAGTGAGTGAGGCGACTGTAGGATAAAAAGAAAGAATTTATTATCATAAGACCTATTAGAATTATTAGAATTAAGAATTAAAAATATTAAAGATATTAAAGAAATATTAAAGATATTAAAGATATATTAAAGAGATTAAAGATATTAAAGATATTAATTATTACAAAATTAATTGTTATGAGATTTATTACATTAATTATTATAACAATTAGTTATAAGAATTTATTGCTTATTAAATTTTCTCTCTTTATATAAACTAATTATTATTTAATTTAATAGAATGAATACGCCGGTCTTTGGTGCACGCGGATCAACCGCATTTTAACTCCGTTAAAGAAAGAAATGAAAAATATATCGATATTAAAGCGCGCGAGACGCGTATAGAGACAGCGCGGTGTCCCGCGCGGTATATAGCTGTCTCGCTCGCACTCTCTCGTTCGAGCGCCGAGCGAGAGAGACGGCTATCGGACACCTCTAACTGGTATCACGTCTTATAGTGCTTTCTCTCTCGCTCTTGTGCCGTGCGCGAAGGACGCAACATCGGAATGCCCCCCACTACTCTACCCACACTTTCTCTCTCGCTGCCCGGCTCGCGTACATGCGCGCTTCGCTTGCGTGAGTGTGACGTCAGTGAGCGTCAACACAAGCATAGCGGGACACCATTCCTGCCGGTGTGTGTACATAACCCTAATTATGACAACAAAGTTCTACCTTTTAAACCATCTCTTTTTGTTGTAGAAAGTCGGCGAGCATACAAAGGTAAACATTTAGCGCTATACGTCACTACCATTGTATAAAAATAAGTAAATATACAAAAAATAATAAATATATGTAGCTTTCGTAACTTTCGATTGAAAACGTCACTAGTCACGATCGACTCTTTTTCCGTGCTGCCTTGTTCTTACGCGTAAGTACGGCGCGACAACGAGTCGAGTACTGTCGGCGAAGTAAATATATCAGAGCATGATTGCGCGTTATACTATAGAAAATACAATTTTTTATTTTTTATTTTTTCGATTTGAAAATAATTGCAATAGATTAATGAGATTTTTTAAATTAAAATGACACCAAACACGACATAAATCGAATCATTTTTAATTAAATATATTTTTATTAAAATTTAATAATTAATTTGATTAAAAGTAATCCGATTTATGCCGTGTTTGGTATCATTTTAATTGTAAAAATCTCATTAATCCATTGCAATTATTTTCAAATCGAAAAAATGTTAAATAAAAATTTTACAAAAATTATAAAAGGTATAAGACTCGAAATATAAAATTAAACAAAACGGTTATATTGGCAATACGAGTCGAGTGTCGATGTTATAACACATTTATTTATAATACAATCAAATAAATAATAATAATATTAAACAAATAAAGAGAGGATAGCGAACGTTTCGACCCTATTTTTGGGTCATCTTCAGCGCGAAAGTATATAATAAAAGATAATATAATAAATAACAAAGTATTTTATAACGGAGTCTGTTACGAAGGGTGCTGTCTAAAGCGATAATGAATGTCTCGGTATCTCATTATCTTGACGATGCCTACGTAAAAACAGAGGATAAAAATTAAATAAGTTAAATAAATAATATAACTAATATGGGTAAAGAAAGAAGAAGTACTAAGAATTAAACATGAAAATTACAAGATTGAAATTATTTTAATGTCAATTTATTAAAAATGATCTAAATAAATATAAACTGAACACGTGGTCAAAGAAATAAAATTAAACAGATTAGAAGGATAAAAAGTTAAAACTACGGAAACAAGACTTACTTCCAGGCATCGAAGATAATGACGCGCCGAGGAGACGAATAGAGACAACTTAACATCTTCGAAGACAATGATCGACTCGTCTTTAACGGATAAATGTGACTTATATATAAACGGTAAAGCGAGTCAAGCAATGTACAAATGTGCACACACGCGCAAAGTCGCAGACCTATTTGTTATGATAGAAACTGTGTTAAATTTTTGGCAAGTTGTTGACAATGTTTAAATAAATTTCTGGTAAACGTTCAGTATCCGTTTGCAAATTGAGACCATTTTTTTGCCTTTTGATATATAGCATTTCCGAGATCAATCTTTTACTCAAATATGGTTCCCGGTCCAAAACTTGAACGCCATCCCAATCAAAAGTATGATCAAAACCAACCCTGTGATTCGTGATGACAGATTGAGAATTAGTGTTATGTCTAATGTGACTGCGATGTTCGTTGATTCTGGTATGCAGTTGTCTGCAAGTTTGTCCGACGTAGGACGCATCGCAATCCATGCAGTTCAATTTGTATATTACATTCAAAGAATTGGAGGTAGGGAGAGGATCCTTATGAGCCCTGATGAAGTTTTTCATTTTATTAATACTATAATATGAGAGTCGAACATCTAAATCCTTGACGATATGTTTAAAGCGCCCGGAAATTTCAGGCACATATGGTATCGTGAAATAAGTAATGTTATCATTTGTGTTTATGACCTGAGTATTATTCGCTAAGGAATTGGATTGGAGAAGGTGTTTCTTAAGGCGGTCAACACATGTGTGGAAAATAAAATTTAAAGGGTATCCATTGCTTAAGAGGATGTTGATAGCCAATTTAATATTCTTATAATTTTATATTATTTAGGTTTCCAAAATTCCCAGACGTAGAAGAAAAACTACAAAAATAATGTATGGAATTTAACTTTTGGAGAAAGGCATTACGCCTAGATCGTAAGGAGGCAAATTTCTTTATGAGTCTATCTCGTTGATTGTAAAAAAAGGAATTCAATGGTCCCATTTGTTTTGAAAAGAAAGAACTTCTACGTCTGGGAATTTTGGAAACCTAAATAATATGAAGTTCTCCTTTGAGCCTCCAGAGCCGGTCCTTCATTCTGATGACGTTATTAAGATCAAAGTTGATTCTGGGTCGTTTATTAACAACCACTATTCCTTATGTGACATTAACAAAAAATGGTTTGTTAATTTATCGTCCATTACCATCCCGAAGAATATACAATCCTTGTTACAGCTGGGCGAGAATTTCAGTCTTCCTACACATAACAGTGACATGCTAACAATGGAGTTCATCAAGAGTTTTGAAAATAACATAAGAAAGCTCCCTGCGGTCAGTCAATCAGCTATTCGGAATCGATCGTTAAACTATCAACAAATTACCATCTTACTCAGTTAACAGAGATGAATTTGATGAGACTCTGAATAGACTTACATTGGCTACGAAAAAGTTTCTTAATAGCAACAAAAACCTAATTTTGACTCGTGCAGACAAAGGTAATGTCACAGTTGCTTTAGACAAAGACAAATATGTTAGAGAAGTCGAGAATCTTTTGATGGACACTGACACGTACATGGTGGTTGGAAGAAGCCCTGTCAAGAAGTTAACAAACAGTTTACGTGAAATTTTAACGAGATGGAGGAAGTCGAATTTCATCTCAGCTTCCACTTATAAGGCACTTTATTACAGTGATGGTATTTTACCAAGAGCTTACGGTTTACCCAAAATCCACAAACCGAATTGTCCATTTAGAGTAATTGTTTCATCCATAAACAGTCCTTTGTATTTTTTAGCCACATATTTGCATAAGATCATGATTAAGAGTTTTCCGGTTTCTCACTGTCATGTCTCCAACAGTTGTGATGTGGTTAAAAAACTGTCTAATACATATCTCGACAACAATTTCAGATTAGTTTCGCTGGATGTAATTTCTCTCTTTACCAACGTGCCAACAGATATGATTATTGACAGCGTTTCTTCCAGATGGAATAATATCTCGCCAAATTGTAACATACCATGCAATGAATTCCTTTTAGCAGTTAAGTTTGTATTGGATTCATCCTTTTTCACCTTTAACAATATCACTTACAAGCAATCCTTTGGCACGCCGATGGGCTCCCCCTTGTCTCCTATTGTAGCTGACATAGTGTTGCAGGATTTGGAAAACAAAGCGCTTCTTTCCTTAAAATTTACTCCCCCCTTTTATTTAAGGTATGTAGATGATGTTCTGTTAGCCGTTCCTCCTTCCCTTTTTAAAGACACTCTTGACACTTTCAATTCTTTCCATCCTCGTCTACAATTTACAATGGAAATTGCTGAAGACAATAAAATTAACTTTTTAGATGTGACTTTAATTTCCGACAATAATTTTATAATTTTTTACTGGTACCGTAAAGATACCTTTTCCGGTAGATACCTACACTTCTTATCTCAACATCCTCTTTGCCAAAAAAGAGGTACAGTAATTGGTTTAATAGACAAAGTTTTCCGCTTGTCCCACCCTGTTTTCCATTATAAGAATATTAAATTGGCTATCAACATCCTCTTAAGCAATGGATATCCTTTAAATTTTATTTTCCACACATGTGTTGACCGCCTTAAGAAACACCTTCTCCAATCCAATTCCTTAGCGAATAATACTCAGGTCATAAACACAAATGATAACATTACTTATTTCACGATACCATATGTGCCTGAAATTTCCGGGCGCTTTAAACATATCGTCAAGGATTTAGATGTTCGACTCTCATATTATAGTATTAATAAAATGAAAAACTTCATCAGGGCTCATAAGGATCCTCTCCCTACCTCCAATTCTTTGAATGTAATATACAAATTGAACTGCATGGATTGCGATGCGTCCTACGTCGGACAAACTTGCAGACAACTGCATACCAGAATCAACGAATATCGCAGTCACATTAGACATAACACTAATTCTCAATCCGTCATCACGAATCACAGGGTTGGTTTTGATCATACTTTTGATTGGGATGGCGTTCAAGTTTTGGACCGGGAACCATATTTGAGTAAAAGATTGATCTCGGAAATGCTATATATCAAAAGGCAGAAAAATGGTCTCAATTTGCAAACGGATACTGAACGTTTACCAGAAATTTATTTAAACATTGTCAACAACTTGCCAAAAATTTAACACAGTTTCTATCATAACAAATAGGTCTGCGACTTTGCGCGTGTGTGCACATTTGTACATTGCTTGACTCGCTTTACCGTTTATATATAAGTCACATTTATCCGTTAAAGACGAGTCGATCTTTGTCTTCGAAGATGTTAAGTTGTCTCTATTCGTCTCCTCGGCGCGTCATTATCTTCGATGCCTGGAAGTAAGTCTTGTTTCCGTAGTTTTAACTTTTTATCCTTCTAATCTGTTTAATTTTATTTCTTTGACCACGTGTTCAGTTTATATTTATTTAGATCATTTTTAATAAATTACATTAAAATAATTTCAATCTTGTAATTTTCAAGTTTAATTCTTAGTACTTCTTCTTTCTTTACCCATATTAGTTATATTATTTATTTAACTTATTTAATTTTTATCCTTTGTTTTTACGTAGGCATCGTCAAGATAATAAGATACCGAGACATTTATTATCGCTTTAGACAGCACCCTTCGTAACAGACTCCGATATAAAATACTTTGTTATTTATTATATTATCTTTTATTATATACTTTCGCGCTGAAGATGACCCAAAAATAGGGTCGAAACGTTCGCTATCCTCTCTTTATTTGTTTAATATTATTATTATTTATTTGATTGTATTATAAATAAATGTGTTATAACATCGACACTCGACTCGTATTGCCAATATAACCGTTTTATAAAAATTTTAATTTGTACGATATTTAAATCTATAACAGTCGTTATAGATAAAGAAAGGTCTCCGATTTGAAGCGAGAACGAGAACGAGTAAAGAGCAAGCGAGATAACGAGTCATAAAAGAGTTCCGAAGTCCCGCTCGCCAGGCTCGCTGTTTCTTATCTTCATAGGTATACATGTCATCTTATTCTAAAAAATAAAATTTTTATATTTCGCATCTTTTCGATTTGAAAATAATTTCAATGGATTAATGAGATTTTTGCGATTAAAATGACACCAAACACGACATAAATCGGATTATTTTTAATTAATTATATAATTAAAATTTAATAATTACTTTAATTAAAAATGATCCGATTTATGTCGTGTTTGGTGTCATTTTAATCGCAAAAATCTCATTAATCCATTGCAATTATTTTCAAATCGAAAAAATGCGAAATATAAAAACTTTATTTTCCATAATAAGATGACATATATATGTATAAAGATAAGAAAATACGAGCTTGGCGAGCGAGACTTCGGAACTCTTTTATGATTTGTCATCTCGCTTGCTCCTTATTCCTTCTCACTCTCGCTTGAAATCGGAGATCCCCTTCCCTTATCTATAACAACTGTTATGGATTTAAATATCATATAAATTAAAATTTTTATTTAGCACTTTTTCAATTTGAAAATAATTGTAATGGATTCATGAGATTTTTACAATTAAAATGACACCAAACACGATATAAATCGAATCATTTTTAATTAAATAAATTGTTAAATTTTAAATCTTTCTCATTCACTACGTAGCGCTTGTCAGTTTCATGCTTCATTGTCTTACATTCGCACTTCTCTCTCTCTCTCTCTCTCTCTCTCTCTCTCTCTCTCTCTCTCCTTTGTCTCTGTTTATTTGCCCGGTATTCTTCCATTCGCTTATGTCACTTTTACTTTTCTGATTCTCGTTTCTCCATATAAAATTAAATTTCATATATATATGCATTTTTATTTTATAATACTAACAAAATATAAAATATTAAATTTGTCTCTCTTTCTTTCTGTTTTGTTATAATAAATACACCTATGTAATACAATTAATATGTATTTTTTACATTTGCAGTAGGAAAAACGTTTAGGACAATTGATCATAATTTGCAACTATTTACGAACAATAAAGTTGAATGTATATAGAATCAATTTACACAAAATAAAATTTGATAGATTTTATCAATTTATATTATTAAACATGTATAAGCATATTCAATTTTATTTTAATTATTTATTTCATACAATACAATAATAATAATCACATGATTTTTATAGCTGATAAGTGTGTATTTATAATTTATAAGAACTATATAGTCTATATTTGTCAACAAAACAAAATTTTCTTAAAGTAAAACTTGTAAATTTTATTATTATATCATATATTGAGGTAATTCGTAGTAGTGATTTTATTAATATATATATTTGTGATGCAAACTGATTCTACTGAACTTTATTCTTGGTAAATAGTTGTGAATTGTTATCATAAAGATTATTCTTACTGCAAATGTGAAAAGTATATATAAATTGTATTACATAGGTGTATTTATTATAACAAAACAGAGAGAAAGAGAGACAAATTTAATATTTTATATTTTGTTAATATTATAAAATAAAAATGCATACATATAAAAAGCTTTTTTTGATATAGAGTAATAAGAACTAAAAAACAGTAAAAATAACATGAGCGAATGTAAGAATATAATA